>ML777170.1:880201-906474 GCA_009831015.1 Picea engelmannii | reverse complement strand
ATTCATTAGAAAAAATTAGGCTTCCAAATCGATCATGCTCGAAAAAATTATCTGTCATATCATCAAACTGAAATTTGCCAGTGTTTACATCAAGATCTAGATTTATCTTTATATGGTGGAATATTTTTGTATTTGAAATACTATCGGGAAGAGAATTTTGTGAGTTATTTCCATCCTTGAATGTTTGGATTTTTTTCTGGCCAATGAGAGAGGTTTTAAAGGAATGTGTCTAAAGTTGGACTATTACAAGGCCTATGACAAGTTGGAGTGGAAATTCATTTTCCACGTGCTTGAGTGGCTAGGCTTTGGATCAAAGTTCATATATTATGTCAATATTATCTTTTCCAATGCTTTGGCTATTGTGTGTGTTAATAGATCCCTTACATATCTTATTCCTCTTAGAAGATCAATGACACAAGGCTACCTTATAGCCCCTGATTTATATGTTCTCACATATGATGCCTTGGGTTATCTATTATAAAAGGTAGTTTACCAAGGTAAATTTATTGGCCTTCCCCAGTAATATTTAATCAACTCCCACTATGCTTATGAACACCTTTTATAAATCTTCTAAAGAGATACTACACGAGGAGAAAACCTCTATGATACTTATTTGATTAGATTATCACCGAGGGTGGATTCCTTCCCAATGGATATGGGTTCAAAGGGGGGAAATCACCAAGTATCTTGGTATTCTATTTAGCATTGACATGACTCAAAATCAAATGTGAAACTGGGTTATTATTAAGCTTATAGTCAAACGTGAATACTAGAATAGTCAGGACCTTTCCTTAGCAACCAAAATCCAAGTGTGTGCTAGCGATAAAACCCCCCTATGGATACACCAAGGTTTACAATGTAGGCAGATCGATGATCGTGCAAAAGTATCATACTTTTCTAACTACCCCAAATGTATCCAAGACTCATACATGAACAAAAAAGTGAAAAGGATTAGGTAACTGTACCTTTTACTATGCGTCCGATGTTGATCCTCCCACGCTTGATAGCTCCACTGATTGCAAACCTCCTCCTAAGGTTGGCCTACATTCACAAACAGATAAACATGAAACTACAAACATGCATTTCATATATAAATCATGGGTTATATGTTATAGAATAAAACATAAATCAAATGAAAACATTCGACACATCATATTTCGAGACAAGAAAAGTATTTCTTTATTGATATCACAATGATTACTTACAACAAGGTCGGTGACTGCTCCATGAACCTGGTCTAGGCTCCTTTTCACCAAGCTCCAAGTGCACATTCACGTATCTTTCTCCTCTCAACCTTCTTCTTGGAAATGGAATAGGCTTATGATGGAGGAAAAAGGGAAAAATGAGGATTTCTAATGCAATTCTCACAACAAGGATGCAAATGCTTGAGGCAAGGAGGGGATGTGAAACGAGCAGAGTTTCACTTTTCTTATGCTTGGCTTAGGAATGAGACCCCAAAACCTCTTTTTATATGACAAAAGGATGGTTATTCGGTTGGGTGACGGGCTATAGGTGGTGGATCAGTTGGGAAACTACCCAATAGCTCGTAATCTCAACGAATTCCTTGCAACTTTTGCAAGTATACGTGGTTTGTAATGGTGCATCTAGCATATGTATGTGGACTGTAGTGGTGTAGCAAGCATATGTACGTGGGAAGTAGTGGTGCAGGGCGCGTACATCTTCAAAAAATGAGTTTTTAAGAAGAGCAACTCAGTGATGTCTTGGAAAAAATAGCAAGTAAGAGGGCCAAATGATAGGTATGCATGTATGGAGAAATTTAGGGTTATAACATATGCCCCCTAATGTGTGAGGTCAGAAGAGCATCTGATGGTCGAAATACATTACAAAATCTTCACCAATGTACAAAGCGAGTGATCCCGAGACTAGAGTTCGGGAGGTGCCATCTGTAAAAAAAACAATTGTCTCTCTGAGGCGAGCATACCCATGCTCAGGATAAAATAAATCATGGATTTAAATCAAATACATTGCAGATCCATGTCATATAACTATATAAAGTGTATACATGAGCAATACATAGTGGATCTACATCTCAAAATCAAAGATATACATGTATAGTATCCATCTTCAGGAAGCAAATGACACCTGATGGCTAGAGATGAGGCCTTTAGAGCTCAAGCAACAACTTCAAGATCATAAAAAAGTCATATAGGAGTGTAATGTGAGTGTACGACTTCAGTACCCATAGGTCTTCGACAGCTCATTGGAAACAGACAAGAGGATCTCGGTGATCAGGAAAAGAACTTCATTGATTTTTAACAAGGACTTGATTCGACTTTTTGGGATGGTTGGACATGAGGTCAAGAGACAAACTACATAAATTCCAACTTAGGCTGGATGAAACTTCCCTTGGACAAGAGCACAAAAGATGATCAGACTCAGGGAGCATTACATTGACATAAGTTCATGATGCAGGAGGCAATGAAAACTCTCCATGTGTTTGGAAGAATAACGAAACGGAGGAGGACACGGCTCTATGTAGGAAGAACGACTTCCTAAGGTAATATTGAATCCCAAATCTTGACGAACAAACAAAAGGATGTGCTTTTTCCAAGGGCGACTCATTGTGCTACCGAAAAAGAATATATATTTCCCATCCTCTTTTTGGGTTTTTATTTTTTATTTTTTTTGTCTTTTTCAATATTTTTAAAGAGATTCAAAAAGAATAAAAGAATGCTACATTACAAAGGAGGAATGAGTGTCGCAAGCATACTAGTTCCAAGCATGAGGAACACACTAATGCTCAGAGCAAGGAGACATGTGCAGGAAAAGGACACTAGGGAAAAATTTCTCCATGGGTCAAGGTGTCAGGTCACAAAGGCAAAGTGCTACAAGGCTTGTGTATAAGGAATGCTTCAAAGGTTCAGTCGAAAGAAACATGGAGCTGACATTAGGCCAAAGATGAAGAGATGAAAATGCAATTAGAAATACACAATGAAACCCCCTTCAATGTATTTTTCACGAGCCTAGAGAAGGTAAGCTCGGTGGTTTTTTCACATTTAGAGAGTCTAAAAAAACATAAAAGAAGACTCCACTAGTGTACCTTTTTCGAAAATAGTCTAGTTGGTTTGAAAAAGGGATAAACTATCACCGAAGAGATGTCTATTCAGAACCATTTTAACTAGTGTGACATAGATAAGATCACTTGACAATCTTTTCAATTTTAAGGAGTCTGAAAAGAGCTTAACTATGGACTCACTGGGGTTGTTCTTCTAGACCAATTTAACGAGCATGAAGGAACAAGGTCACTCAATGATCTTTTCAATTTTAAGGAGTCTAAAAGAGATTAACTATGGACTTTGTAGGGTATGTTCTTCTGGACCAATTTAACGAGTGTGAAGGAACAAGGTCACTCGGTGATCTTTTCAATTTTAGGGAGTCTGAAAAGAGCTTAACTATGGACTCTATGGGGATTCCTTTCTCGTAAATTTAGTCCCTGAGGCCCGAAAAGGGTTAAACTTATACCTGAGAATACTCTTCTAGTGAATCGAAGTTCCTAGAGTATACCTTTGTTCATAAAATTGACCATTCGGACCGAAAATGTGGTAAACTATCACCGGACAGACGTGCCTTCAAGTTTTAGTTTGGCGAGCGTAAAGGAAAACAAGATCGCTCTGAAATATTTTCATGTTTATAGAGTCTAAAAAGGGCTTAAATAAGACTCCAAGAGGTTACTTTTCTCAGTTAATCCAGACAATATTGAAAAGCATAAATGTAGTCTCATTGGATGTTGCTTTCGGATTTTAAAGCAATCTTGAAAGACAGCAAAGTATGCTCATTTTTGGGAGTCCTGAGGGTGATTCCAAGAGTGATGACACATCAGATGTATGAGGCTCAATATCATAATCAGGACATGACTAACAAGGACTCTCGAGACTAAGGTCATTCACGATAGAATTAACACCAAAATGCAACAAGGATCTAACTAGGGCATCCATGTAGAGGTAGGCTCTACCACTAAATTACGACACTTCTGAAGAAGCAATGATGGTTATGTGTCGCAGTTCAGTGGGGTCAATCCTATGGCAAACACGAAAATACAATGAGATGCAGAGGGTGGAGGTGGAATCCTAACTTATATGCAAAAATTTGGAAAAATGACTTTTACCAAAGGACCTTTAAAAATGACCCATCTCTCAAAAAGTTACCAAACCAAAAGTCAAAGTGCATCGTGACATCCAATAAGAAACTCAAGAACCACAAAAGAAATGATTTTCAAGCCAGAAAAAACAACAAAAGGGTTTAAAAAAGTGGCAAAAAAGTCTATAAATAGAAGCTGACAGCTCATTTTCACCAATGCAAATTGAGAATTAACCAAAAAGAAAAAAAGACCCCTCTGCTAAAAGAGTTGATTCCGAGAGCTTGAGAGGAAGAAATGGACTTCTGCTCAGACCAAGTAAGTATAAACTCATCCCTCTTGCATTTCCATTCATCATTTATGCATTTCTTTTATTTTTTTAGGGGGCACGCCCTCCTAAAAAAGGGCAGCCCTACATGTATGCGGGTTGTCCAAGGACAACTCATGTACATTCAAGGGATGAAAATAGTCTAAATGCATATGTACGCGACTATGTCCAAAACATCTTGTGTACACCCTCAAAAGCATTGAAAAAAATGAATATGCAAGAGCTAACTCCCCCCTGAACTTGTCATGTAACATGATGTATTTCCACTGGAGGGAGAGGGAACATGAGGAGATCGATGTCATTGTTGATGAGGACCCTTCTTCTATTGCCTCATTGAAACAATGTGGGTTATGGAAGTTCTATCGATGTCCACTAATGAGGGCACAACCCAGGCTGTTGAATGCCTTGGTGGATTATTGGCATCCTGACACTAAGGTGTTTATTCTTGAGGGGAAGTCATTGACTCCGATGACTGAGGACATATACTTGTTGACTGGCCTCTTGAGGAGAGGGGAACTAGTCATTTTGCATGCATTTCCCCCTGGGCCTTACAACATTGACGAATTGATCAAAATGCATCGTGAGGCCGACACTGAGAAAGTAGGGTCTCAGGTGTCAATTCACAAGATCACTAACCTATCACTAAAGGTGAGATTTTTTCTTATTGGGCGGATCATTGGATCCATGGAATTACATTAGGCCTCCTAGGTGCACATGTATTGTACAATGCAGTGCCTAAAAACATGAGTATTTTACTTGAGCATGACCATGCTTGACTGCATGAAGAGACAACTCACAGAGTGTCAATGGCGGAGTAACAAAAACTTCGGGTTAGGTACCATTTTTTCCTCATTCTTCTTTGAGAGGGTACCTAGCCTTAGTCCGTGAGAGACAGTGTAGGGGAATGTGGCCTCCTTCCTAGTAGTGTGTAGATGGGTAGCATTGTTTCCGTGACAAGGGGGAGGAAGGACCATAGAGGCCTTCGATGATGAATTTTTTCACTAGTGGGCATGACATATTCTGGAAATAGAGGACCACCCCTATGCCGAAATAAAATTTTCCAGGGATCCGGACATGCCCATACCTTCTGGAGAGGAGTGAGGAGAGATAGGTACATTTGTTTTTAAAGTTATTTAATTTTTAATTTTTTTTTATATATATCATTTTTTATGTGTACCAGAGTATTTGACAACTATATATCTATTATGTACAAATGTGGGACTAGTGCGTCCGAAAAACTTCTCGAGGACCAGGCGACATCCTCGACTAGAGGAAGTACCAGCAACAACCACTAGACCAGCAGCAAAAATAGTGGGACCTTCATCTGCAGAGGCTGAGAGAGTTTTGAGATGGGTGGAGTAGAACCTCACCGCGCTCACTCATGTCGTTCCCATGGCCGAGATCGAGGATCTCCTACCATCGATGCAGCTTCACATAGTTGGGGTGCCACTGACTTGGGTCCAACTCTTCTGGCATTTGGAAAACATCACTGTTTACCATGGCAGGGACAACAGGCCCCGTGCTTAGATAGGATGGACCTCTTATGTGCCGAGGGCACTCTTTTTATATGTTTTAGGGAATAAGCCCCGTGATGTATACCGGATATATATTTTTTAGGTGTCCACGCCCACCGATGCACTTTGATACTTTTTGATATATATGTGTGTGTGTGTGTGTGTGTGTGTGTGTGTGTGTGTGTATTTACATATTTATGTCTTATGGATCACATTTTTACAAATGTATGTACATGTGTATGTGTGTGCAATATGCCAATCCAAAAATTGATTAGCTAGAGTATTTTTCATTTGATTTCATCTCCTAGGAACATGGATATATGTAATGTAATCAAAGAAACATTATAACAGATGTACCCTAAGGAATCGTCAGCATAAAGTAGGATTATAAACACGATAAACCCCATTTAACTGGGACACAACTAGTTGTGCATATAAGTAGACTTGGAGGTTAGAGATACCATGCAACAAAACATCACGAAGCAACTTTATCACTGCACTATACTCGATGACATTGTTTGTGGCGTCACCTAGACATATACCTCTGGAAGATAGCAACTGGCCTTGAGGCATGAAAATCACCCAAGCTGTGGAAGCAAGCCTCCGAGTGTGTCGAATAGAATCATACACAAACCAAACAAACACCTTCGATTCACTTGACATTCGTCATAGTGAAAAATATGACATAAATAACGACACGTCCATAAAACAAAAATACAAAAATTTAATTGTATAAGAACTATACATATGTACAAGAAATCACCCAGGAGGCCAACCTATGAGTAATACTTCTTGAGGTAGAGCCCATTTCTAGGCTCCGCCAAATCATTTCCCTCAAATTCAACCAAATGATAAGCACCCTTGTTTAAGACCTCTTTCACAATGAAAGGTCTGAACCACATTGGTTTGAACTTGCCTGCCCCCAGGGGATCCTTATCTTGGTCATAGACCAAGACAAGGTCACCTTCAGAGAAAATCCAAGGATGAATGGAACGATCATACTGACACTTGACTCATTTCTTGTGAGCCTCGTTGGCCAAGGCTACATCACGGCGTTGCTCATCGAGTTGCTTGAGATATAATAAGTGTTCCTCAAGTGGTGAAGTGACGGAGACAAAATGGGTTGGCCAATTGCCTTCCAACATGCCAATGACATCATGCAAGTCAAGGCGCCCTCATCAACCACCGTACAGAAAATATTCTGAGTAAAAGATTTTGTGGGCTGAGCCACTACTATCTGAAACGCAGCATGGTAAGGGAGATGAGGTTTCAAGTCGATCATATCAAGCATGATCATTCCCAGATTACAGGTCTCAGCAGATCCCAAAGAGGAAAATAAAGCCTTTCTTTGTGAAGGGAATCTCTGGAAGACCTCCAAAGAATACATCGCGCAAGGGGTTTGTGACAAATCCTCCACCATAGAGTAATTCTGGGTGGCCCTCACATTCAGATTATGTGAAGCTTTCTTGAACACCATTTTTGGGATGCGTGTCATTGTTTCTCCCATCGTCTTCTCAATCTGGAGAGGAACAGATGGGTTTACAACTTCCTTACCCTTTTCAGTAGTTTCCATAATTATGTAATCGTGTACCCTAGTTTCTATGTAAGCGTCACCTTTCATCATATAAACGTTCACGAACGAGGGATTACTAGAAGACAGAGGGGGTCCCTGACTACCCCCTTCCACGCTTGAAGAGGCTTGAGTCATATTTTTCCCATGTGGAAATGGGTTCGTTAACACAATAGGTTGTTGCTACGCCAATAACTTCTAGGCCTCCACAAGCCGAGGGCACAAGTGAGTCAGATGGTCTTTCGTGCAAAGATTACATGGATACTTCGACCTTCTCTTCTTTGTGTTTCCCCCACCAACAATGTTGTTGGGTTTCTTATCCCCTTACCCTTCTTGTTTTGTTGTTTTTTCTTTCCCTCGGTCTATTGGTTGGCCTTCAGGTTTGTCGACTGCACATTGTGTATGTCTAGCATTTGGGTAGGGGGAGTAGCCAAACCAGAGGTCTGGCTAGCCATTGTTTTCTATATTGACAATTGTTGCAATTGGTTTGACAACTGATCAGTGGGATTTGCTTGTGATGAACCAACTATACCATCGACATGTGGTCTAGACTTGTGTCTGGCCTTATCAAGGATGGACCATGGCACATCTAGAAAAATCTCATAGAGTAAACCAGACTGAGAGTATATCATTTCAAGCTGTTGTGCTCTCATTATCCCCTCCTCCTCTGAAAACACTCATGATGTTGCAAAGTCCTTGGATAACTGAGGTACCAAAGACTTAAGGAACCACTCCAGCAGTATCAGTGGGACCTATACTTTTATCAAACTCTTCCAATGCCTCCATTCTCAAATGTGATCTGAGATATGATTGGCCTTTGTCTGCTCAAAGTTGGCCAACAATTCAGTGCCGGCATCATATCTCACAGGTAGTTGGAAATAGTTTAGGAAAACCACTTCTAAATCACTAAAGCAAGATTATATTGAGTGGGCGAGCTCGATCTACCATTTCGTGACACCTCCAATGAGAGTGCATTGAAACAGAAGCAATTGTATGGAGTCATCTCGTAGTGAGTTCGATAAGAACCATACGTGGAAAGTGGTCACGTGGTCACCTAGATCTTCGCCAAGCTTACCTTCGAACTTCGAAATGTCCAAGGGAAACTTAGTCGACATGGGAGGCCAACGTAGATCATGACAAATTGGTTTGTTTAACAACCTTGTCAAGTCTGGCGAATGTAACGTTGCCAAAAATGGTAGCTTGGGCTATTAACTATGTACAGGAAGAAAGGAGCATGGATTTTGATTGACACCAGGTTGCCAGGAAAAGTTGGGCTGATGACCAGGGTTCTGGTAAATACCATGGCCTTGGCCAATGTACGGATACTGCATTTGTTGGGACATCATTGGTTGATTCCTGTAATTGGATGTTGAGGGTTGGTCGAGGATTTCTCCCTACGTTGTGTTCCAAAGATTCTGGAAAGGGTTGCCCCCTGTCAATCCGATGGGCATAGGTACTGAGCTTTGCTTGGGGTTCGATTGACCATGGAAGGGGTTGTACCCGGTCGACATCCCTGACAAGGGAACTGTTCCCTGCCACAGATTCCATAGTCCTTGTGAGGAGATGACTCATGTGTTTTCCCCCTGTGTACGAATAGTACCCTGCACAAAATTCTGTTGTCCAAAACCAGAGTTTCCCCCAGCCAAGATGACATCTGATGAGAAATATTTATTACCAAACATGTCAAACAAAGAGAATGGAATTGAACCCACCGGCATGGTGTAGGAAGAAGGTCCTAGACTGCCTTCTCTGAACAAGTTGTAGTTCATGTTCAGCCCGATGGGTTGCTGGGGAGCACCATCGAGTGAGGGGGATGAAGGAGGTATAGGGGGATGAGGTGCCCCCCATGGACCCTTGCAAAGGATCATTTGAGCTCCCTGCCCCTAGACCCATGGTCTGTAGGGTGGAGTAGGTTAGGACAAATTTCATATCAAAGTTGGGCATCCCATATGAAAATGGAGGACCCGTCGCACTCTGTGTGAATGGAGCAGTGGTCGCCGCCATAGACGGAATCAGACCACTTCCTGAAGTAGAGGTGGTCAAGACCATTGTGGTCTAGACTAGTGAAGGTGTTTTAGGAGGTAGAATGCCCCCAGTGGTGGAAACCATTGAGGGAGTGTGAGGACTCCCTAACTAAGTAGCAACATTTTCTTCCATAGCTTCTTGCAATACTATCTTACGCTCATGATGTGTTACCCTTGGAGGGGAAACCTATATCAAAAGTGGCACCGACAAGTTAGTGATCGGAGGGTTAAATGGCCCAAGAGACTCTGCTCCAAGGTCAAAAATTGTTGGTTCCTCCGAATTTGAGTGTTCTCCTCTCGGAGCTGGCTTGGGAACAGTTTTCTGTGGCCCTCTTCAAATGACTCTTGATGGTCAAGTCTTCACTGTAACGGTGGCAGTGGTGGCTCAAATGTAACAGGTGGTAGGCCCAAAATCCTTCGTGAGCGACGGAGCTCTTGATCTTCCACTTTGTGAGAAGATAAATGACATAGTAAGGATTTTACTAACGTTTGAAAACAAGCACACACTAGAAAAGTTCCTACAAGATAAAGAAAGAAAAACACTATCTAGTTGGAAGAACAGTTATGTCAGCCAACACTAGAGAAACTTACCAGTGCAAGTGCAACTTGAACATGGAAGAACCCTCTGGGTATACTCTGAAAAGCGTGGCCCGACGTCTGCCCTAGGTACCGTGGTATACCCTCACAGTCACCTATGTAAGTCCCTAGAATAAAGGCAACTAAGTTTCTAGCTTGCGAACAGTCACCAGGCGGGTACAGTCAACATTCAGGTGGACCGAAATGAGCAGGGTAACAAGCCCGAAACCTACCAAGGGTATCGAAATCAAGTGGTCTGAAATACAACTAAGGATCCCGAATGGATTTGGGGTCCACGAAGCTCCGTAGGCAAATGTAACTGACAGTATCCCATGACAAGTCCTCAATATGCATTCCCCACTATGCTTGGTCTGACTTTGGATGGGTTATCTCTGCTACCTTTCCGCATGCGACCTCGTGTTTAGCCCCTGTGTTAGAAGGGGGTCCCGGATGACTTTCAAGTTTACTTGACTTTTTACACTCCTTAGCTCTGACTCCAATGTTTTTTTATAAGCCTTGAAGAGTTTCCTCTCCAACCTAATTCAAGGCTCTAGCCTAAGCTAGTTGATTGACCCTACAAACATAAAGTCTAGTTGATTTTTATTAGCGTTTATTTTAAATGGCTTGTTTTAACTCAAGGAAATGGCAGTGAAACTAGTGATGTGTATGGAAGACAAACAAGGAGAAATAAATGAAACTGAAATCAAAATTACTTCTAGTTGACAATAAAGATTTGCAACTAACTCTTTAACCAACTTTTCATAACTAACATTTTCTAAGATATTTTAAAGGAAAAACCTAAAATGAAATTCTGCTCGACTACGAGCTACTTAATGTTCTAAGCAATCAGTAAATAACTTAAGAAAATAACTATTTTTCCTAACAAGAAAAATAACTAACCCAACTACTTAAGAAAACTAAGAAATGAAATCTATTTCTATATTTTTTTTTATGCTTCAAACATGAAAGTTGAAATAAATTCTTTTTCTTTTTTTTTAAAGCAAGCGAAAGGGGAAAAACTGAAAAACAAGACAAGACAAAAAACTGACCTCTGGCCCATTACGGATCGCAGGGAGTCACTAAAGACATCAAATAGGTTTATCAACGACTCAAAGACTCACCTAAAACCCTTTCGAAGTAAACACAAGAAATCTTCAAAGAGATAAGCAAACTGACATCCAACCCAGGCTTAGACTGTAAAAACCAGAGACACTCTACTTAATTAACAAACCCTGAGAAGTAAAACTTCAATCAGGGAAGAGGTTGACTACCTCTTCTTAAAAAACAAAATCTTCACACAGTCACGCTACTGATTCTTAAGCATCCTACATATGTATGCAGGATGTCTATAAAGTAGGGCATGTATGTACATGTGCTGACCCACAACAGGCCACGTACATCTCTATACTTCTTAAAAAAAAGTAAAATAGGTTGATTGACAGGGTAGGGAGAACTGGTATGGCACCAACAGGTGACCATAATCCTTTAAATACTCAACAGACTCAAAAATAAACTCAAAAGGTATAAAACCAATCAAACACCCAAAAAACAAATCCCCTAAAACCCTAGAGGCTTCCCTAGTATGGTCTCCATTTCTGCTAGCAGGAAAACCCCCCCTATGGATACACCAGGGTTTACGATGTAGGCAGATCGATGACCGTGTAAAAGTCTCCTACTTTTCTAACTACCCCAAACATATCCTAGACTCAGACATGAAAGACAAAGTGAAAAGGATCAGGTAACTGTACCTTTTACTCCACGCCCGGTGTCGATCCTCTTGCGCTTGATAGCTCCGTTGAATGCAAACCTCTTTCCAAGGCTGGCCTACATTCACAAACAGATAAATAGGAAAATACAAACAAGCATTTCATATATAAATCATTGGTTAGATGTTATAATAAAACATAAATCAAATGCAAACATTCAACACATCATACTTCGGGACAAGAAAAGTATTTATTTTATTGATATCACAATGATTACTTACAACAAGGTCAATGATTGCTCCATGAACCTGGTTTGGGCTCCTCTTCACCAAGATCCAAGTGCACATCCACGTATATTTCTCCTCTCAACCTTCTTCTTGGAAATAGAATAGGCTTATGATGGAGGAAAAAGGGAAAAATGGGGAATTCTAATGCAATTCTCACAACAAGGTTGTAAATGCTTAGGGTAAGGAAGAGATGTGAAACGGGCAGAGTTTCATTTTTCTTATGCTTGGCTTAGGAATGATACCCCAACACATCCTTTTATATGACAAAAAGATGGTTATTTGGTTGGGTGATGGGCTATAGGCAGTGGATCAATTGGGAAACTACCCAATAGCCCGTAATCTCAATGAATTCCTTGCAACTTTTGCAAGTATACGTGGGTTGTAATGGTGCAGCTAGCGTACATACGTGGGCTGTAGTGGTGCAGCAAGCATATGTATGTGGTACTTAGTGGTGCAAGGTGTGTACATCTTCAAGAAATGATTTTTTAATAAGATAAACTCAATTTTGTCTTGGAAAAAATAGCAAGTAAGAGGGCCAAATGCTAGGTATGCATGTATGGAGCAATTTAGGGTTATAACAGTGGGGCACAAGATTTTCATTTTAATGCATATATATTATTTGTCTCTTTGGATTCCAAACCAACAAGGCCACAATAAAAATATATCTTAAAAGATATCTTTTGGGTGAAGAATAAAGGGGAAAAAGGTCTACCTATGGTCAAGTGGTTGGTGTGCACTAGGAAACCACAAGATGGAGGACTTAACATTCCTCATTTGGCCACTTATGGCCTTACCTTGGTAGCAAAGTGGTTTCTTAAGGCCATATAGGGAAATGAATTATGGAAATAGATCATAAGGGATAGACTTGGCCATCCTTTAGTGAAAGGCTATAAAGTTCCTAATCTTTTCTTTGAAAATGTCCTTGTGGTTATACCTTTTTTTTTAATCCATAGTATCTTCATTCTTAAAATCCTCCAGAGGGCTTGGCAACAAATAGTCACAACACTTCATTGAAGCCTCAGGATTCCCAAGTTGGAACATGAATTCTTATAACTTATGGTGGTCTCCTTTGAACAAAAGGGCCCTCTACCCCTCAGGAATCCAAAGTTGGTTCCCTTTAAAGAGACTTTAAAATAAGGGTATATGATATTTTGCAAATTTGTGGGATACCACTTCCAATAATTGGAAACCTTGGTCTTTGATCAAAGAGTAATTACACTTACAAGAATAAGACAAATAGATTATCCTTAAGTTGACTAATAGTCTCTCCCAAGAATGGTTTGGTAAGCTCCATTTTCACCCCTAGGGATTAAGGCTACAAGACTAGTGTTAGGAAAAGGAGGTCTCCCTTGATAGTCCTTGTACTGAAAGTTAGTATCGTGTTCTTCATCCTTACATTGATGATGACATGTATAATAGGATGAATAATAGATGGCCTATCTCTCTTGACTGGAGAAAGTGATAATCGCTCTTCACAGAGATTAAAACAATCTCTTATCACAACAAGTTGAAGGTGTTTAGATGGGGCATCCTAGAAGGAGTATTAACCTCTTGTGAAAGACTCAAAAAGTATAACTTAGGGGATGGTAACTGTCCTTTTTGTTCTGTTAAGGAGACCACACTACACATGCTTTGGTTCTATTAGATTACTCAAGATATTTGGTGTAAAGATAGATCAAAGTTATATGCCTTTATAGTGGCTAATAGTTGGAAGGAAGAGCTTATAGGTCTAGGAATCCCAGATATTCAGTATGATTATAGTTAATATGATCATATCTTATCACATTTTGAAGACTCGGTGTAAAGTTCTAATTGAAGAAGGGTTCTTAGTCAATGTTGTTGAGACAGTCTCTGATATGATTTCCATGTTCTTATTATAGTTGCAAGCAAAGTAAGTCAAAATGATAGCCCTTCTAAACAAGAAAATAGAAAGTGCTTCTTCATAGGTAGAACAAAGCTACAAGAGGTTGAGCTTAAGGATATTGAATCTTGAAGGTGATATTTAAAGGTTGGTTAGGTCTCTCTCCTCAAGTCTTGGTCATACTCTTGTTGGATCCTCTCATGAAGTGTAAGGTTGTCCACACAATTCCATGTATGTGGATTGTGAAGACTATGGTCCAATGGAAGTTTGTAAGGATATTGGACCTCAGTTATATCTTTCACAAGATCTAATAGGTTTGTTGGAAGGGAATGATATTATTTACATCTTTAAGTACCTATTTCACATTTTTTCTCTTAGATATATCTACACAGATATCATTACTAAGTGAAACGTCACTCTATATACTATAGAGAGGAATACTACTAACACCAAGGGTTATGATCTTGGTATGAGGATGCATAGTTGTGGTATGAGGGATATAAACCTTATTATTTTTATCAATACCATATTGTAAAATGGTCTCATCAAAAGGGAAATATCACACAAGTCCTATTTGAAATGTGAATCATGAAAAAGAGAATCATCAATTGATCTAGGTGGATATTGGTGGCCACTCACCTTTTCCAACTGGCTCAAAATAGTTTTTTGGCAATTTTGGCAATTTACTATTTTTAGCAGCTTTTACTTCTGGGGCCATTTTGAGGGCCTAAATGAAGGTTTTTAGGGATTGAGCTTCTCAATGATATCCTATGGCATGAGTGAGGCCCCAAAATGAATCTCCTCGATGATCCTTTCAAACGGGCTATCATACGCCTAAAACGGATATCATATGCAAAAGTTACAACCCCGGGAAGTTAATGTACTAACTTACCCAAACGGGGCCCACATGACTTTTGGCGCTTCATCTCCTAGGGTTAGGTTTTTGGGCATTCATGTTTATTGTAAAAAGGCCTTCAGAGCCTCATTTTAATCTTCTTCTTGTGAATGAGCATAGCCGTCACATCTCTTCTCAGAGATAAGCTGCCACCATTCCAGCAAGCTTGTTTCTGCTGCATTTTACAGTTTCAGCTTATTTCATTATTGAATAAAAAACCAATTTTACTGTATCTCTGTTATTTTGTGTTAAGAACCTGTTAATAATCTATAGTCATTATGTTCTGCTTATAAAATCCGAATCAATGGTATCAGATAGGTCTTCTCCTTGTCGTCTTAATGCATGTCCCCAACGAAGTCATGTTGACGGGCGAAAATGACCGTCCGTCAATTGGGAGAGTGGAACCAGTCCGGGGTTGTCTAAATAACCCAAGCCATTTGGAATGGACCACCCTGACGAGTTTAACGACTCTGTTGGCCACTCTAAGGTCTTCAATGAAAACCAAAGAGAGAATTGATCTGAGCTAAACAATCTAACTAAACTAAAAAACAAATCAAACTATAACTAAATACAAGAAACTAACTAAAAGAAAAGAAACTAGAAACTAATAAAACAAAGAAAAGGAACTAATATACTAATCTAACAAAACAAACTACTAAATAAACTAAAACTAATTACAATTAATCTAACTATTATATATAAACTACTAATTACTCATGTAATAACTCAAATCAACTATCTAATTAGCAGCAGTAAAATCACTTATTCAGAAATATACATTATAAACAACCTACAAATTTGATTAAAACCTGAAAAACTCAATTGTTCACTGCCTCAAGACAACAAGGAATGTTTTTTGATTTTTTTTGTTTTATGAAAGGGAAATTAACTACTGAAATTAAACAATCTAATATAATTTACTGAAATAAAACAATCTAATATAAATCTAAATACAATTATATCTAAATTAAACTACTTAAAGAAAATAGTAAACACTAAACTAGTTGACCTGGAAACGCTCCAAGTCTGCCCTGTGTATGATGACTTCTTAAGCTGGTTGGAGGAAGAAATTCACACCATTTAGTCCTTAAGCTTCTCAAAAACGATCAACTGCGTTGCTTCTTGAAGTGTTATACAGGACAAACAAGACATAAAAGAATATCATAACAATTTTCTTATTATAAACTCCTGCAATAAGGGAAACCTATTATGCAGAAAACTTATATGTAACAATTCAATTTATAAAGAAGACAAAGCTATCATTCACAAACTGAATCAATAATTGTTATGTCTTTTATCTATTTGGAAGCAACAAGATGTGTATACAGTAAAGAAATTATATCAATTGCATTCGATTTAGATAGCAAAGTAATACTAAACCATAAACAAGATGATATACAAAACCAGGAACAAAGTGTTGATATATTGAAAAGAAAAAGCTATGACAAAACACCAATTCTGCTCCAGTTTGAATCAGAATTACATATCCTTGTTCTCCCACAACTGAGGATGATGTTATTACAAAAAACCATAGGTTTATATAGGTTTGTCACAAGGTAAAACATCCTTGTGAATAATAGCAAATTGTTTTACATAATCTGGGCATAATCCCATAATCAACTAAACTAAGCAAATAAAATGCAAGTAGAATCTGTAGATCATCCCCTAACTGCTCAAGATATCTATTGCCAATTCGAATTTGCCTGCAATAGAAAACAAAGATCAAATTAGAAGGGTGTTTTATTAGAAAAACAATAAACAAAATGATTTTACAGACTTAGCTACAGAATCATCTGATTCTGTAGCTAGTCAAAGATAGCAAACAGGACTAGATATAAAAAAATAAAATCAAATCCAAAAATAATTACTAATAATTCAATTATTCCTTAAATTAAACCAAATTAAAACGAGTGCAATAGGGACAGGGTAAGAGTACTCTGTTTTTCCAATTGACATAAAATCAAATCAAATCTTAATAAGATTGTTTCATAAATGCAATCAATGGTAAACCAAATCGCATGAGATACAAGATAATCATTATTGATTTGCATAAGATTCATATCGTTTTATCCATTTCCAATATAGAAAACTGTCATGATTTCATACATAACTGTATCCATATAATCCAGTCATAGACTTAGTTCACTAAGTTTCAACAGTTCACAGGTATACTCGTAATTATCATTGACCAATTATAATCATAACAGCAGATTGATATCATTCAGTTAAAAGCACAATATGTAAATAGCATCCTTTGTAATCGGATGAAAATCAAACTTCATGAACATCAACTCAAAAACCTTTCGTGTTTGATCACCACACAGTCAACAGACAGAGGCGCGATAAAATCGACAAGGTTCACGAACTGGGAAATAACCAATATGAATCTTCATCGAGTTAATTATAGAAATGAAATCGAAACCTTGAACAGAATCCAATTTAAACAATAATGAGAATCGAATAAGTTGCAATTGGTTATGTATCAACAGAATAGTATCAGATCTGGTCGAAAGACATGGAAAATAGTTAACCCATTCATCAATCATATTCATATAGAACATAACCAATTCAAATCGTGCCATTGACTGTATCCGAAAATCGAAATATTAACAACAGTCTATCTTTTTAAAAATATTAACAACTCATCTTATTAACAGAGCATCAACCTAAATTTAAGCATTCATATCAATTTGACGATCCATTAAATTAAAACCAAATCCAATCGAATCTTAAACTATAACAAAAATTGATCTATCAAAACCAAAATTATATACAGCGCAGCATGCTTATGTAACAGAGCAAGTGAAATACGTACACAGAGGCTATGAAAGTGTAATATAAATAAGTGAAAATTATACCATAGCAGTTGCTGAGACTATGTCAATTTTGAATTGACAATGGATGTAGCAGAATCGACATTTTTGAACAGGATCGAACCCGTGGTCCATTGCTTCTTGTCGCTGGGTTGTACCTTTGCATTCTGACCAGTGAGCTTTTCCACTTGGTTTTCCAAATCGTGAATTTTGGATTGCAATTTTGGGACATCCAAGTAGTATCTCTCCAACCACAACCCACATTGGTCGCAAGGTGGAGCAACAGGTTGAGCAGTCGAGGGTTTTGACAATTCACCGAGGGTTTCACGAGGTGGCTCAATTCCAGGGAAGTCAGGGCTATCCCATAGACAAGGAGGTAAATTCTTAACAAAATCATAAGGAGGATTTTCACACAGGCCCTCTGAGTAAGGATACTCTTCGACGAGAAAACGTTCAATGTCTGAATCAGAGTCTTCGCTAACCACGATGGGCTCTGATTTGGCAGGGGGGTTAGGTTTATTCCTCGCCATGCGAGAGATCAACCTTGCATTTTTCTTGCCTCTCGCATTAGCACCAGTCTTTGCTTTAGTCTTTTTGGTTGTAGTCTTAGCAACTGCGTCCTCTTTTGTCACAGCCATAGGCACACTCGTGGGTGACTCGGGTTTCGGTTTGGGTAGCAAAACATTATAAGGCACAGGGGGAACAGGTTGGGTTTCGGTTACCATGGGCTTATCGACCTGTGGAGGGTTAGACTCTTCAAAACCATTACGACTGAGAAAATCATGCCAAGAATCACGACGTAACCCTAACTCATAAACCAAAATCATTTTAATCAATCCTACATGGAAGAGGCTGGTATCGGCCTGGCTGCGTTTGTAACGTTTGGCCATCTTGAACAAACTTCTGTGTAGGTAATGGGGCATACTAAGTTCGAAACCCATGAAAACCATCAATAAACGAAGGTGAAACAAAAAGACAAACCCGTACCTGCCCTCGCAAGTAATAAACTGCTTGATTACCATGAGGAGATCATGCCAGCGGGGTTTCAACATCCTTGCAGGCAAACCTCTGTCGCATGAGCTCACTGTGCGAGATTGGAACAGTAATGCCCAGGGGACATTGTTTACCTTGCAACTTTTCGACCATTTTTGTCCCGAGACAGGCAAGCTGGTTGCCAAGCTGAGGAACTATTCAGTGATTTCAAGCTGGACATCTACAACTTTGGCTCGACAGCCATCGAATGACAAAGCAAATTGCCGAGCCATAGTGATGTTGTAACCATCAAATTTCCTTATGAAAGCGAGCCACCCGAACTCTTCTAGATCGCTATGTGCACCATCAAACATTAATAGTGCTTGGAACCCGTTGGGCTCGGCCCTTATGACAGGAGCCATGGCTTCTGTGCATGGTGGGGTTTGGACCGAACAAAACAATGCACAGGGTAAAAAACGATAGGGTTTAACATCTCCAGCATTCAAAGAGGCCGGGATTAACTGCATGCGTGCGAAGGTGGTGGGATTACCACCGCCTTGCATTATATTAATGAATGAGTACAGTGTTGTTATAATGATAATATTTTATGCCATATGCATCGGCCAACAGATAGGCGTACAATCATATTAACATGCCATTCATCCGAAACAGAACCAACACCAAATGTTATACTCATGCGCCAAGTGTACAGTTCAATCAACATAATATCCCACATTAACCAACGATCTGTCATGTTAATCAAACGTTTTAAACCAATATCAATTCAATCATGCCAACGCACAGTTTAAAACTATGATCGATCAATGTGATATCAACTCTTAAAACAATATACCAAGCATTGATTTATGAAATTGAAATCCAAAATGATTAATCAACGTGCCCTTGAAACTCAAACCTTTGTTATTTCTCAAATTGACCTTATAAATTTACCAATGCATTCATTTGTGCAATCAAATGTTTACATTTCAAAGCTTTTAGAACATTTGCGACCAAAAATTCTCATATAATAAATGAGTCAAGAGCCCATAGCAATAAGGATAAAAGTATATAAGACCAAATCCATCATGAATTTTATAGATTCAAATGCAACCAGTAAAACTTCATGCTCAATGGCTTAGTAATCAACAGATCCAAATGCGCAATCAAGGTAAGAGCAGGCCAAAGGACATAAATTTGAAAGAATCTTTTGCAGTCATGTGATAAACCAATGGTCAAGTGTCTTTCAGAAAAACCAATAAAAGACAACGACAGTCCAAACAACGATAGAGGGGTTTTCACACTTTCAGTTGTGAAAACTGAATCGAAACCAAATTGCAATTGTCGCAAAAATGAAACAAATGTCTAGAAGCACAATGCGACGATGATTTGTCGTTTGGAAGACATGAGGTGTAGGCAGATTTTTTTAGAGCAATTAAAAAAATGAGTTGGCTGCCAACAGGTCGGAGTACAAAGAGTTGGGTCTCGAGCTTGTCTCTCTTGAGGACAAAATCTCTCATACACCCAAGAGACCTCTCATGGCAGGAGAAAATAAAGATGACAGGACAGGAGATCCTTTCAAACTATTGATTGAGGAAGCCCTCATGCAACAAAAGAATGAGATGATGGATAGTTTCGCGCAAATCCTTCGGCGGCTACCAACAGGTGACGCATCTTCTTCGAGCGGAGGCGTCGCCTCCTTCAAGGTACAAATAAACTTTGATATTCCTATATTTGAAGGTCTGATAGATGCAGATGCTGTAGACAAATGGTTGAATCTACTAGAAGGGTATTTTTTTGTCCATAACTTTTCGGATAAAGAAAAGATTACTTTTGTGCTCCTCAAAGCAGTTCCCCATGTCAAAGATTGGTGGGAAACTTTTTGTGAGCAAAAGGAAACAGAGGAAACTTCATTATTTACAGCCACGGCCACCTGAGAATCCCTTAGGGATGTTATTAAGGAACAATACTACCCTTTTGGATGTTATGACGACCTGTATACCAAATGGACTACACTACGGCAAGAAAGGGACCAAGCAGTGTCAGATCTCACAAATATCTTCCATACCTTGCGCACCAAGCTGGGTATCAAAGATTTGGAGCGACATCTGGTGCTCAAGTACCATGGTGCTCTACATAGATACATCCAGACCGAAATGGAATTTTTGGACATGTCATTCTTGGGTGCGGCCTACCGATATGCCATCAAAATCGAGCAGAAGCTCAAACAAAAGGCATGACAATTTGGGCCTGGGAACCCCTCACAACAAAAGCTAGTAAAGGGTGACACCAACCCACAGAAAAAATATGGATAGTATCAGGAAAACCAGTCCAAGCCGCAAGCAAAGAAGGACACCGAAAAGACAAAGAAAGATACTGGGAAGTGGTGTGAATTCCATAAGAGCCCTTGGAATAACACTGTTGACTGCCACTCAAAGCAGTCGTTGGTGGTTGAAGTGAAAGCCTCTGAATCAGATGCATATTCTGACTTTGATCCATAACCAAAATGGGGAATATGGATCATTGATGTGAAACCTAGTGCCACTGTTGCTACCACCAAGCTCCATCCTGGTGAACCAGACGAGCCAGAAGAAGGAGAGCGCCTCTTCCATTCACAGATGTGGGTAAAAGGAACCCTATTGCACTTCATCATTGATAGCGGTAGCTAGAAGAACCTCATCTCAGCAGAGGTCATCAAGTGGTTGGCCCTACCAACAATGCCACACCCACAACCCTACACCATTGGATGGCTCCGCCAAGGAAGCGATCTCTGTGTCACCCAACAGTGACAACTGTCATACGGCATCAAGCCCTTCAAAGACAAGGTATTGTGTGATGTTTCTCCTCTCAAAGTTTGTGATGTTCTTTTGGGCCAACCTTATTTATGGAAACATTGTGTTGTATATGAGTCTAGGCCTTGTAGTGTTATTATTACTTTGAACAGGAAATTGTATAGGATACCCGAGGCAGTCCCACCTAGTGCTATTTCCTTGATCTTTACTAAGCAATGAAAGAAGGTCATATCTCAAATGGGGAAGTTTGTCTTATTCATGATTCACTCTCAAAATAAGCCAAATATCATAGCCACATCCAGGGTCTCTATGGCCAACCTCTCCACACAGCAGAAGCAAGTAGACAAGGTCATGGAAGAATACTCGGATATCTTCTCCTCACCTACCGGGGTACCTCTACACTGCCAGGTCAAGCAACCCATTGATTTGACCCCCAGCGCACCACTGCCCAATGGGCCAGTCTATCGTCTCTCTCTGTTAGAGAATGAGGAGATCAAGAAACAGATCCAAGAGCTTCTCCACAAGGGGCACATCCATCCTATCTCATCACCTTGCAGGAGCCCAATCGTGATGGTACAAAAGAAAGATGGAACCTGGCGATTCTGCATTGATTACCGGGCTCTGAATAAGATCACAGTCAAAAACCGGTACCCGATTCCCTGAATCGACGACCTCCTTGATCAACTCATGGGGACCAAATACTTCAATAAGATTGATTTGAAGTCTGGCTACCACGAGGTCCCGATAGAATAGACAGATGTATGGAAGACTTCCTTCAAGTCAAAGGAAGGCCTTTTTGAATGGTTGGTCATGCCCTTTGGTTTGACAAATGCGCCATCCACGTTCATGGGGTTGATGGATGATATCCTGTGACCATTCACCAATAATTCTGTAGTGGTTTATCTTGATGACATTCTCATTTACAGCAAGACTTGGGCCGAACACTTGCAGCATATTCAACAGGTTTTGCGCACCCTGCGACAGCACAAGCTATATGCCAACTTGGAAAAATGCTCCTTCGGCATGGACAGGGTCTATTACCTGGGTTACATTGTTAATCAGCATGGTGTACATGTGGATCCAACCAAGATTCAAGTCATCCATGGCTGGCCAGCCCCAACCACACTCACCGAGCTCTAGAGCTTCTTGGGCCTTTCCAATTTCTACCGCAGGTTCATGTTGGGATTCTCCCATATTGTATGGGCCCTTAGCCAAATAACCAGGGGTGGTGGTAAGGAGAAATTTGCATGGGGGCAGTCCCAACAACAAGTGTTTGATGATTTGAAGAAACACTTGTGCTCAGCCCCAATAATTTCACTCCTAGACCTACAACATCCTTTTGAGACTGAGATAGATGCTTCTGACTATGTTGTGGGTGTCGTTCTCACTCATCACGACCACCCTGTGGCCTATCATAGTGAGACACTATCAAATGTTGTCCGTAAGTACCCTACTTACGACAAAGAAATGTACTCCATTGTGCAAGCCTGCCACTAGTGGAGACACTACATTCTTGGGAAGGAGACAGTCATCCACACTAATCATAAGCCATTGCAGTTCATGTAGACACAAGGAAAATTGCATAATGACCACCATCAAAAGTGGTCCACATACTTGCAGCAATTCCACCTCAACATCAAGTATAAAACAGGAAGCACCAATCATGTTTTTGATTGCCTCAACAAACCGCTAGTCACGACACTCACCATGGTGCTATAATCTTGTGGCCATGAGACCTCTAGATTGCCCCAACTCTATGAGACAGACCCTGACTTCTCCACCACCTACCAAATGTTGGGAGCAAATGCAATTGTCGATAATTTCCATATTCAGGATGGGTTGTTGTGTCATCTAGGCCGTATCTGTGTCCCATCAAGTGAGCGAGTGAAGTTGATCTCGGAAACCCACTACAGTTGGGTGGCACGACACTTAGGCATCGAAAAAACAGTGGCGATGCTACAGAAACATTTCTACTGGCCGAAACTTCGATAGGAGGTCAACAAGTATATCAAGTCCTGCACTGCCTACGTGATTGCCAAACCGACCACTAAGAAACAGGGCCTGTACACTCCTCTTCCTACTCTTGACAGGCCATGGGAACCCATCTCAATGGACTACATGTCAGGCCTCTCATCCACCAAGCAGGGAAATCACTATGTTTCTGTGGTTGTTGATCGCTTTTCTAAGATGGTGATTTTGGTTTCTTGCAAGAAGAACATCACAGTAGAGGCCACTGCCTATGTTAAGAACCAAATATCAATATAGCATAGAAAAACCTCAGAATAAGTACTCAATGTTAGAAAAATAGGACCGTGGAGCAATAAAATAAAACAAATACGAAAACAAAACACAGAAGATACACAATATAATAGAGACACATATTTACATGGTTCACCTAGTGTGGGCTACGTCCACCAAAGAAATTGCCAGGTCCTTCCTTTATTATTATCTAGCATATGAAGGGATACAACCTACAGCAAACACGTTGTAACTTCATCTTCTTTCTTTCAGAGTCTCCTATCTCAGAATACAATACTCTCCATCCACAATACATTTCCCTCATAAAAGAGGGTTGCCTTCTAGGGAAAAAATCCCTAACATAATCTCTACCATTAGATCTACGACCTTATAATGAACAGTCCATATTTACAATGAAATTACAATATACATTTACAAGGCAATTTTTCCTTCGGGGCTTCACCCCTGAACCCCCTATAGGGGCCCGCTTGCCCCAGACCCCCCAGCTAGGGAGATAGCCCCCCCATACCCCGTAGAGGGGGTACCCCCCCTCTGCACTCCCCCACATGGAAGAGTGTACATACTTCTAGGGTGTAAATACTTCATGGGGTATAAACACAATTGAAAGTAAAAGATCTCTGAATCAAGAAGATAATCAGGCTCCACAACCAAAAATCTCCCACTTGGAGACTGATCTCAACAACTCCACTGCTGTTGTATATGCTGGACTCTGAACCTTCTTGGACCTGGAAAATTCCTCATCTTCATCTTCATTCTTGAAGACCAACTGAAACTAAGCAGGAACTTAGTTTCTCCCTGGTTACTCCCTTTGTTAACATGTCTGGAGGATTTTGGCTAGTGTGTATCTTTTCCAACTTCAAATGTCCATCTTCTAAGGTGGATCGTATGAAGTGGTACCTCAATTGATATGCTTAGTCTTTGAATGGAAGGCTGAGTTCTTTGCAAGATGAATGGCACTCTCACTGTCACAGTACAACCTGATATTCTCTTGCTTCTTTCCCAATTCCTCCATAAACCTCTGTAACCAAATCATCTCTTTACTAGCCTCTATAGAAGCAACATACTCTGCCTCTGTTGTTGGAAGTGAAACAACCTTTTGCAGTTTTGAAATCCAACTTACTATTATTCCACCTATAGTAAACACATACCCTTTGGTACTCCTCATGCTATCTTTATCACATGCCATATATGAATCAACATATCCTTGTAGAACAGTTTCTGAACCTCCAAAACATAATGCATGATTAGCAGTACCTCTCAA
This sequence comes from Picea engelmannii, assembly GCA_009831015.1. Lineage (NCBI taxonomy): Eukaryota > Viridiplantae > Streptophyta > Pinopsida > Pinales > Pinaceae > Picea > Picea engelmannii. Next base: position 881,523 of record ML777170.1, on the reverse strand, counting down.
GTATTTGAGAATCCACTTTACTTCCTCCCAATGTTCTTTACCTGGATTGTTCATATATCTGCTCACAACTCCCAGTGCATGTGCAATATCCGGTCTTGTGCAAACCATTGCATACATCAAGCTGCCAATTGTTGATGAATATGGGACCCTGGACATGTATTCTATCTCCTCCTATGTCTTGGGACACATTTCCTTAGTTAATTTGAAATAGCTAGCCAAAGGTGTACTAACTGGTTTTGCATTCTTCATTCTAAACCTCTCCAACACCTTCTCTATGTACTCACCCTGAGACAATGTCAGTTTGCGATTTTTCCTGTCTCTTGTTATTCTCATACCAAGGATTTTCTTTGCAGCACCCAAATCCTTCATCGCAAATGAATTGGCTAATTTCTTCTTGAGCACATTTATATCCTGCATATTAGACCTTGCAACAAGCATGTCATCTACATACAATAGCAAGATAATAAAGCTTCAATTTTCTATCTTTTTAAAATAAACACAGTGATCAGAATGACATCTACTATAACCTTGTTCTATCATAAACCTATCAAACTTCATATACCACTGCCTTGGAGCTTTCTCTAGGCCATATAATCTCTTCTTCAACCTGCATACCAAATTCTCCTTCCCTTTGACCTCATACCCCTGTGGTTGCTGCATATAAATCTCTTCCTACAAATCCCCATGGAGAAAAGTTGTTTTTACATCTAACTGTTCAAGATGAAAATCTTCTACTTCCACAAGACTTAAAATAGTTCTAATTGAAGTCATTTTAATAATAGGAGAAAATATTTCATCAAAATCTATACATTTTTTTTGTGCAAACCCCTTTACAACAAGTCTATCCTTGTACCGCTTTTCTCCTCCATCTTCTTCCTTCAACATGTAAACCCATTTATTCTGCAATGCTCTTTTTCCTGTAGTCAACTGAACCAAGTCCCAAGTATGGTTATTTACCAAGGAATCCATTTCCTCTTTCATGCATTTCTCCCACTTCCTTTTGGTGTCTACCTACATTGCCTCTTCATAATATTCTGGTTCACCAGAATCAGTCAACAATAAATAATACAATGAAGGAGAGTATCGTTCAGGGGGTATACTTAACCTGGTAGATTTTCTAAAAACACTTGTAGGTGTTTGAGGTACCTTTTTCTCCTATTGTTGTATATTTTGATTTTCTGGTTCCTTTGGAATTTCTTTTTCAGTGATCTCATCAAGCATTGTGTATTCTTGTTTTCTTTTTCCTATTTCTTTCCCTGCAACTGATCTTTGTACATGACCTTCTCATTGAATATGACATCTCTACTCCTAATGATTTTGTT
>ML777170.1:861205-879895 GCA_009831015.1 Picea engelmannii | reverse complement strand
CATTCTCAACCAAAGCTTTCCATTTCTTAAAAGTATCAAAAACATCAGATTTTTGTCAAATGCAATAAACCCAAGTTTTTCTAGTTGCATCATCAATAAAAGTAACATAATAATGAGAGCCACCAAGATATGATACCTGAGCTTGTCCCCATACATCTATATGCACAAGCTATAACCTTTCACTCTTCTTTTCTTTTCTGACTCTGAGAAATATGACTCTCTTTTGTTTTCCATAAACACAATGCTCACTGAAGTCCAAATCAATTTGTTTAAGATCTGGCAACAAATTTCTTTTGTGAAGTATTTGCATCCCCTTCTCACTCATGTTTCCAAGCCTATTATGCCACAGTGTTGTATCCACTCCTGTAGAATCTAAAGAGATAGAAGAGTCAGTATTACCAGTACATAAATACAATGTACCTACCTTCTCTCCTTTCGCTATCACCAATGATCCTTTGATGACCTTCCACGTCTTATCTGTAAATATGGATATACAACCTTCACTTGCCAACTTCCCTATTGAAATTAGATTTTTCCTTAAATCTGGAACATGTCTTACCTCTTTCAACAACCATTGGTTTCCATTGTGTTCCTTTATTTTTACCTTTCCCATTCCAACAATTTTGCATGGTGCATCGTCACCCAAATGAACCTGTCCAAAATCACCTTGAACATAATATATAAAATGTTTCCTATGGAGTGTGGCATGAAATGAAGCCCCTGAATCTACTACCCAAGACTCAGAAATATTATCTACAGAAAGAATCAAAACATCTTGTAACACATCACCTGTTACATTTGCTTCATGATTTCTCTCTTGTTGTCCATCTCTTTGTTTCTTTGGAGCTCTGCAGTCTTTCTTCAAATGCCCTTTCTTCCCACAATTCCAGCACTCTATCTTTCCAAGTCTAGATTTGGATCTTCCATTCCTATAATTTCCATGGTTCCCGAAACCCTTTCCTCTATCCTTTTGTCTTCCCCTGTTCTCCATGTTCAACGCATTTGTTGATGTCTCACCTGTGCTTTTCCATCGCATTTCCTCACTAAGGATATCACTAACAACATCATCAAATTTTAAAGTATTTGAACTAGAGACAGAGTTACTTACAACCATGACTAAGCCATTCCAGCTTTCTGAGCACAAGATTAGAAGAGCCCTGACCTCATCATCAAAGTCCACTTTTACATAACTTAGTTGATTAGTAACCATATTAAAATCATTTAAATGATCTGCAACAGACCCACCTTCTGACATATTCATATTAAATAATCTCTTCATTAGAAATACCTTATTGGACACCAAGTTTTTTTCATACAATTTGGCCAATGCGTCCATCAAACCCTTCGTTGTCTTTTCTTTCGAAATATTGAAAGCCATCGACACTGCCAGGCTTAGTTGTATCATTCCTAGAACCTTTCTGCCAAGAATCTCTCATTCTTCATCCTTCGTAGCCATCGACTTCTTTTCTATTCCGCCCAATGGTAGGAATAGATCCTTCTGATATAAATAGTCTTCCATCTGCATCTTCCATAATTGGTATTTTTTGCTGTTAAATTTCTTGACCTAAAACTTTCAATCTTCCGACATTGCTCCCACTCGAACCAGGAACCCTCTTTTCCTACGAGTTAACTTTTGCTCTAATACTAGTTGTTAGAAAAACAGGACCATGGAGCAATAACATAAAACAAATACAGAAACAAAACACAAAAGATACACAATATAATAGAGACACATATTTATATGGTTCACCCGGTGTGGGATACGTCCATCAGAGAAATTGCCAAGTCCTTCCTTTATTATTATCTAGCATATGAAAGGATACAACCTACAACAAACCTGTTGTAACTTCCTCTTCTTTCTCTCACAGTCTCCTATCTCAGAATACAATATTCTCCATCCACAATACATTTCCCTCATAAAAGAGGGTTGTCTTCTAAGGAAAAAAACCCTAACATAATCTCTACCATTAGATCTGTGACCTTATAATGAACGGTCCAGATTTACAATGAAATTACAGTATACATTTACAAGGAAATTTTTCCTTTGGGGGCTTCGCCCCCGAACCCTCACTGGGGGCCTGCTTACCCCCAGACCCCCTAACTAGGGGGACATCCCCCCCAGACCCTGTAGAGGGGGTACCCTCCCCTCTACACTCCCTTGCGTGGAAGAGTGTTGTTGAAGGAAAATCTCCCTGCGGACAGGTAGATCTCCTCTTGAGAGCTAGACTCTTAACTCTTAAGACAGAAGATGCTTATCATGGACACTGACTTCCTTTTATATCTATATAAACTAATGTATGAGGAGGAAGGAGAAAAGAAGTACCTTTTACCAAGGTTTTTCTCTGTACGCTCCAAGTTGAGCTCCAATCTTTTTCTCCTCGATAAGCACTGTAGACAAACAATAGTACAACCACTTCCTACTCTACTTATATTAGCTTGAAATAGACCTATCTATTAGAGACAAGTTCATGTGAGATTAAACACAAACTAGAAAGAAATAGGCCAAGCATGTCATATTGATGAGAACAATGACGGAAGTAACTTACAACCGTAGATGTGAATGCAGCAGCTTCGTCAAATCCCCTTTATCTAACCCTTGCTCAAAAGATCCACGATCCGAATGACAGTAACTTCACTGATTACTCTCCTCCAGTTCACTATGTGTTTCCTATGATATCATAGGTTTCATGCTTCTAATTCTTCCTACTTTCCACCATGATAGAGCCTACTTATATAGGTTTAGAGAGGCCTAACCTCTTGAGCTATCTTTGGGGTAAGTTGAGGATTCTCCTCCTTGAGTCAGGGATCTTCCCTAAGATCATGGCTGGACCAGGGGTTCAAATTCAACTGCCTTCCAAGATTGAAAAGATCTTCCCCTTATTCTCCTCAATAGACCAACTGCTGCCCAGAATAGGCAACACTCCCTCAAAAGGGCCATCAAAGCGCTATAGCGCTCCCTAGTAGGCTTTAGGGTGGCGCCAACACTCTTAAAATCAATAACGCTCCTCCAGAAGGGTTGTTCAGTGTTATAACGCTCCATATCACTTCATAGGGGAGTGTCAGTGCTCCTAAGAGAGATATAGGGGAGCGCTCTCTTCTAAAAACCTAGATTCAATGGTTCTTTCAGATGGAAAGAGGTACTTAACTTCAGTTAACCATTCCTCTTCCTTCAAATCAAGTGTTTGAGGTATTTTAAGTGTCTTCTTAATGTCGTTATAAGTATGACATAGGCATCATGGTAGTATGCTTTGCTTGACACTTGCGACACTTGTGAGCAAGATGTGACACTTGCGACACTTATCGAAGCGAGTAATGTTGATGTGTAACAGATTGCCCCCCAAGGTATGAAGTTAGAAGATGAGAATTGATAACTGAAATGATTTGTAGACTTTCAAGCAAGGGTATAGAAATGGAGAACCTGACAGAAGCTGCACACAAACATCCAACAAATATTATGACATGTTTCAAACCCAAGGCAGGCATACCTATGCTTGGGTGATCAAGACTTGCAAGATATGGCTGCCATAAAATACACTGCGGATCCATAATTGTATTGATAAAAGGTATAGCCACCGAGGATACAGTGTGGATCTATACTCTAATGACCTGAACTAATCGTAGCCACGAATAATACACAATGGATCTATGAGTTGACAAGACATATCCACGATCAATACAAGGTGGATCTATGTGACAGTATAGATAAGACATTTGTGACGGCTGACTCACAAGATGGATACTTTCCTTGAACACTAAGGCACAACAGCAGAAACATGACATGGACCAAAACTTGATGATGCAATGGATCATGTGACTTACGTCAGGTGACCCAGAGGAGTGAAAGAAACTCAAAGGATTGGCTCAGTGCAGAGGTTCAGCGGATTATAATGCGTGCAAAAGATAAAGTGTCGTGTTCAAGGGTGACTCTAAGAATTACTTGGTAATGTTCTCAAGAAACTGCTTGGATTGCTTCTTTCAAATTTTCCCCCATCTAGATAGATGAGTACCTCTTTTTAATTTAACGAGCTCGAGGAGGGTAACACATGCTCGATATAACTCACCTTCGGTAAGTTCCTCCTCCTTTGTTTAACGAACTGGAAGAAGTAAGGGTTCGGTCCCGTATGGGCCTGTCGATGTTTATTTTAGCGAGTCTAAAGACAGAAAAATCGAAGGTTTTTCATGATTATAGAGTCTGGAAAAACACTTAAAAGAGAAGTCTCCCAGTTCCTTTTTCATAAAGTAGTCTGACGAGACCGAAAAAGAGATAAACTATCACTCAACACACGTTTTCTTCAAATACTTTAACGAGCGTGAAGAGAACAAGGTGCTTAACAATATTTTCATCTTTAGAGAGTTTGAAAAGGACTTAAAGATGACTCCAATGTTGTCCTTTTTCATAATGTTAGTTTCGCGAGGCCAAAAAAGATATAAATTATCACTCGAAAGACGCCCTTTCAAACCGTTTAACGAATGGAAAAGGAATCAAGATCACTCGGCAATATTTTCATGTTTAGAGAGTCTGAAAAGAGATTAAAGGAGACTCCAGGGGGTTCCTTTTTCGTGTATCCATACAAGTCCAAAAAAGAGATAAAATTCTACCCAGATGCATTCTCATGTATTTACGAGCATGAGAACGAACTAAGTCTATGCTCGTGGATGTGACAAGGTAAACAAATGATCAAAACTGCTTTGAAACCTATAGTGTCAAAAATGCAATCTAGAGGTTTAGTGAGGCCATTATATTGTTAAAGAAACCCACAAATAACTATACCTTACAAAAAAATGGAAATTTGTAAATAGTAATACAAGAAAAATCTTCATTTACCATTTCATTTGCATAAGGATTTGTAGCAGTGGAGATTCTCATTTTGGAGGTGGATCTTGTTTTGCTTGATACTGGAGCTACGGTTGATCATTTGTCTCATCATTTGGACCAAGTAGATCTTCATTTCCTCCTCTTTCAATTACATGGTTCAAAATTTGTTTTCATAACAATATTTGAATAAAAAAATGAAGCTCTAGGTCATCCAAAAAAGATCAAATCGACCTCTATTCAAAACGATGGGAAAAAGACATTTGTTTACAAAAACTCTTTTAGAGGGTGGTAGCATAGATGCCAACGCCTTGATACTTGAGTAGATAGGTCGTTTTTGTTAAGGAATCCATAAGAAACTCAAAAATATGCCCACGCAGACATTGATGAAAATTATTTTAATTTAAAACGTTTTATTGTTGCGTAGTGATTATTGAGTAATAAAAAAGAGGGTGTGGTCCTTTTTGAATAGTATGGGCAATGGATTTCAAGTTTTTTAATTACTTAAGAAATTACCGAAAAATTGAATAATGAAATTCTTTGTTTTTTTTTTTGTTTGTAGGTGATTTCAGCAACGACCATGATTGAGTGGAAGGAACGGGAGCATGAGCTCAATGATTTGGCTTCTTTGCGGAGTCCTCGCACGCGGGCCACGTTGAGAGATTGTGGCCTTCTGAAATTCTTCAAACTGCAAAAGATGAAGAAAGAGATCCTTCTGCTTGAGCACATAATCATCTTGTGGGATGTCGCAGAGCAAGGGTTTCGGATCGGAACATAACTTCTAACCATTGAGTTGGAAGATGTATACTTCTTGAATAGCCTCTCGAAAAGAGGGGCTCCTATAGATTTTTTCGAACAGAGGGTGCTTCCTGAGCAAGTGGATGTGTACCTGGCACGTCATTGTGTCCCAGGAGCAAGACTGGTGGGGGGTAGAATCCCAATCAAGGATATCAGAGAATTACCCCTTCAGTCTATTCACCATCACGAGTGTGACAGGAAGCACTAGCATGCATCTGGTGTCGAGATCACAGGTAGCTTATGGTGTACAGTGTTTGGAGCCAACACTGTTTAAATGGAGCGTAGGGTTTCTTCAGAACGTGAAGGAATAGGTTTCGATATGTAGGATGGGGCAGAAGCAGTTTGGATATGGTTCTTTCTTGGTCTCATTCTTCTTAGAGCGCATCCCCCAGATGCAGCCTCAGATTGCATTGGTGGTACGACCAGTGGGAGAACCATGGATGGAACGATGGACTAGTCTGTCTTCGAGACTAGTGGCAGAGTCAGAGTTCTGCTTCACTGGTGACTTCTTCGCTTGGCTGAGACACCAATATATTTGGATAGAAGACTTTCCATATGCTGAGGTGGACTTTCGCAGGAGTATGGATCTAATTCTACTAGCGAGGGAAGATTGGGATGCGTCAAGTGAGAGACTAAACAATACCTTGTCTAGTGTGTTTTTTTTTAAGTTTTTAACGTATGTATATTTTTTTGGGGGTACGTAGAAGAGTTTCTAATGGATGTATTGTTTTCAACATGCAGACAAGGGAGCAGTGCGTCCGACTAAGATACCAGTACTAGGATGTCACGGGGATGCTCAGGTTGCAGTAGATCTGGGGGCACCAGTGATAGGTCTTCGGGAGGTTGAAAGAAACCTTCAAGACCTTACGATAGGCATTCCTCCTCTACGGAGGAGAGAAGTGCCTTTACATCTATAGAGACACATTGTGGGGGTGCCCGAGAATGTTAATTCTCTACTAAGATGAGTAGTGCGCGTAGTGATGTCTTATTCTCAGCATAATGCAGTGCAGAGAGATTAGAGTCTCTCTGGTGATTGTATATTTTGTATGACTTGTCGGACGATGTTGTATGGGTGTGAAGACCCAAAATTTTTGCTCTTCCAAATATGTTTTTGATGTAATCAAAACATTTTCAGTCACGCTATATATATATATATATATATATATATATATATATATATATATATATATATATATATATACAGTTTCGAGTTTTTACAGTGCCAGAAGATTTGTAAATGATGATGTCTTTAATGTGATGTGTTTTAATTTACATGTGATGTACAATTTGTTTTCCTTCATGAAACCTTATCTATGGGCGAGATACCGATCCATGATGTAATTGGCTAACGAATCCGAAACATTGTTGAGTTCTCTTAGAATATGTTTGTATTCGATGTAATCAAATATTTGTTCAAGACGATAAACTCGTAGGTGGAGACGTAGCAGGATAGGATTACGAATAGCATATATACGATTAAGTTGACAGACCATGAGTTGGGAGTATAGGTTAACAGTGATACGAGAGATACCTAGGGAGGAGGCTTGGGTCAAAAGTCCAATGACAGCATGATATTCTGCCATGTTATTAGTCGTTGGTCCTAAGAAAACACCTCCTGAACTCACCAACTCGTCAGATTGGTAAATGACCCATGTTGCAGAAGCAACGTTCTGAGTGTCAACTAGTGCCATCCGTAAACCCAACAAAGATAGGAAAGGAAGACATCATTTTCGCATGAGAACACAAGACACAATTATGAGTGGCAAAGGTAAAAACTTGAGCACGCAAAAGAAACAGACACACCAAACTAAAATACAATAATGTACAATGTACACATGCTAGGTGATCTAGGCATAGTACTTTTTAAGGTAAAGCCCATTCCGGGGCTCTCCTAGGGAGATTCCATCATAATCGACTAACTCGTAGGTGCCTCTGTGCAGAACACATTTCACAATGTAAGGGCCATTCCACAGAGGTTCTAACTTACCTGTCCCTATTTTTTCATGAGCCTGGTCATAAACGAGGACTAAGTCTCCTTCTGCAAAAGTCTGAGGATGGACAGATTTGTCGTATTGATTTTTTATCTGTTTCTAATGTGCCTTGTTAACGAGAGCAGCATCACGGCGTGTTTTGTCCAGTTTGGTCAGATATAAGAAACGTTCTTCTTCGACAGAAGTATGGGGTAGGAGTTCTACTTTAAGTTTCATAGATGGAATCTCACACTCGATTGGTAAAATGGCTTCGATGCCATACACTAACTAGAAAGGAGTGAACCCAGTTGTGGTTTTCACGAAAGTACAGTAAGCCCAGAGAGCAGAGAAAATTTGTAGATTCTATGATGTCTTATTTGCCCCTACCATACGTTGACTCATGGTTTTGAGGACCTTGTTGATGGCTTCAACTTGTCTGTTGGCCTGAGGATAGTATGGGGATGCATTTTCATGGCGAAAACCCAACTTGGCATGCAATTCACTCATCATCTAGTTCTTAAAGTGTGAACCATGATCGGTGACAATGGCACGTGGTACACCAAAACGAGTTATGATGTGGTTAAAAACAAAAAGAGCTATGGTATGACCATCGTTTAGAAAGGTAGGCATAGCCTCAGCCCATTTTGTAAAGTAGTCGACAACGATGATTATATAATTGTGCCCCCTGGCTGAGGTAGGCTTACATTGCATGAAATCGATACCCCACTTGGAAAAGGGGCCGATGGCGATAACTGGGTGTAGCGTAGTAGGGTGGGTGCATGCCTTGTTATTAAAAACTTGGCAGGGTGGGCATTTTTTGACTGCCTCAATACAATCTTTGAAAATCAAGGGCCAAAAATAGTCGGCACGTAAAATTTTCTGGGTTGTAGCCATCCCAGAAAGGTGACCGCCATAGGATCCAAGGTGACAGTCATTCAGAATGTGTTCAACCTCTACATGAATCAAACATAGTCGAAGGATAGTATCAATACCATGGCAATACAAGGTGTCACCGATGATAAGATAATGGTGAGAATGGTGGCGAATACATCGACGCTCTTCACAGGAAGTGTTAGGCTGAAAGTGTTGGGTTTGGAGATAAAGGAGGATGTCTCCATACCAAGGATCAGAGGTGTTAATGAGGAAAATAGTTTCATCAAGGAGAGAATCTCTAGGTTCAATATCTTAATTAGCATGGGGGAGGTCGCAGATAAGCTCCGCAAACACCAGGGACTTTTTGGCTTTGGACTTCGCAAATTCAAGATCGAATTCCTGAAGGATGATGATCCATTTAGAGTATTTTCCCCCAATCACTTAACGTGTTAAGACATGGTACATGGGGTTTGAGTCCGCAATCATAGTGGTGGTGCGTAGTAGGATGTAATGGCGAAATCTCTAGACAACGATGATGACTGCCATAACCAGTTTTTCTACATGTGAATATCAGAGTTCGGGTCCAGATAGACTCTTTCTCAGGTAATAGATCACATGTTCCTCACCGTTGGGGTCCTCCTGAACTAACACCATCGCAATAGTGGAAGTGGAGGTGGCTAAGTAAAGGATGTAGTCCTTTGTATACTCTGGAGGGTGCAACAAAGGTGCATGGGTCAAGGCATGCTTGAGAGCGTCAAATGATCATTGAGCGATGTCATCCTAGATGAAAGGGGTGTTTTTCTGCAACAATCGCATGAATCCTTTAGTTATCTCAATGTAGTTACAAATGAAATGGCGAAGGAAGTTTGCTTTTCCTTACAAACTTTGGAGTTGGGTCAAACTAGTAGGCGGGGGTAAGGCCAAAATAGCCTTAATATTTAAGGGATCCACCCAAATCCCATCTTTAGAGACAAAAAAACCAAGGAGTCGACCAGATTTGACAACAAAAATACACTTATGTGGGTTCAAGCAGATACGGTAAAACCGACATCGAAGAAAAATAGCCCGTAAGTGATCAACGTGATTGGATTGATTGGATGAGTGGGCAGGTAAGTCGTCAAGGTAAGGTTCTGCAATATGCTTGATATCATGGAAAGCATACGACATGGCCCGCTGGAAAGTAGCACCAGCATTTTTGAGACCAAAAGGTAGCTTCCGATAGGCAAAAGTTCCCCATGGGCAAATAAAGGTTGTCTTATGTTGATCAGTAGGTAAAATTTCAATCTGGTTATACCCAGATAAACCATCCATGAAAGAGAAGATTACGCTCCCAGCGCAATTATCAATGATATGGTAGATGAAGGGCGTAGGGTAGTTGTCCTTTGGACAAGCCTTATTGAGATCCCGATAGTCAACACAGACACAAATGGTCCCCTATTTTTTGGCAATCGGAACAAGGTTGGAAACCCATTCTGTCAAAGGGATAGGATAGATAAAGCCAGAATTTAAAAGTTTCTCAACTTCTGCCTTTATGGCTACGATTTTCTTGGGATGAACCGGGCGGAGTTTCTGTCAAACAGGTTTCTCACCTGGGTAAGTCTTGATTTCATGCACGATGATTGAGGGGTCGATTCCTGGCATTTCTTCATAGCTCCAAGCGAAGACATCATGGAATTCTTTAAATAGAGCGATGTAAGATACCACTTCTTTGGGTGTGCAATTAGCACCAAGGTTAATGTTTTCCACAATGCCTTCTTTGATCGAAATATCAATAATGATCGTAGTAGAGATATTACCCATATTCCCCTGAGAAAGAGTATCTTGTGTGAGGATGGGAAATTGTGGAGAATTGGTAACATCGGGAGGGAAGACAAAGTATGTCTTTGTGAATTTCTTCTAGAGGTGAAAGAAAAGAGGATCGTTGATGGTTCTCATCCCAAGGTACGTCGTCGATACTAAGCATTTCCATTATAGATTCGTCGGAAGGAAAAGTGTGGGAAATGTAATCGATTGCAGACGATAGGGAATCCAACCATGGCAGCATCGAGTAAGCGTTGGGTGCCAATAGATGGGGGTTTTCCAGGGAGGGAGAGGCAGATTGAATAGCCACGTATGTAGCCTCAGCTGGGCTAAGTGGCATGGTGTCACCTAGCACATTGAATTCCATAGGACTAGGTACAATCCAAGGGTCAGATGATTCCAAAGATTGATAAGCCATAGTCGAAATCATATTGACGGTGGAAATATGATGTGTGGTGGGTGGAAGTGGTGTAGGGAAGGTACCCATAAGGCTAGAATCTTTCAACAATCCAACACCAATGCTTTCATACGTAACTTTTTGGTCTCCCAAAAAAATAATGTTATTGGTAACAAGGGCACAAGCGTCGGGTGTACAGAAATCTAGTTGGTCGATAGTGACAATTTTTCCTTGATGGGGGAATTGTACACATTGAAACACCGACGAGGCGACGACAATCATAGCATAGAACCAACTTCTTCCGAGTAGTAGGTTGTAATTGAGGGGGGCATCGACCACCTCGACATCAACAGTAATAGTTTTTCCGCCCAACTAAATGACCAAGGATTGCAAAAGTCCATGAGGATGAAAACATCGCCCATCGAAAGAACATAACATCATAGGGGATTTGTTAAGGGTGGGTGATTTCAAGCCTTTCCATCAAGCCAAAGACATGACACAAGTAGAGGCTCCCTCATCCAAGATAGTTCGGTGGATTTGTTGATTGTGAACAACAACATTGATTTGAAAAGCTAGTTGGCAGGAGAGTCGAGGTTGATGTTCATCCAGATTAAATTTGAGGGTATTAGATGACTCAAGATCGAAAGCGCCGATGGCAGCCAAGAGCATTCTACGTTGACTAGGATAGTGTTGTAGAACTTCCAAAGCAGACATAGCACACGGTGCTTGAGACAAATCTTCAATGATGTTGTAGTTTTGGGTAGCCCGTGAACTAAGATTAAAGGTAGACTTCTAGATAGTGCTCTTAGGAGGGTGTAAGATGGAGTCAAACGAAGGTTTCTCAATATGGAGTGGCCCGGACGGAGGGCTAGTAGACGGAGGACTAACGGAAGATGGTGATGGGTCCGGTAAGGAACCGTTAGTGGTCTTTGTCTTATCAAGTTTAATCGGTGTGTCATATGTCGTAGTGCGAGTGGTTAGATTAATCCTGTTAAACATGTAAATGTGGTCACTTTTCGAGGCCTCATCATGGGATTGGCTGGAACAACCCCTTGGAGTGGGGGTTTGAGCAACCAAAGATTGCTGCTATGGAAAAGGCTAGGTAAGCAAAACGGATTGTGAATTTCCCTTAAAAAGCTTGGCCACTTCATCACAATGTGGACAATCTCGGGTGTAGTGATCATCGCCACAAATTAGACATGGGAATTTCGGTTTCCATTGTGGTTGTTTTCCGACAGCAGGGGTTTGGGTTTGATTTTTTGGTTGTTCATTATTATTGATTTTTCTCGGTTTATTTCTTTCTTTCTTCTTACCTCCAGATTGTTGTGAAGGGGTCGATTGGACTGTATTCACTTCAGAGACCTGAGTTTCAGGGGAGGTAGAAGAGGGTGTGGTCAAACTGGGAGAAAACGTCGAAGCAGACCGCTGGGTTGTTCCAGTCGACTGGGAAGTAGATTGGGTTTTGACGGAGCCAATGACTCCATCCACGTGTGAGTTAGATGATGGTTTGGATGGATCAGTAGTGGCACGAGTAGCATTTGGTATCAATTCATACAGAGTACCAGATTGTGAATAAACCAAATCTAAGTACTGAGCTTGAGCAATAGCTTCTTCCTCGGTGACTACACCACCCATAGAAACATCACGAGCGATCGGGGGTAACAGTGATTTAGTGAACCATTCCGCTAATAATTGGTCAGGAATGACCGCTTTGATTAACCTTTGTCATCATCTCCATTCATGAATATGATCAGAGATATGTACAGAGTTTGTTTGACGAAGGGAGGTCAATAGTTCAGTACCCGTCTCGTATCGAATGGGTAGTTGGAAGTGTGTGAGGAAGGACATGGCAAGGGAGTTGAAATCGTGAAAAGAAGCACTTGGTAGTTCAATATACCACTTTGTTGCAGAACCCATAAGCATTCGTTGGAAAAGATGCAAACGTATAGAATCATCCATGAGGGAGTTCGATGAACACCACAAATGGAAAGTCATCACATGGTTGTTTGGGTCTTCTCTGATCTTTTCGTCAAATTTTGGAATATCAGAAGGAAGTTTAGCTGGAATAGCTGGCCAAACCAGAGAATGAAAAATAGGATCATTCATTAACCGAGACAAGTCTGGGAGGTCCAAAGTCGCTAGGAAAGGTAGTTGTCGGTTAACCTGCGGGTGATACTGGTGTGGCATAGAAACACTAGTAGGACCATACACTAGGTTAGGTGGATAATTGTAACCAGTGGGTCCTCTTGTATAAGGTTGGTGTTGACCAGGGTACACAAGATTTGAGGGGGTTTGAGAAACATGCATGAGTGGAGGATAACCGGATGGGTTTTGAGGATTATAAGCCAGATTTGGTGTTTGTCCATAAGGAGGATATAGATGAGTCCCTTGAGGGGCAAGAGGTTGTTGTGGAGCTTGAGGATTGTGTCCCCCCGAGAACTGTGGGTTTCCTAGAAAAGGGATATTCCACGGATTGGGTGTGGTAGACACATTTTGTCAATGTGGTTGATGGTAGGCTCCAGATTGAGGCTGCCCCCCAGCATGAGGGTGCCCTCCAAATGGAAGTTCTCCTCCGGTGGGAGGATGCCCCCCAGCATGAGGTGGAGTTCCCATAATTTGGGAACCAGACATAAACGACTGACCGATGTTGCTTAATGGGTTAAAGCCACCAAGATCGGTCCCTCTGGGTTGTTGTATAGGTATGGAACTTCTAGGCATAACTTGGGTAGTAGTGACAACAGAAGAATTCAGTGCGTTTTACCCAAAAGGGAGTGATGATGAAATTCATAGGCTGAATTCAGTTGGAGAACATGCCTCTCATATCCCTCAGAGATGCGGAAAGCCTCCAGAGACTCTGAAACAATTCAAAAATTTTCTAAAGAGGTGGGAACTTCCTCTTAGGAGGTTATAATGTCGTGAACCTCGCTCTGTTGAGGAGATTCCTCCATAGAATGAGGGGTTAAAGGGGTAGTCTCTTCCATATTTTCTGGAGGAAGTCCCTATACCCTACACGAACGGCGTGGAGGGTCAATGTTGGCGAAAAAAAATCGACGAAAAAAATCTATGGCCAACTACCGAAAAGAAGCAGCATACGCTAATAGAATCTAGGAATCACAACCAAGCAAACAAAACCTTTTCTCGATGACCATGCTAGTTGGTGATGAAATCCAACGTCGCATGATCAAGTCAAGAAGGGGCAGGGATATGGTGGAACAGTTACAATGGTGACATGCTTAACGAAATTTCACCTTGGTGCAAGCTTCCACGCAGTAATTGTGGATTTACCCTCCAAGGAGACCGAGTGATTTTGACCAATGTTTGTTCCAGGTACAGTGAGACTTCCCTTCACTGTCACCTTGTGTAAGACCCTAAAGATTATGGCTACTAAGGTTACCAATTCACAGTCAGCCCCTGGGTGGATATAGTCGACAGTCCAGTCCGAACGTACGGGCAGGGTATCTAGCCCAAAATCAACTTGAAAGGCTTCCACTCAACATTGTGGGTATACCTTTAAGCGATCCCCATAATACAATCCGACTACTACAATCAATCAAACCACGGAAGGATAATCTCTGTAGCTTTCCCGAGTGCGACCTCGTGCGTAACCCCTGTGTGAGAGGGGGATCCCAGCAAACTTATACGACAATTGGATTTGACTCTCCCTAGCTCAGGATGCTAATGTTTGTTTTGGAAACTCATAGAGTTATGCTCATAGCCTAATCCAAAGTGCTAATCCTAGTCTACTGTTGGTGGAGGCTCCTAGAAAAAAAATGTTCTAGATAGTTTTTAATTAGCGTTCATTTTATAGTTGTTCTTTACTCAAAAGGGGGTGTATGAAAGTGAAATGGATGGAATGATGACTCAATCCCCAAAAAAATGCATAAAAGATGATAAGCAGTCGTTTCCTTTTGATGAATGTCTATTTAAGGGAGAGAGAGAGTTGTTTTCACTATCAAACGCTAATAAGGAATGTCCTCAAACAAATTTTCTCAATCAAATCCAATGTGATGCTAAAACTTTTTAGAAATGTCCTCTAATATGCAAATCAATCACTAAGGTGCTTCTTTATTGTTTGTGTGTGAATAATGATTAATTCAATACGACACTTTCTCTGCCAATTAACTTTTTAGATCAAGGAAACTCAGAGGAGCATAAGCAAGTTTCGTACACACAACACACCCTCTTGTTATGATTGAAAACAAGAAGCAAAAGAAAACAAGGATAACAAAGAAAATCAAGAATTTCACCCAAAAGAGAGATGTTGAAGAACAATGACCTAAAAAAAAACAAATGAAGAGGTTCATAGACTTCTGATGTCCTTCACCAGAGTTTCTTGCTCAGTGAGATAGGAGAGAAAAAACAGTGGATTGATTTCAAACTCCCAACAGCAGAAAAAACTCAAAAAAATAATGAAGGAGGCCACAAAATCTGAAAAGCAAGGTATTTGTTCCTTAGAAGGAAGGATGTCAAAGTCCAGTGGGAAGAAGCATTGACTCATAGAAAGGCTCAACAAGTGAAACACGAAGATTGGACCCTAGAAAAAGCAATTCTGGAAAGGTTTTTTTCCAAAAGAGGGCTGACGCTCTGGTGTAAGGGGAAACAAGAATTATAGCGCTCTATCAAACACATTCAGGGAGCACTGGCGCTCTGTTAACATGGCCACAGGGGTGCCAGGCTTAAAAAGCTCATGAAAATGTCCAAAAACACAAAATTTCAATCAAATTTTGGCAATCAAGTTGAGTGTGATGGGGTAAGGAGTCAATCAACATATGAAATCAAGCAAAAAGGGTCAACAAGGTCTGAAAACAATCAAAGGGTAAGACAAGGTCTATGAGGAAAAATCAAAACAAAAAGTTTCGATTCGATTCTCCCTAGCGGAGTCGCTAGTTTCTGTTGAAGGAAAATATCCCTGCAAACAGGTAGATCTCCAATTGAGAGCTAGACTCTTAACTCTTAAGAAAAAAGATGCTTATCATGGACACTGACTTCCTTTTAGATATATATAAACTAATGTATGAGGAGGAAGGATAAAAGAAGTACCTTTTACCGGCGTTTGTCCCTGCACGCTCCGAGTTGAGCTCCAATATTTCGCTCCTCGATAAGCCCTATAGACAAACAATAGTACAACCACTTCCTACTCTATTGATAGCTTGAAATAAACCTATATATTAGAGACAAGTTCATGTGATATTAAACACAAACTATAAATAAATAGGCCAAGCATGTCATATTGATGAGAACAATGACGAAAGTAACTTACAACCGTAGATGCGAATGCAGCAGCTTCGTCATATCCCCTTTGTCTAGCCCTTGCTCAAAAGATCCACGATCTGGATGACAGAAACTTCACTGATTACTCTCCTCCAGTTCACTGTGTGTTTCCTATGAGATCATAGGTTTCATGCTTCTAATTCTTCCTCCTTTCCACCATGATAGAGCCTACTTATATAGGTTTAGAGAGGCCTAGCCTCTTGAGGTATCTTTAGGGTAAGTTGAGGATTATCCTCCTTGAGTTAGGGATCTTCCCTAAGATCATCGCTGGACCAGGGGTTCGAATTCAACTACCTTCCAAGATTGAAAATATCTTCCCCTTATTCTCCTCAACAGACCAACTGCTGCCCAGAATAGGCAGTGCTCCCTCAAAAGGGCCATCAAAGTGCTATAACGCTCCCTAGTAGGCTTTAGGGGGGGCGCCATCACTCTTAATATCAATAACGCTCCTCCAGAAGGGTTGTTCAGTGTTATAACACTCCCTAACACTTCATAGGGGAGCACCAGTGCTCCTAAGAGAGATATAGGGGAGCGCTCTCTTCTAAAAACCTAGATTCAATGGTTCTTTTAGTTGGCAAGAGGTACTTAACTTCAGTTAACCATTCCTCTTCCTTTAAATCAAGTGTTTGAGGTATTTTAAGTGTCTTCTTAATGTTGTTATAAATATGACATAGGCATCATGGTAATATGCGTTGCTTGACACTTGCGACACTTGTGAGCAAGATGCGACACTTGCGACACTTATCGAAGCGAGTAATGTTGATGTGTAACAACTGTACATACTTCTGGGGTGTAAATACTTCATGGGGTATAAACATGAATGAAATTAAAAGACCTCTGAATCAGGAAGATAATCAGGCTCCACAACCAACACTCAACACCTTGAAAAAGAGATAATTTCAGTTAATATGCCTCTTCGAGGGGGAAACCTATTTTTACCCCACATAAATGTTCAAGTACAATATGATTCCAAATGAAAATGTCTCCTTGGTATATATAGGAGACTAGGAGGTATAATTACAACTAATGGAATAAATTTGACATAAGTAAAATATCATTACTAATGTAATATGCCCCAATTAAGGGGTAATGGGCCAATATTAGGGCTTAACATGCCCCTCCCTTTGATAAAAGTGTTGTCTACGATGCTTGAGTAACTCTGGATGCTTCTGTATAAAAGACTCATCTTCCCAAGTGGAATCTTCAGCCGGTAGTTTCCTCCATTTAATGAGATACTCTTAAATGGATCTACTCCTCAGCTGGCAAATTCTTGTGTCAGTGATGGCTTCAGGCTCCAATATGATTTTTCCTTCCTCATCAAGTTCTCGAAATATAGTTTGAACTAGGATCTTGTCACCTATAACCTTCTTTAAGCATGAAACATGGAAAACTGAGTGTACTCGTGAAAATGCAGGCAACTCCAATTTCTATGCCATAGTACCAATCTTTTGCAACACCTTATAAGGGCCATAGTACTTTGGTGATAATTTATTATCCTTCTTGGCTTGCTTGAGGGACATCTGTTTGTATGGTTGTAGTCTTAAAAACACCCAATCACCTACTTCAAAACTTCTTTCACTACGATGTTGATCTGCTTGTTGTTTCATGTGATTTTGTGCCATGGTTAGGTTTTCCTTTAAGATTTGGAGAACTTATTGTTGATGCTCGATGTGATCTTCCACTGCTTGAACCTTAGATTTTTCTTTTAGAGAAGAAGTGATGGAAGGATGGTGGTATCCATAGAGTGCCATAAAGGGTGTCATTTTTGTTGCAGTATGAAAGTGTTAATGTTTATGCCATTATTATAGTTCTTTGCATTTCATAAGATAAGAGCATAATAAGAACAAGATCACTGAGAAAT
The DNA here is from genome assembly GCA_009831015.1 of Picea engelmannii. Lineage (NCBI taxonomy): Eukaryota > Viridiplantae > Streptophyta > Pinopsida > Pinales > Pinaceae > Picea > Picea engelmannii. Next base: position 862,112 of record ML777170.1, on the reverse strand, counting down.
ACACATCCACAAGAGACGAAATTTATCCTGGGAAACCCTCTAGGGGAAGAAAACCCAGCAAAAAATTCCTTATCATAAATAGCTTATACAATGTTCAAGAGATAACTCAACCAATACAGAAAAAGTGCTCCTCAAGAGATGCGCCACCCTTCTTCTCCTCTCTCCAACTTGTAATTGCAGCTTGCCTCATAAGAGAATGAGCAAGTGAAGTGTGTGTAAGAAGTGAGGTTCTAGCCTCTTATTTATATCAATCTGGCACGTGTGAAGAGTCACCATTTGGAAGGGCTGACCTCTCACTTTGGGTGGGTAAACCCACCTTTAATTAATTCTGGCCCTTTCATTATAATTGTTGGGGCCGACTTCTTATTCTTCACTTTGTAATTGTCCGATGACCAATCTGCAAAAGGGGATTTGGTCCTTATACAATTACCGGCATGATTAATCCTCAATGGGGATTAATCTAATAAAAACAATAATAATAATAACATGATTAATCCACAATGGGGATTTAATCCAATAACAAAATAATAAGAATTCTCTTCGTAGTTACATTATTTCAACACTCCCCCTTAACAAGAAGGGTATTCTTCATCAGCATCAGGCGAGCGAGGTCTGCATCATCGATGGCATCTCGAGGACAGTATCACCAATATCATCTTGAACAATTGTCTAGCACATTTACGAGTCATCGAAAGTTTTCTTCATCAGCAACATCATCATTCTCAAAAGAATGCTATCATCATTTGCATCAAACATGTATCAGTAAAAATGATACCTCATCATAGCACTAGGCTGTCACATCATAGTACTACACTAGCTTAACATCATAGCTCAGTGTCAGTCACATCTTGCTTTACGTCTAACAACTAGGTCAGAAGCAAGTAATATCATCATCTCGCTTTACGTC
>ML777170.1:825785-839869 GCA_009831015.1 Picea engelmannii | reverse complement strand
AAGAAGTAAATATGGATGAACTCCAAAGTGGTCCCCTTATGGTGAAAGCCCTCACGGGAAGACGCTTTGTGGAGTAAGAGAACCCATTCTTAATTGTGGAATAATGAGATGAAGGAAAGTGAATTTGTCAAGGAAAATATCATATATGGATAGTGCTTGTCATGTCATTTCCAGTGGTATGTGGAACGCCACATAATTCCTCATGGTTAGAGAGTTATGGCCATGAGAAGTTGGAGACCCCAAGTTTGGGTAATGGACCCAAGTTTGTTTGATGGGTAACGGTATGCGTTATGATATATTTTCAGATAATACTATTCTATATGGATAGTACATGTCATGCCATTTCTGGTGGTATGTAGAATGTCACATAACTCTTCATAGTTTGAGAGTTATGGCCTTATGAAGTTGGAGGACCCTCATATGTCATCTAGAAGCCCCAAAAGGTCAAAGTAATCAAACTGGTTTAAGAGATTTTAAAAGGTAAATAATAAAGTGAAGTGATGAGAGTATTATAATTCAAAGTGAATACAAAATAAATTATTTCAATAATAAATTTAATGGAAAAATTAAAAGTGGACCCAACCCAAAAATAAGGAAAGTGGGTCAAGTGACCTAGAAGATGTTTTTAAGGAAGCTACTTGGAGAGTATAAATAAGAGGCAAGGCTCTCTCATTTGAATCACACTTGAGCATATTGAATATCTATAGGTTTCTTAGGTAACCAAAGGATATTTAAGCCGAAATTTTGAGGAAAGTGAAGAAAAGAAGCCCGAAATGCAAGGAAGGATAAATTCTTTTGATGGTGCTTTCTAAGGTATGTTACTTACAAGTCATCTCACCATTTTCGCTATAACTTTTTTTCTATAATGATTCAGATCTTGAAATTTCTATTCAAGTGAGAAAACATATCCAAGTATCGTTGGTTAAAAATTCAGCTTATGGGTCGTTGTATTTTTGGAGTTACACTCCGTGGAAAATAGCATTTCTGGCCAGTCCTGAAACTAGTCAAAATCAGGTGTTTTGGGTAAAAACGTCATAACTTATTCATAACAGATCCAAATTTATTGAGACCAAATGTGTTGGTTAGGGTATAGTCTTTAGTATTCTATGTAATAGTTTCAGATCATTTCATCAAATATTTTGTGTGGAGCACGCTCTACAAGGTCGCTCTCTAGAATAAGCTAGAATTCAACAAGGTATGTCATTTATGCTATAACTCCTTTTTTGAGAGGTTCAAAGTAGTGAAACTTGGAGGAATTGCATTAAACACATTGAAGAACATTGTGTATCAGTTTTAGATCTTTATACATTACAAGTTCAAAGTTATGATTACTTCAAGTTAGGGTTGTTGATTAATCCAAAACTAGGCATGTGAGACTAAAGAAAAATTTGATGAAAATGCTAGTCTCTTGTTTTTAAAGTTAAGGAAGGTTTGCAGGAATGTGATTATATACACCAGGTCTATTATAGATCTACAAATCAGATTTGGATGATCAAATTGATGAGGGATTTTGGTTGTGGTACATGTTGAGTACATGGTTGAGACAAGTAGTTGATGAGTTTGTGCACATACATGAGGTGTATAGTTGATGATGTTGGTACATATTGATGAGTCATAGTTGATGAGTAGTTGACACATGATTGGTACATACTTGGTACATGGTTGGATGCACTTGTTTATGGTACAGGTTGATTACAGGTTGGTGCATGGTTGATGCACTTGTTTATGGTACAGGTTGATGCATGGTTGATGCATGGTTCAGATTTATTGGTATAGGTTTACAATGGTATATCTCACAGTGATAGTGTGACAGTGGTTCCATCATTCTACTTCTACTTTAGGGTGGCAGGACGGGGCAAGGATAGGTGGTTTTAGCCACCTTCTAGTTGTAGCCGGAGAACATTGGGGGTTATAGCCTCCTTCTGGTTGTAGCAAGAGAATTGGGGAGTTGGAGCTTCCCTCAGGTTCTAGCCTGAGAAACTAGGAGTTTGGAGCCTCCTTCCAGTTGCAGATGGAAAACAAAGGAAGTTGGTGCTTCCAATGAATGTAATTCTTCAAGACATATAAGAAAAAACATTATGTGGTTTTCTCCCAATTTGGGTTTCCACGTAAAACATTGGTGTACTGTGTATGTGTGTGATTGTTTATTTCTTACTGCTCATTATTGGATAATAATTCTACATTGATATATCATTTAAATAAAAAAGGATTATAATTACACTATTACTGAGTCACCCCCCCTCTTAGTAATCCAACAGGAATTTCGATGTCTCTGGCGTCAGTGTAGCGATGGCTATATGGGGTTTGGACAGTCAAATACGAGATGACACGTGTCCACATGAAATGTCGCAACAGAGACAATATTTATGGCATTAGAAAAGTGATGTCATGTGAAACGACGTTTGAGGGGGTTTGTTGTTTTTCATTCTCCCAACAATATAAAGTGTCAATTACATCGAACGCACCATCATAATTTGACCCAAATGTACTAGTGATGATAACCAGTCAACTTGGAAGTGTGTACTCTTTTCTTCCCCGTATAAATGATAGATCATGGCCAGCAGCAGCTTGTAATAAGTTTTAAGCCTGTGGGAGGGGATTAATTTTTGACCTTGTTTAAGGATTTCATTTTTGTCCACCCACTAGTGTTTCATCTATTTTTTCGGTCATTTGTTTTCTTGGGTGAACCCTTTTAACAAATGTTCATTCAACAAGAAAGTAAGAGCGGGAAAGTGATATCTGGAGACAATATCCTCTATTCTGAGAGAAGATACTTACACCCCCTACTTTCTCATGATGCTTGTCATGAAAGCATCAAATTTCCCAAGGCACCATTGTGTTTCCTCATTGTATGGGAATAGATGTGGCCTGGCATCTACCAGGTGGATACCACTTTTCAAGATATTCTGGTACACCTCTAAAACTTCGTCATCTTAAGGAAACTATGTGGAGTCAAATATCGTGTAGATCTCTTCAAAGTCGGGGAAATAGTCCTCACCAGTGTGAGGAATCGTGTCATTCATCAGAGTTTCGATCGATCGAGATGATGATAGGGGGCTTGCAGCACCCTAGAATTACATTGAACTTATATATCTTTTGGGGTTCTAGCTCTCCATGATGAATAACCAAATTATCTTGTAATAACACGTTACAAAGAATATCATCTTATCTTAAGTATAAAGCATTAGCTGTAATAATAAAAAACTTGTTAAGCAATAGAAAACAAAGGTTACTGGTAAACAAGGAGTTGTAGTAATAGAGTAGGATATCTCACTAATAGAGGGAGTCTAGATGAAAAATAAACTTCACAGACTATGTTTTGAAATATTATGGTGCAAGCTATGTTATGAAAGGGTGTTTTTTATAACTCTCAATGCACATCCACCTAGCATGAGTATTCCATAACTCAGGTGTGTACGAGGATCTTGCTAAATCTGGTCTTAAATTTTCCCATTAATGCACATCATCTCTATAATCAAAGCTTATTAAGATGGATAGACACATTGATTTGGGAATCATAGGTAGTGCTAAACCAAATCTTCGAATAATACTATTATCGGGGTCGAGCCGTCGGATTATGAGAGATTGTGGGTTTTTTGAACTTTGAAGGGAAGGGTGTCGAAGAAATATCCCCTTATACATAGATGATTGGGTGGGCCTAGCACGTCAACCAATAAAAAGTGATATGAAAAGAGGTGGGACCCATCAGGGTAAATCAGGATGAGGGTGGAATTAAAACCTAAGGGAAATGTATCGACATAATATTTGTTTTTTTTCTAGAAAGGTGTGCTAAAATATGTTCTTTATAAGATTTTGGGAAATGGATTTCAGAGGTTTGAAGGATGAGGAGTCATTTGAGCTTCGACGAAGACAGTATCGAAGAATATTCTTTCAACCTAAGATAATGTGCAGGAAATGCATGAGACGGGTCAAGAGGCCATCAGATTTTTCTTTTAGAGTTTGATAAGATGAGGCTTAAAAAGGCTCCCGACAAGGATGGTATCGAAGGTAATATTCCTTCGATACTTTAGAAACATTATTATGTCCCGAAAGAAATAAAATTAACTCATTGGAGAACAATAAGACATGAAGTCAAAATTTCAATATTGGGATGCCACTTTGGAAGGTGGTCATATGACAAGTCATAACGAAACTTGGGGCTTCGTGAAAATAAAACAATGTAAGAACCAGAGTGATCGGAGTGAGAAGATCAAATTTTAAATTAACACGTTGAAAATGGGACTCCAACAAACAAGATCCTGAAACATATTAGAGTTAATCTTGGGTTGTCTTAGAGAAGTAAGGATGCAGGTCTTGTGGGCTAAAATATAGGTGCAAAAGAAAAGAGAAAAATATTTTAGGGACCTATAAAATTTAAAAAGATGGGGGTGTTGTTGTGAAATGAACCACAACACGTTCTATAAAAGTCTCCATTGTAACAAATTATGGTTTTCTACAAACTAATGGTTCACTATGAATAGAGGTTTCACTACAAAATCTATAAACATGCAATGAAATGTTCTATAATGCATGCCAAATATTAAAGGAAAGGAAATAATCTCAAAAATATCAAGCAATTGTCAACACGTCGCATCTCAATTATGATATAAATCATGTATCATTACAATCATTTTTATTTTAAGTCATTATATTTGTTTAATTCATATATGATATCTAGTGGTCACACCCAATACTCATCATCCATCATAACTATTAGTTCTCCCATTCAACACATAGTCCCTTTTCAACAAGATTTTTGAACATAGAGCCAGGGAGGGGAGAGTTTGAATGTCATAAATTGACATTAAAATTAAAACAATGAAAGGAAATGATTCTGACAAATCAAAAGAGATGATCAAAGGGAGTGAGAATGTCAAAACAACAAAATGTAATCATCATGTGGTAGGGTTATTCTAAACCTTTTTCTTCAATATGTAATTTTAATTCCTATTTGAATTTATACAAACCTATACACTTCCATATCAACCTATTGAAGTGTATGGGTTGAATTGAATTTATGGAAGAGAAGGATACAACCTATTCTTTAAGAGTAATTTTATGGAAGAGAAGGCTAAAATTTTCTTTAGGTAATTTCATGGAAGAGAAGGCTAAAACTTTAGGAGTAATTTAGGAAGAGAAGGATAAAACATAATCTTTCGGAGTAATTTCATGGAAGAGAAGGCTAAATATTTCTAATGTTGAAGTCAAAAAAGGCTCAGAGCCAAAAGAATTAGAGTAAAATTCCAGGGAGGGAACTAGTTAAGAATGAAGGGACTCTCAGAAAATCGGGAACACCAACACAGGAGACCGAAGTGATACTATAACCCAATATATGTTAGAGCAATATTTTCCTCACCCTATGAAATCTTGTAGAGAGGGCCTTATTTCATTTCCCTATGAAGACTTATCTTCCCTGTTATTAAAATCCAGAGACAAAAATACAAATTTTTCCACTTGTATGCATCTTCAACCCTATATAGCAAGCGTATACTTAGGCTACTCCACTACAGACCGTGTACATCGAGATTTGTGCCAGAAAATCAAAATTAAATGTTGGGTTTCCATGTCACAACAGGAGATCTCTGATCCTTGGCCTTCCATATAATGGAAATGTTCTAAATCGGCCCTTCAGTTGCATTTTGAAGGCTATAAAGAGGCCAATTCTGAGCTATGGAAAAGGAGAAAGAATTCAACTTTGAGAGCAAAGTTACTATGGAGGAATTATTTACTTCATATTGAATCAGCATCCCTTTGTCCTTTAAGTCTGAACTCAGTGTTCAACCCCCGAGCTCTTCCCTATTGATGGAGAACCTCGTTATCTCCCTTATATGAGCTTGCCTTTGGTGGAGGATTGAAGTGGTGGAGGCCCAGCTGGAAGGAACTTAGTTTCTCGGTTCCGAACTGTGCCAACACAAAATTCTATAATATTTTCACTTCTACTGATCATTTATTAATAGAAATACTCTCTTACTATCCAATTGATGTCTTGCAAATATATGAATTATTATCCATGGGCATATTTGTTATGTATATTGATGGATTATGCTATCTAATGTGATAACCTTTTATATCACCACATATGCTTGTTTTCACTTGTTTGTTGAGAACTTGTTGTAACTATATATAGCTTTGGGTCAAAGTGCTCAATAGCGGAAATCATACAACATCTGGACAAGGTAGGCCTTTTTCTTATATCCCTTTCACATTGTTTTATATAGCATATTATTGGAATAGAGTCGAATTCTGCAGTCATTTCCATCTGTTGTGGTTCACCCTAGCCATAGAGATATTTTCCTCGTAACAGAATTGGCGACCATACTGGGGATGAATCTTCTTTATTAGGGTTTGAAGTACTTTTCTCCTTAGATTTCTATCGTTTCTATTGTGGTTCTTGTTGTATCATTGCTTGACAGCTCTGTTCACTCTGGGTCCGAGTTTTCAGCCTTTCTCCCTTGCCTAGACTTGTTTTAAAGCATATACACACCTTTTTCCTTGACAGTCGCGTATACACGCGGGTTGTCTCACTGCAAGTTGTGTATATACGCTATGTTTGCTTGAACAGTCATGTACACCTCCTTCCCTTGCTTGTTTTCTTGGTCGGGTGTTTGCTGGGTGGGATTTGATGCTTGTTGAGCCTTCTTAGATCTCTGTAGTCCCTGTTGAGTGCATGTGGGATGACAGAAAACCCTCTTTTTGTTGAATTTATGGGCGAAGTCTTTCTCTTCATATTTTCTTTTTTATTGTCCTTGTAAATTGGGTTGGGTGTTGTGTTGCTTGGTATCCTACTTGAGTTATCTCTTTTTTATACACAGTAGGGATATATATCAAGTTATTTTTTCAGTCCATTCATTTTCAATTTCGATATATTGAAAATACAAAAAAAAATAGGCATTTTGCATTGCATGGCATTTTTGTCTTTTGAGTTTTTATCATTAGCTTAGTGCATATAGTGAAAGATTGCATTTTTACCTCTGAATTGCAGAGTTGAATTTGAAAATTGCATCATTTTTAGAAGCATATCATTCATTAAAAGTTAAAGTTAGGACTTTGCATTATTTTCATATTTACTTTTCTTGCAGAGTCATAAAATCATGAGTTTCACTACCATACCTTTTTGAGTAATCACGGCCATTAAAATCAACACTAATTTAAAATTTATTAGTAACAATTTTATTTTCTAGGGTGCACAAACTAGCCTAGGATTTAGTGCCTTGGAATAGTATTTTGTGAGTAAACTTCCCTAAGGAAAATAAATCAACTTGTGTGTCTGATTCAAGGAGTGGAGAAATCCATTGTATAATTGGTAAGAACAGAAGGCTCCGCTCACACTAGAGTTAATCATGAGGTCACACGAAGTTGGTTGAAGGGATATCCCCCTGATACCTTCCTAGCGTCAGAGATATTTCTGGGGATCTATTCGTATCTGGGGATCTTGTTAGTGCCCTTACCTCTATGAGAGGTGCTGCTTTCAAGGTTTTAGGTTTTGCTACCCTACCCATACGGTGGACTTGACTTACGACTTCTCACGTGTGCATCAATTATACAGTTTTGTATTAGTTGCTTAACTTAGGTGTCTCATAGGTTACTTGCAAAGTTTATTCTACAAGTACCCTGGGTCAGATAAGGGTCGGACAACACACAACCTTTATGGAGGATTACCTCTCCGGGGGGATCTGGCCGACTGGTTTTTAATCCGACGAGGGCCCTTATAACTAATTATGTTACCTCCAATCTTTAGAAAGGAGTCTCAGGACCCTCTTGGGAGAGACATACCTTTTTTAGGGAGGGAGGCCACTCAACCACTTTACCCCATTTGCATGCATATTGGCCATTTGACTTTTGGTGTTCTCTTTGATTACTATTTTCCCTTAAGAGTTTATACTGAGTTCTCTTTATCATGGATAATAGAGTTCCTTTGACTCCTTCATTCACCGCTACCTACCCCATGATGCCTACTCCTGTCATGGGGATGAGTCCTTTCGTTTTTCAAAATGGTATGCAGAACTATGGTACTCAATTCGCGCCTTGGGTCTCTAGTCATTCTCCCATTTATATGCCTTCACCTTTGTAATCCTCTCCCTGGTCCACTTACATGAATCCTAGCATTGGATTCGAGGGCACCATGGCCCCAATTCCTATGTATTCATTTGATAAGAGTCATGTCCCTCAACCTTATTTTACGACAAGAGGTTGGAACCTCCCCTCTTACGAATCCAGTCCTAGTTATGCTCTTTTAGGAGCCAATACTCAGATGGGTGCTTATTCTAATTATTACACTCCATCCATATATCATTTGTCTGCCATGTTGATTCCTTCGAATACTTTCCCCATGACGGGTACTCATGTATCCACGGGTGTTTCTTACGGGGATAATCAATTTTATGGTTCAGGCTACCCTCTTTATGGAACCCCTTCACAAGGGGAAAACATATGTCCTCACGTGACTTGCGAAGGAGATCACCTTACTCATCTGTGTCCAGCTACTACTGAGATACCAGAAGCATGGGGCTCACCAAAGTGCCCTTCAGATTTTGAGGCATATGTGGTTTCCCCACACCTTGTTCCTCCTTTGATTGAAACATTGGTAACACCATTGCAATCCTCTCCTGACCTCACCCCCATTGTCAAGGGTGATGTGTCCCCTATACCCATTACCATGCATCCTCTTCAAACTAGAGTTAAGAAGTGGTCGAACCAGTCCCATCTCTGGTCACTCCTGCTCTCCTTATGGAAGGTGATGCATCCTTCAACCATGTCATCAGCATTCCTAATCCCGCATCTTGTGAATAAGAGAGATTTATTCTCTCCCCATGTTCTCTCCCTCCAAGTATCGAGGAAGTTCCCTTCAATTGGGATGGCCTGGTAGGGTATCTCATGCCCCCACCTATGTATTTTCTAGTAAGAGACATTATCCAGTCTATCACAGAGACTATATAATTCGTTAGTGCTTTATCCTCCATGAATTGGAGATATTTGGGTTTTCCCAAGCTTATGTCAGTTATTCGTAAGATATTGACATTCCATAGAAGATCTGCACATGAGCCTTGGCCTTCCCCGTCACTTGCCGCCTAGAATCTCCCAAACAAGTCCAAGTTAAGCTATTTTCCAACTCGTCTAAAAAGTGAAAAAATTGTCAAGTGATTTGTCCCTTTCACACTCGTTAAATTGGATTTTAAAGGTCATGAGTCTTAGTTAAGCTATTTTCTGACTCGTTATCAAAAAGTGAAAATATTTCCGACTGAACTTGTCTCTTTCACACTCATAAAATTGGTTTTGAAAAGACTTCTATTTGGCACAAGTTCATCCCTTTTTCACACCAAGTAGACTAAAAGATATAAAAAAGGACATTTTTTGGCGTTAAGTTGTGATTGCATCTCATGCCCTTTCTTGCAGTATTGAGCGTATAGCCAGTTCTCACTTTGCATTATAAACCATTTTCCTTAGCATTTTTGTATCCTCAACCAAGCAGAGCCTTGTTTATATCCTTCGCAATTTGACACCCTATACCTAGGAGGGAACATTCCCCCGAGTGTCCATCTTCCGCATGCACTTTCCTGCATTGATCATAGGTACGTTCCACTGTTGGAACTATTTTTTCTTACTTGCGACACTTATTTCCTCCTCTGTATCATATCATTCATTTTTCTATGAAAAAACAAAAAAAAAGATTGGCGGAAAGGGAGTATTATCTTGTATCGGCAATAGTCATTTCGCCTTTGAACAGAGAACAAAGTTATTTGAGTCCATTCATCATAATTTTGGGATTAGCATGGCCTTAGGAAGATGACCTCTTTACAAATTCTTCTCTACCTACTGGTTATTCTTCCAATCCCTACAAAGAACTTCATTGATGCCTCCTACATCTCATGATTTTATCACCAGGTCTATGCTGTCAGAGTCCTCCATATGTCTCATGCTCTTGTTCAAAGGAAGTCTATCAACTTGTGTCAGCCACTCCTCAGAACTCTTGAATTTGCAAGTCGGCCATACCCTCAGTTTGTCTTAGAATAAAACGATATTGTAGTCCTATGATGCACCCTAGCCCTACTTTCATCATTGGTAGGTAACCTTGAACCCAACAATCGACATTTCATCATTGGTCATTGACTGGGTGGTTTCCCTTGTGTTCGACGGCAAGACATCTATTCACACATTGGGATTCATGCAATGTCTTGGATGCTATTAGCCTTATTGGTGGTTTCCTCTCCTTTGTCAGTATTTTTCATCATTCGCTGCTATTCAGAGGGTATTTTTCATGTACCGCTTGCACTGGGAACATGCAAAAGACTCACAGAGTCATTGGTTCATGAACATGTTCTTCATTCGATTTCCACCAAATCATGAAGCTCCTGCTTTGTACCTCGTGTTGATTGATGAGAGATTCCTTAATGCTCTCCTTTCAGCGGGTCTCTTTCCATCGACTTCAGCCCATTTATTCTGGAAACGGGACCTAGATTCTTATGAGGACCTTGAGGCTTGGAGTCATCAGTGGCAGGCTCTATCACCATCGAAAGTTGGTAATACATCAATGTCTCCTAATTGATGGATTCTTCAGGTGTTTGACACTGACTCTTGTATTCACACTTGTAAGAATACACTTGATGCCTTGATACCTACTTGCATTATCGGTAGGTTGTCTCACATTTGTTAATGGTATACATCAATGACCAGTAATCAAATGATGTATCATTGTGTTTGACCTCAACTCCTTTATTCACATGATGTAGACTTGCACCTTTGGCAGATTTTGTAGAATACTTGAATACATCACTATGTGGTCGCAACTTTCCTGAGTTGTTGCTTCCTTTTCATTGGACCAGTACCTATATGACTTCAGTGATTGTGGGAGATCAGATTGTACTCCATGGTATACAAATATATTCAGATTGGTTTTGAGATTGGTTCTACTGGGCCTTTTTTGTGACTATGACAGCTATTGGCATGTAACCGCATTTGTATTTTCCTATTCATGGCCACAGACACTTGTTTGGTATATTTTCACATGGATATGCAATGTATTTTTGGTAGCCATGTATGCAAAGTCAGTGCAGAATGTAATGAGCAATTGAGTTCATCCAGCTGGTTCCCTACCACTGCACTTATGGGTTATTTATAATGTATTTCAGTCATCGCAGATACTCCTCTGACCTCACACATTAAGGGGCATATGTTAGAGCAAGATTTTCCTCACCCTATGCAATCTTCCAGAGAGGGCCTTATTCCATTTCCCTATGCAGACTTATCTTCCCTGTTACTAAAATACAGAGACAAAAATACAATTTTTTCCACTTGTATGCATCTTGCACCCTATATAGCAAGCATATATGCAGGCTGCTCCACTATAGCCCGTGTACATCAAGATTTGTGCTAGAAAATCAAAATTAAATGTCAGGTTTCCATGTCACGACAGGAGATCTCTGATCCTTGGTCTTCCATATACTGGAAACGTTCTGACTCAGCTCTTTAGTCGCATTTTGAAGGCTATAAAGAGGCCAATTTTGAGCTATGGAAAAGGAGAAAGAATTCAACTTTGAGAGAAAAGTTACTCTAGAGGAATTATTTACTTCATATTGAGTCTGCATCCCTTTGTCCTTTAATTTTGAACTTAGTGTTCATCCCCCAAGCTCTTCCCTATTGATGGAGAACCTCATTATCTCCCTTATATGAGCTTGCCTTTGGTGGAGGATTGAAGTGGTGGAGGTCCAGCTGGAAGGAACTTAGTTTCTCGGTTCTGAACCGTGTCCACACGGAAGTCTGTAACATTTCCACTTATGTTGATCATTTATTAATAGAAATACTATCTTCCTATCCAATTGATGTCTTGCAAATATATGAATTATTATCCACGGGCATATTTTTTATGTATATTGATGGATTATGCTATCTAATCTACTAACCTTTTATATCACCACCATATGCTTGTTTTCACTTGTTTGTTGAGAACTTGTTGTAGGTATATATAGCTTTGGGTCAAAGTGCTCAATGGTGGACATCATCAAACATCTGGACAAGGTAGGCCTCTTTCTTATCTCCCTTGCACATTGGTTTATATAGCATATTGTTGGAATAGAGTCGATTTCTTCAGTGATTTCCATCTGTTGTGGTTCACCCTAGCCATAAAGAGATTTTCCTTGTAACAATATATGATCTTCAAGAAGATGAATTTCCCAAGGAAATAAAAGGTTAGTCTATATTATTGGTGCAACAAATTGTGCAAGGTAGTGAGCATTAAATGTTTTCTCTAAATTTTGTTTCTTTTCATCCATTTGATCCCAACACATTTGAAGTAACAAAAGGAGAAACTAAATGGGAAGCTTCCAATAAGGCATAATCTGATATGTTAATGAAAGACATGGCTTGGGTGCTATTAAAATTTCCTCTAGGAAATAAATCCATTTGTTGTAAATGGATTTTTAAACTCTAGTATAAATCAGATTGTTTCTTATAGAAATACAAAACTCATCCCGTCACCAAAGGATATGTGTAGGAGGAAGTAGTCTATGAATGGAAAATTTCCCCAACTACAAAGATGGTATCCTTTTGGCAGACTATCACCATTTATTTTCATTTTGGATGGAAAGTATATCAAATGTATGTTAAAAGTGTCTTCCTAAATGAATACTTGAATGAGGAGGTTTACATGGTGAAACCACATGGGTTTAAGGTTCAAATGGGTTTCAGAAATATCCAGTCTCTTCCATGATTTCAACACATCACATCTCAAATATGATAGAAATCATGTAACATTAAATTCATTTTAATTTTAAGTCATTATATTTGTTTAATTTGTATATGATATCTAGTGGTCACACCTAATACTCATCGTCCATCATAACTATTAGTTCGCCCATTCAACACATAGTCCCTTTTCAACAACATTGTTGAACATAGAGTTGAGGGGGGAGTATAATGTCACAAATTGACATTAAAGTCAAATAATCAAAGGAAATGATTCTGACAAATCAAAAGAGATGATCAAAGGGTGTGAGAATGTCAACACAAAAAAATGTAATCATCATATGCTAAGGTTGTTCTAAACCATTTTCTTCAATATGTAATTTTAATTCCTCTTTGAATTTATACAAACCTATACACTTCCATATCAGATTGATCTCCCAATGTGAGGAAACAAAGAGTGACTATGCTCAAAACCATCACAAGAGGAGTAAGCTCATTTCCCTTACGAAACATAGTATGGCTACCATGATATTGAACAATAGAAGTAATCTCAATGTTCCAAGGAGAAACAAAGTATGTACAATGAAGATGAATTTGTTTTTGTAGAACCATAGTTCATAGAGGAATAGAGTCCAAAAGCTCAATAAAAGGGGCTTCTTCATTCTATCTTCTTGTAAATATTGTGGAACAAACTCTTAGAAAACTAGAGGGAAAAACAACCAACAAAATATTAAGTGCCTTAAGGCACCACATTCAACGTTTCAAACAATTTCTTATTTTAGGTGAAAGATAAGAGGAATTCAAAAGAGATTACAATAATTTGAGCTATGTTATTCAAAACGTGAATAAATATTAACACAAATAGAGGAAAGTCATACTGAGAAAATGAGAGTTCAACAACCAACACAAAGTTTATCTAAAATACTGTGAAACTCAATATCATTAGTAATTTTACCCAAAATGCAATGATACAATAAATAAGACTTTAATGCTCAATAACAATAAAGAAAAACACTAGGGCTCATTGCGATGATTTTCATATCGTGAAAACACTATCATCATTAAAAAAGATATCCAGGCATCATACACAAATCACGACATAAATATTGACTACAGTGGAAGTTGTACCGAATTTGCAAAAGCTAAAAGTTTTATTAATAAACTTAACTTCTCAGGAAAAGTGATAGAAAATTTTTTTGAAACACAACATAAAATCACAATAACTTTGAGTAATTACAGACTGTGATAGATGTAATGAGAGAATCTTAAAAGATTGCCAAAATGCAACTCATGATTCTCCTTTTTATTTTCTAGGTTGTTCTCTGTTATCTTCACTCTTCAAGGATGGCACAATGTCGCTCTCTATAAAATTAATGATCCCTTGGTCCTCCTTTTCCTTCATCTTT
>ML777170.1:800581-821640 GCA_009831015.1 Picea engelmannii | reverse complement strand
TGGAATATCTATTCAACTCTTCCATATCTTTTGTTAGATAAAAAACTTTAGTTTTCAATCTTTTGATTTCTTCCTTGTTTTCTAGTTGAACCCTTTTAAGGTTGATGGCTTCCAATTCCAACCTGTGGTATGATTCTTCCTTTTTAGTTAAGTGGATCTTCAAGATTTCTTCACTTTATTTAGTTTCCTCAAGTTGATTCTTTAGACTCTTAACCAATTCTTTTGTTTCTTTTAGTATTTCTTTTCTTTTATTGTCATGTATCTTTAATTCTTCCATCTCTTATGTTAGATTGGAAACTTCGGTTTTCAATCTTTTGATCTCTTCTTCTTTATTTTCTAGCTGAATCTTTTGCTCATTCTCTTCATGGTTAGATTGATCTAACTGTTGTAGTAGCAACATATATTTCTTTTGAATTTTATCCAACTCTTCAAAAGTGCACATAACTATGTATTCAAGTTGGTCAATAACACCCCTACTAACTTCAATATATAGACCATTTGTTGGTTCCATAATAATCACTTCAAATGTAGTTATAACATCATTCTTAAATTCTAATAGTTTTTCTTTGGTGAATACTGAAGTATTCATGAATTCCTTGATGTAGTAGTCTTCATTGTTAATGACTTGGGTTTGCATGAATTCTTTGATGTAATTGTCCTCTTCTGTGTTTTGTTCTTGATTCTGATCATAATTCTCTTTATCTCTATTTTTTCTTCAATCTTATTTAATTTCTCTATTTCTTAGTTTTTTTTTTAATCTGATTGGAATTCTTTTTTTCTGTGTCTTTTTCTTTATTCCGATATGAAATTTTTGTTCTTTATTTTGTTCTATAAACTGATTGGAATTCTCCATTTCTTTGTTTTGTTCTTTATTTTGATAATAATTCTCCAACTGGAGCCATATCACTTTAGCAGAGGTGCAATGTCCCATCTTTTCTTTGACTAGGTCTCATAGTCCATTTTGGATTTCCTTTAATGCTATTGAATTATTTCTCTTTGCTTCTTTCGCAGATTTGGTTTTGTTCTTTGAGGTAGTTGAGTACTAAGGTTTAGATACTATTGAATCCTAAACACCAGATCCTCTTGACTTAAGATATCGTTTCATTCGTTCCCTCCATGAAGAGTATTTTATTCCATCAAATAAGGGAGCTTCATTTGTGGAGAGAGCCATTAGTCCACCCATTTCTTTAGAATCTACCTTCTAGTGTTTAAACTATGTTGAAGGCACCTGCTCTGATACCAATTGTTGAAATGTACACTTGACACTGAGAGGGGGGGGTGAATCAATGTCTGGAACTTTTGGTTGTTTTTCACACTTTCATAGATTAACTGAATTAATTGAATAAGATATGCAGTTCAATTAATTATTCATAAACATCTAAAACACAAAATGTATGAAGTAGACATAATATCTCTCTTTTATTTATTTAACTTGTATGAATACATATAAAATCAATCCTTTAATATCTTCGATTTCAACAGACTATGAGATATCCAACTCTCTGATACAAGACCCAGCTTGTAGTTCTAAGATCCAACTGAGAAATGAGGAATCCAACCCTCATAACAAGACCCATCTTGATAATCTCAGATCCAAATGAGATGTGAGGAATCCAACACTCATAACAAGACTCATCTTGCAAACAGGCACCAACCTGATAGAATGAACTTTCATTCAATCCATTATATATACATACATTTAATCCACCAAGACACCTTCTTCTCACCATTATTTCTTGTTTATATAGTCTTCCAACTGGTGTGAATTTGAACCATTGCGTATTTTGATATTGAACCACTGTACCCTTTCATTTAAATGATAATATTAAACTTTAAATAATATTATGTTTTTCTTTTTATTCTTTATTCATAATGCTCATCGTTTAAATATTCTTTAATCATGACTGTGTATCGGTTCATTAGTCTACAGATATTGAATTTTGTCTTCATAAGTTGATCATAGGTATGGATCAACTCCTATCTCATTCCCATGGTTATGTTGCATCCCCATTTCTCCAACAGATCAAAATCAGGTTGTTACTCTGTTATCTGCTACAATAATGATGTTCTTCTCTGGTTTCCTACAGGAAACAAAGTTAAGGCCCAGACACTTTTATCTTTTCTTTATGTGACTACATGATGGAACCAGGTTCTCTGGTACTTCATCCTTTGGGACTTCTGGCCCCTGCAAACATTCAATCCTCCCAGAGTAAATTTCGTCAGAGTGTGTATTAACACTCCTTGCTTGATAACCTCCACATGTCTAGGAGCTAGGAAAGTGAGCTTAAAAATTCCAAGCGTTGTCCAGTTAGTTATTTCCTTTTTAGCTTCTTTACCTTATCATGCAACCGGTGCTTTAACCAATTCCTCTGATACTCTGACCTTTGGGATGTTCGGCCTTTGTAATCTTCCAACTTCCCAGAGTAAATTCCACCAAAGTGTGTATTATCTATTCACTCATAGATCAGACAGTTTTTTCTTAATCTGTGGTTGAGTGGACGGTCTGCACAACCTCAACAAGGTGTTTTGTTAATGGCCTTATCATTGTGCACCTTTTTCATCTCAACCGTGAATCTTCCTTCTCGATGAACGGTCAGATCTTACTTCGGAGCTTCGGTACTCCGGGACTCTAGGTTACTAGAACTATGAAGTAGTTCAATTCCTCTAGAGTAATTACCTACCAAATAAATCATAAAGATATGGTGACTGATTATTGTAGGTTAACACCTTTGCTTATGCTATCCTTCCACTATTCTTGATCAATGGTTGAGAATGCTCCTGAAGTAGATCAACGGTTAGCGTTACTTCATGATTTATGCTTACTCTATCCTTCCATTGTACTTGATCAATGGTTTAGAATGCTCTAGAATTAGATCAATGATTAACGTTACTTCATGATTCCGGCCTTTTGCGATTAGCTGATAACAAAGGGTTGGATATTGCAACATACCCAGCCACCCACAGGTAGGGATACGCCACTTAAACAGGCTGAAACACACCCAACCACCAGTAGATGGGGCACGCTGTAGTCCCAAGAAGTAGTTCTCTGAACTCATCTCGAAATCGAAAGACTTCTCATTAATAAAAGAGGCATGAAAACCACATGCATAAGACAAGATCCATGCCACAACATAAAAGAGATAAACAATGTTCCATGCACAACACATAGCCAACAGACAGGCACATTAAAAATACATATCTGAGAGATAATTAAATACACATCCAAAATATACACATCCAAAATAAACATTACACAGAAAACACAGAGAGAACTTATATTTGCAAGTAAACGTTCACCAACTGGCTGCAGACCAAGGCCGTTCCTCCCAACCATAGACAATGTTGTTCTTTTACTCTCAATAGTAGGTCACCCCCGAGCCAAGGCTATGAATCCACAAGGATAGGTCCTGGGCAAAATCTAAAACACACAACAAATGCTAACTAGCTCTCAGGTTTCCCAACCTCACAGCAAATCCAAATTTCCATCTCTCTTTCCCCCCCAGCCTGCACAACCCCAAGAAATGAACACCTTTCTCTGCCATGTAGTTCCTAAGGTTGTTCCATTTCTCTCCAAGGCTCCTATGCTACTGGTCAGGAAATCTCCCTACTATAAACTCCAAGGACTCTCAGTTGTCGACAATTCCATCTGAACTTCCATCAAGCTCATGCACACATGCATCCATTCCCTCCAAGAATGATCAGTAAATCATTACATCCATTTAGTGATGCCTCTCCTCTTCCTTCCATTCATTTTCATGCTCATCCCAAGAGCACATGAACTAGCAGTAGTGGGTGAAGAGGAAATAATAACAAGGGAACAAGGGGAAGAAGATGAACCATGGGAATAACGATCCCCTGACTTCTCCCAAGCCACCCTTACACCACCATTCATATCCATGATCTAAAAAAGAGCATATGAATGTATCAAAAGTGAGGCTCCCAAAAAATGAAGAGTGGGAAAGGTGTAACAATGAATGAATAAGAAAAAGTGAACCCCCACCCAAACCAAAGATGGGTTTATATAATTACTTGGAAATCAAGAACCACATTGCCTCCCCCAATAAGCTCATGTAACCCCGTTTCTCCATAATATAAATTATGGGTAAATGAAATAATAATAAAAAGACTTAGCCCCTCAAGTGCCCTCTCTCATAGAATCATATCCCCCTATCTCTTTTGTCCTTATCGGTCTTGCGACCAGTGGTGTATTTTATTAAAGTATATGAAGTATTACATTTCCTAGTCACTCTTGCCTCTTTTCAAGTTTACTGGCTCACCATCCTAAGTCATATTTACATAATACATTATAGTTCATAAGGGTTAGAACCAGGATGTTACATCCCCCTCCCCTTATTTTGGCATTGTCCTCAGTGAAAAACACCATTCCAATGTTATTAACATTACAAATCCAGGCCCTCTGGCGTTAATCCACACAGACAATCTAACCCAATCTTATATACATAGGCACTCTGGCCTAAAATTAAACATGTATACAAATGAATTTCGACCCAAAGCATGTATAATGATCTTCATAATTTATATTTCTGGCAGCAATTCCAACCAACAAGCTCTCCTTCCCTCTCAGCCCTGCACAACCCAAAGAAATGAACCCCTTTCTCTGCAATGCAGTCCCTCAGGATTTTCCACTTCTCTCCAGGGCTTCAGTAAACTCGGCCAAGAAGTTTCAAAGTTGTGGATTCCAAAACTCTAGTTGCAACAAGTCCATAGTTGCAACAAGTCCATTTGAATTTCTTCATTCTATGCCCTTGTCATTTAGTTGCTCTAGCATCACCTTCTTTTCTCTCATAGTCTGGTACTTTTCTAGATCTTCATCATTCATCATTTTCCTACAACATTTCAAATCACCAAGAATATCAATTCACAATTTGTGCATAAAATTCTCATTCTTTCTCATAATGTAAGAGTAAATTTTCATAATCCAATACAATACTTATCTGTGTGGTTCATGGATCTACATCCATATGGTTGTATCGTTAACTTGGCTCACTGTTTTCCCATTGTGTGCATGATCCCAACCAATAGTTTACAATAACTATCAAATTCTCCTCTTCCTCGTGGTCACTAACCTTCTAGGCCTAGGCTTAGGCATCTCCTTCTCTGCTATACAGTCCCTCAAGCGATCCATCTTGCCTGACCAAGGCTCCCTTGCACAAAAATATTTCTAGGGACACAGGGTTCTCATGTCACAATGGTAGCCTTTTCCATGCTTTCCAGCTTCCATCTCCAACATATCATCTATATTATACACATACAGTCATCACGAGATATCATTATAACCATTTCCAATCATAAATGTCAAATTTGTTTTATACAAGAAAACAAGATTTTCCAAGCATGAGCTTTCTTCTCATAATGGTTGGCTCTGCAACTGTAGATATCATTCATCCTTATGGGATTACATCCCTGCCATATCCAATACCATTCTACCTGCAATTTCTTCAATTTACATTCAGCCAAAACAATTCGTCACTAATTATCAATTCATAATTCCTAAAACTATTTTATATATGAAAAATAAAACTTATAGTCATGAGCTTATGCTCATGACAATTTGGCTCTTTGCAGCAATAGGCATTCATATTCTTTATGTGCTTACAACACTTCCATATCCAAGACCCTTTCCTCCTACAATTTCAACATTCCTCAGCCAAACAAATTGTCAGTATCTTATGTACAATATATATATATATATATATATATATATATATATATATATATATATATTNATTCATGGCAATGTTTCAAAACAAAATCACAAAGTGATATTAGAATTGTTTACAACTACAATTCAATCACTTCCATCAATCCAACTATCAATTGGAATGAACTCATCATTACCTACACATGCATTATCAACCAATATTTTTTTTCTTCTATCCAGAAATATTTTTATCACTCTATCCCCTCAACAGAGCTTTTCTGTAATTTATCATTATGTAGCTTCTTTGACCTGCAACTTTCTTGTTGTAATATCTAATATATCTTGAAGTGTTTTCAACTTCATGATTTAGAAATACTCCCATCATTTCAATTGTTAGCATAATCATTTCTATGTTATATAATATATACGTGCATTCACCCAATGCATTGAATGATTCCTGTAATACCACTTGTAACATTTTTAATAGCTCCAAAATTGATCTTGGAATTGTAACAACAACAATCCAATCACCTTCAACTAGTATTCATATTAAATATAATGCATCTATCCATCATTACGTATTTTCAACACCATAGGCTTTTCATAATGCAACAATTATTTACTAAATAAAATAACAATCAATGTGTCAATACCCATGGTCACATCTACACAATGCATTCCTGCATTGGCTACATAATACCACATAGCTATGTCATGGATTCCACCATGATGAGTTGGAAGGTCTGGCCAATGACTCAACACCTCATCCACAGACTTCCTACTCCCAAATGCAACACCAAGAATATAATTCTTAAGTGGTCTTCAGTGTTGGCAAAGAGGTTGCAATCCAAACATTAGATATACAGTAGATACCATTGAGCGCTCACATAGCGCTATATCCCTTCCATATCCAACCATATTGTGGTCTCACATATAACTAGCTCTATGGATATTCATTGTTATAGAAGGAGTATGTCTCCTGAATTAACCTGGTTATGATCCCATAACCAATCATAGCATAATATGCAACCAAAATTTTATCTAAATGCATTATAGCATCAACAACACTTACATACTCTATGCCTTTGTTCATTACATATCAATTTAAATACTGAAAATTAACTGAGGGAATTCTTACCTCAATCCCCTTCAACATGTATGCATCAACAACAACTAACTGCATACTTTCCTGGTTTTTATCAACCTACTTGTTGCTATCCGACCAACTGATATTTGTAGAAGCTCACAAAATTCCTCCTTCATCATTTTGATCACCATTCCTTCCACCCTCTTGGGTCCTTCACCTAGATGGAAATCATAAGCAACAACAACATCCACGTCTTTAACCCTTCTATATCATTTTTCCTGAATACATAATCCATTATTAGTCATACTCAATCATTATCTCATAATAATAGACTAGTCTAAGTTCACAAGCATGTTATATGCATATTCAAGCATGTACATATGCAAAGTTACACCTCTATATGCACCAAAAATTCACTGTCAGTGTGCCTACTAATGCATATGAAATTTAACTTCATTGTATGCCTCATGCACTCTAGTGCATTTATGTTTTAATTCACCTATTTATTTATCTATTTTTGTTGTAGTTGGTTGTCCTTGAATTCCTTCAGGTCCTTGTTTCCTTGGGTGCTCCCATTCTGTTCATTTGCACTATGGTTCTTTGGTCTGAACGCTTTCCAGCCAAGTTCCACTTGGTCATTCTGCAATCCAACCAGTGTACTCAAATTGTGACAGCTCCCCTTGGGTAGTCATGCACAACATTATTGAATCAAATACTCTTACTCCTAGTTCTTCATTAGGTTACTTCATTAACATTTCCCTGTGAAACCACACCTTTCACACTTAATATACCATTCCCCAATGGAAGTCCATTTTCATTCAGTGGCACTTTTCAAGTGAGAGAGCATTCCAATTCCTATGCATTGGCATCTTTCTTCCACTGCGAACTATGATATAAAAAGTGTATTTATTTCACACTTAAGCTTTGCAACTGCCTACACATTTCTACCTTCAAGGCTATGGAGCCTTAATTTTCCTTTCTATGCCCATTAATGACATTATTCACCTGCTAGCTCCATGTCCTATGTGAGGATTATTTATTTTGTAGTACCTTATCCAACTTTTGTAAGCTTTTTCATGCTTCCATGACTCTAATATCTGATCTTGTTCTTGAATTGATTTGGTTATACCTCTAATCCTACCAAACCCGCAAGTAATCATCTGGTTAGAATTATACATATTATACAAAAATTGTCAATTAAATTTATAGGTACCTTTTCTGTTTAATTCATGAAGAACACATATATCAATTATAATAGTTATCCAAAAATAGAATGATTCCAAGTCATTCTCCCCTGAATCATCTTTCCAACAACTGAAACATCACCCCAATCGGATATCAGAGTTGAAAGTTAGGGCTCCCTAAAAAACCACTTTCATCCCTCTGAGCTGATACAGAAAATCGAAAACTGCAAAGGCGCTTCCTTCAAACCAAGTTCCACATGACCACGGATCGAAACCGTGGGCTTAATCACCCTTAAGTGCCTTTCTCCATGTTCTTCCACACGAGAGCTTGCACAAACACCAATTCTAAGGGTTGGTAGCTCCCAGACCCTTTTTTCCTTAGCATGGGACTAGTGTTGGGACCAAGTCCTCCAGACTTCGGCCTTCGACTATTTTCCCCTGTCAACTTTTGTTTTCTCCTAAAGTTGCACTTCATCGAAGCCTTTAATAAATCCACTAGAAAAACAGACAGTCGAGATTTAATCCCCCACCGAATGGACTTCCCTGCCCCCCATCTGGAGGCTTCAACGAGATCAATGGCTACGAATTAAGTAAGCATTGAGACGGATGGTCCTTACACACTTCGGAACTTCGGTGCTCCGAGGATTCAGGATATTTCCATTCCCGAGTCTTCTACTTCCCCAAAGTGACAATCCTCTGAAGCACTTACCTCTGCTCCCTCTGTTGGATGTAATGGTCACAAGAACTCTCAGATGGTCTTAGACCAACGGACCGCATGAATTCACTACTTCGGGACTCTGGGACATTTCAAATCTTGAGTCACTCAACTCCCTAGAGTGATATCTGTCAAAGTTCTTATGCCATCCTTCCACTTCTTGATCTAACAGTCGAGAAAGGTCTCAAAGGGATCTTAGATCGATGACCTACATGCCTTCGCGGCTTTGGGCTTCAGTACATTTCACTCGTAGAGACTTGAAAACCCCCAGAGTATCAAGTCTTCGGACTACGAGATATACTATCACATTTATTCTGGGAGCAACGTTCGATATGTACTTTGACCTTCAGGATTTCTTGACCCAATGTAAACTGTTACATATTTTTCCTCTGGATTTCCCAGTCTCTGGACTGCACGATATGTCTCCACGTGGTGAAATACTAGAAGCAGACACATGGCCCAATTAGCCGGTTGACACGTGTCATGCTCTAATTGACATTTCAATCTTCCATATATTCAAAACTCACTGACACGTGGAACACATCCCATGTGTCCACATCATCCATGGTGACGTTCGTGAGCCACATCACTTCATAACTTTGGGCTTCGGAATATTTTACGCTTGCATTCCTCAAATCTCTCGAACTCTGAATTTTTGAACTGCTTAACCTTCCGGGGTCCAAATCACCTCTAGGTGACGTTGTCAGGCATCACCACTTCAGCTCTTCGGGCTTATAGAGTTTCCACACTAGCACACCCCAATTCTCCTAAACTCTGAATTCCCAAACTGGCCAATCTATCGACACGAGTATACCTTATCGGACAGTCCGTATTAACTCTGGACTTTGGTACTTCGGGAGATATTGCTGCAAAGATCAATGACCACGAGTGATTGTGGATACTTAACTCACTTACTCTTTAATTTCCTTACCGATCTTCACAAAGAGAATATGCTCATCCGTAGTGGGATTGATATCCATTGTTGATCTATTGATCTAGCAAGATCAACGATCCTAAGTGATTGCGGGCTCACAACTTGCTCGTGCTTTAATTTCCTTCCCAATCCCCACAATGCAAAGATGCTCATTTGTATCGGAATTGATATCCACCATTGCTCTGTTGATCTATCAAGATCAACAATCCTGAGTGATTGCGGGCTCAACTTGCAGAAACTTTAATTTTCTTCCTAATCCCTGCAATGCCTCCCCACCGTCGATTTCTCTCCAATGAGATCCGACGGTTGTGACTTAACCTTTTCATCACCTTCATTGGGAGGCCCTTGTTCACCTTCCCTCTAATCCAATGATCTCAGATCTCTCTTTATCCCACAGTGGTGATCTTTCCCAAATTCTAAAGGGATGGTCACGATCCTTCAAACCCTTACAAAGGATCTCTAGCGTTCTAGCTCCTACATAGATTCTGCAATGCCATTCCTCCTAACATTTTCAACTTCAAGGTCATAAATCGATATCAACCACGATAATCTGACCAACAGACCCAGCCCATACTGTCCCAATGTTTCAACCAAAAGCTATGATACCAATTGTTGGCCCTTGGTTATGGAAGGAAGTGAAGACCAAGGAAGAAAGGCGAAGTCACGAACTGCGCAGAAGGCACAATGATTGATATTGGGTCGAAGTGGGTCAAAGAAGAAGAAAAGATGGAGCAAAGTACAGGAGAGAAAGGCATTGGACAAGGAGATCGAGGAAGATAGATAAGCAAAGGATATGGATCATGGACAACTCAGCAAGTAGAGAAAGAGACCGATGGATTCTTTGGAGCACCGCACAGAAAAGAAGGAAAGACAGGTTGGCGAAGCCCTGAAAGTTTGGGTCAAGTTGACCTAGGGTTTTAGATGCCTAGGGTTTTAGCATCTAGGGTTTTGAAACCTAGGTTTAGGCCTAAGGGTGTCTGAGAGTCAATGTAATGTATAAATAAATACCTAGAGGAGTCAGGTGGGGTTGGTCATTATTGGTCGAGAGAGGATATGATTGTTTAAGTTGTTGAGCACGATTTGTTATTAGTGTATTGAGAGAGAGAGAAGTGCACAGTGAGAGAATTCTCGTATTATAAGATCTTCAACTGGGTGCACAGGGAGGGGAGATTGAGAGGGGAGAAAGAGAGAAGACCTACAAGCTAAGAGCGCATATAGAATTGTATGCTTTCACTTAATATATCATAAAGCATTGTTTTGTGGACATAGCCCTAGAGAGAGGGTGAACCATGTATATATTTTGTTGTGTTTGATTGATGTTGTGTTATTTGTCATCTGCTATATTGTTATTGCATTGTTGGGTTAGATCCGAGATATATCTGCAAAGAGAGCTTAAGAGTGGTAGATAAGATCTAGTTGTTGTGTGTTATTATTGTAGATCCACTTTACATTCCTTCTGGTTGTAGACACCTATGTCTTGCAACCCCCTATTGCTACTTCGGGTGAGACTGCATCTGCTTCGCAGGTGTTGCTGAAAGGGCCAGTAGTTAGGGATTATTGGTGCGATGTTAGAGTTGAACCCTGGGTCTGCCCCTGT
Organism: Picea engelmannii; assembly: GCA_009831015.1. Lineage (NCBI taxonomy): Eukaryota > Viridiplantae > Streptophyta > Pinopsida > Pinales > Pinaceae > Picea > Picea engelmannii. Next base: position 810,461 of record ML777170.1, on the reverse strand, counting down.
GCCAACAAATGGTTCCATTATCGAGACCGGGATATTCTTGAGGGAATGTCAAGGTGGTTTCCATCGAAGACATAGATTCATAAGTGGATAGAAGAGCAAGAAAAGGACTTCGCCAAAGCATAGAATAAAAACCCTAATATTAGTACAGAGGATTGGTTGGGAAGGTATGTATTTACTGATATACACGAGATCTTCTTTGGATGAATCCATAAGGAGTTATACGAGTGGCTAGATAGATTAGCAAATAATCAATTTGAGATTAGACTCAGACCACTTATGGTTTGGACGATGACGCTGGTCAAGAAGGTCAAGAGAGTTGACAATTTCGTATTGAGAGAAATAGATCACTGGTTCAATAGCACCATTGGAGGGTATATTACTAAGTTTGTTGTTGACAGAGTCGAGTCATATAGCCAAGTAGAGAGATATTTCTTTAAGGTACCCCGAGGAAAAATTTTACATTTTCTGAAGTTGAAAATCAAGATGTTATTACATGAGAAGAACATCTTGAAGATACAGTAGTTGGCCAGATTGAAAAGCTAATGTTCAAGAATTCAGACAGTGACAGTGACACAGAGGTTGGACATACATGCAATGGGAAATCATTTAGAGAAGTACCTCTGGTGAACATGTTTGAGGAGGATCACAATCCATTAGCACAGGATGAATGATTTTACAATGGAGAAGAAGAGGAGCTAGTGAATGAGGAACATTCAGAGTCTGCTAGGGAAAAGGAAGGGGAGACTGAAGAACTTCGCCGAGAGGAATTGGGAGCCTCAGGAACTGTGCCTAACGTCGAAGTAAGTACTATTACTCCTCCCATTATTGTAGTGATAGTAAGTAACCAGAGTAACCTAAGCCATTAGAGCACTCAGAGCACTGCTACAAGCAGTTCAGTACCCGTCGAGTGAGTAAACGTAGGGAGATCTATTGAAAACGAGATGAGGTTGCCCATTTTTAGAGGAGATGGATCTAGGGATCCCGACCAACATTTGTTTTTGTGCGAAGCTGTGTGGAGTATTAAGAATATCACTGACGAAGTTGTTAAGAGGACTCAGTTCAGTACTACCCTGAGAGACCGTGCACTGAGTTGGTTTAAGAAATTTGTTCAAGGACTAGCACAGCCTAAACCGTTGGGTGAAATCAAGACTACGTTGATTGCTGAATTCAAGAAACCTAAGTCAGAATCACAGTGCATTATAGAGCTAAAGGAGATTAAGAAGAAAGTAGTTGATCCTGTTTGGGAGTTTGATTATAGGTTTAAGACCTTGACTGGTCGCTTGACTTTCTGAATCCCAGATGAACAAAACAAGGAATGGTTCATTACTGTACTCTTGCCACACATCATAGTTCCTCTGATGAAAAATAAGATTGGTTCACAAGCTGAAGCACTGGAAATCGCCATGAAACTAGAATCAACCCTTATGGAAGAATTCAATGCAGGTATGAGCCAAATTTTGAGTCAGCTAACTAGCTTTTCCTTGTAGGTCGAAGATATGAAGAAATAAAAAGGGAAAGATAAATGAGAAGACATATGGTGCATCAGATGAAAATTAGAGGACCATGATAAGGAGCATTGTCCCCTATTTAATGAGTACTTGGGCTATGGAGCTCCGAACCCATTGAAGCAAGTCACTCTACCCTGGTGCGAGGTATGTAGAAATCGACATCGCCCTGGTGAATGTTACTATTTGAAAAAATATGTTCAGACCCCCACAAACATGTATTGCACATTCTATAAATCCATGGGGCATGATGAGAAGGATTGCAGATATTATGAGCTCTTGCATGAAAGATCAAGATATATATACAAAATTCAAGGCGAAGTACAGAAAGAAGGAAACATTGCGCAGTATAATTCTCCAGGAAGAGGAAACTTCAACCCTCATGGTGGATTCAGAGGAAGAGGAAGAACAGGAGTTCTGGGTCGAGGTCGAGGATAGATCATCTATTATAATTCTATGCATCCAGGTCACTTGGCAAGGGACTGTCAGAACCCTTGTACAACTTGCAATTACTGCAACTCATTTGACCATGTTATTGAAGATTGTCCAACATTGCTGGCTAAACTTCAGGAAAGACGGGGTACGAACGCACAAGTATAATTGATATCAGTTGAACCTCATGGAGAGGATCCCAGATTCATTGTTATCACAAGAGGAGGTGTTGCTACATGAGAAGAAAGGGAAACTCCAAAGAAGAATACAGAAGGATCAAGGGTCAGAAGAGCTGCAGAGAAGACACAGTTGTTCGATCCAAGGAGGGAGAAGCAAATATTTGAGGAGGCTCGAAGGGAATTTGGAGGGGAATGGGCTTCTTCATTGAAGGCACAACCATAAGTGAAAGAATGTGGAATGCCTCTAGAATTTGATCAGTCTGCCTCACCAAGAGATGGAAAAGAGGTGAGTAATATTGTAGGTATACACTTATTGATGTAATTAAATATGGGAAGGTTGTACAAGAGATACAACATTTATTAAGTCAGTATGAGATAGGAAGAGTGGACCCTATGTTGAATAGGGCTGTGAACCAAGTATCAAGAAAGAGAAGTACAAATAAGGAGCTACATCTGAATGTTAAGATTGGAGATTATGATATAGATTATGTGGTCCTTGACTTAGGGTCAGAGGTCAATGTCATGACAAAGTAGACCTGGGAACTGATGGGGAAACCAAAGCTGATTTACTCCCCTATCAGAATCAGAATGGCTAATCAGTAGGTTGTGAGTCCTTTTGGTAGATTGGAACATGTCCCTGTGGACATTGACGGGGTAAGGACATTGTAGATTTTGAGGTAATTGAGATACCAGTGGATGAGAGTTGTCCTTATCCTGTGATGTTAGGTGTTGATTGGGCCTTCAACAATTCGAATTTTGTTGACCTAAAGAAGCAAAGAATGGCATTCAAGGGGAATGGAATTAGGGTCATTGCACCCATGGACCCTAATGAAGGTCATCGGTACACAGAGACGATCAGAGAAGAAGACTGCGCATATGAATTAGAAAATATCTACAAATTGACAACAAGACAACAGGATTACATTAATCCTATAGCAGATGGGAATTTGAGCTGGCGAAGTGAGAGTGCCTACTCATCAGACTCAGAAGAAGCACTGGAGAACTGGCATACCAATATGTATGAATTTTCACTGTGAGGTGTGCCAGATTGACCAGGGAAGTTCGTTGGATCGGCACAGAAGTAAGTAACCTGCCCACATTCAATGGTTTGAATCACTTAGAAACATTTTTGCTAGAAGTTTAAGAAATTGTACCAACACAACAGAGGTTGTTGGTGCTAGATGAAGCATTGAAATCAACTCCAGTGATATGGTGGGGAACACATAAGCAGAACATCATGGAATGGGTGCAATGTCACACTCTGATGACAGCACGATTTTTAGACAACATAAAAGGGTGTGAAGTTCAATATATAGGACAGATTTGTCTGAAATACCATGTGCAAAGATGCGAGGAATTCTGGAACAGTATTCCTCAGGAATACTGGGTGCACAAGTTCATTAACACTTTGGATACAGTGCCTATAAATTGGTATCTACAAGTTGAAATGTGCCTCACCACTTCAGATTGGTATGGTATGACTCGAAACTTTATCACTACATTTATGTTTGAAATTTAGTACCCTTCATTAGATCAAGCATTGAAAATCGTGAGACAGAAGGTATTTGAGGAGGTACCTAACCCCCCTTTAGAGGAAGAAGAAGCGGAAGGGACTGCACATTTTCAGCGCTTACAAGGATGTTACAACATAAATGCTAATGAAGACAATGATCCTAGGAATGTGAACATCGCAGAGACTGAGGGCCAGAGAGACATAAAGGGGTCTGGGGTCGAACTAACTTTTATTGGGAAGCCCATTAAAATTAGGAAAGTAAATATTGGAACAGAGGAAATACCCAAACTGGCAAACATTGGAGATTATTGGGATGAGGCCACTATTGACAAGATCACAAAATTGCTACATGAATATCAGGACTTTTTTCCAACCAAGTTCACAAATATGAAGGGCATTAAAGGGCCCATGGGGGAGATGAAGATTCCCTTGAAACTAGATGCAAGACCAATCAAGAAGAGACCCTACAGACTGAATCCTAAATATAAGTAGAAGGTGAGGATTGATTTAGACATAATGTTGGAAGCCAGAATCATAGAACCTGTGGAAGAATTAGAATGGATCAGTCCTATGGTGGTCCAAGACAAGAAGACAAGAGAGATCAAAATTTGTGTAGACTTGAGGAAACTGAACGGTGCATGCTTACATGATCTATTTCCCACACCATTCACTGATGAAGTGTTAGATAATGTTGGAAGAAAGGAAGTTTACTCCTTCATAGATGTATTTTTAGGGTACCATCATATCAGGATTGCCAAGGAAAATTGACATAAGACCACATTCGCAACAGAATGGGTATCTTTCTAGTACATAGTGATGCCCTTCGGACTGAAGAATGCACTAGCCATCATTTCCAGGGTGGTGGTCGAATCATTCAAAGAGTTTTTACATAAATTTTTAAAAGCATATTTTGATGATTGGACTGTTTTTAGCTTATTAAAAGATCACATTGAATGTTTAAGACTAATATTGGATAAGTGCAGGCAATGCCAGATTGCACTGAATCTGAGGAAGTGCATATTTTTGTCACCTTTTGAAGTTTTTCTAGGACATAATGTATGCAAGAAGGGGTTGTTGGTAGATCCCTCCAAGATCGCCATTAATGTTTATCTACCTCCCCCTACTTCAGTGAGACAGCTGCGCACTGCATTGGGACATACATGATACTATAAGAAGTTCATCAAAGGCTATGCACAGATAACATCACCCATGGAGAAGTTTTTAAATAAAGATTGTCAGTTTCAATGGACAAAAGAATGTCAGCAGAGCTTCGACACACTGAAGCAGAAGATGGTTACTATGTCGATATTGGTTTTCCCAGATTGGAGCAAAGAATTCCATGTGCATGTCGATGCCTCATCCATTTCCTTAGGAGCATTTTAGCACAACCAAGAGAAGGAGACATCGACCACCCTCTAGACTTTTCTAGCAGGAATCTTTCCACAGCTGAGATAAATTACACCACCACCCAGAAAGAAGGACTAGCTATGGTGTATGCGCTATAGAAATTTTGACACTATTTACTGGGAGGACATTTCAAGATGTTCACTGACCACTCTGCATTGAGATACCTAGTCAACAAGCCAGTGTTAGGGGGGAGAATATGCAGATGGTTGTCATTATTCTAAGAACATGATTTTGAAATTGTGGTCAAGCCAGGGAGGATGAACAAGAGACCTAACCACTTGTCTATATTAGAACATGGAGAAGAGCCAACCATATTGGAAGATACACTACAGGATGCACATCTACTAGCCATCAGAAGAGTTGATGATCACTTCACAGAGATTGTCCAGTTCCTATCTATAGGAATGGCACCTAGTGGATATACAATTATCTAGAAGAAACAACTAGTAGTGTGTTCTACAGAATTTTCACTTATAGCTGGACAGCTATACAATATGGGACCTAATGAGATATTGAGGAGATGTGTTATGGAGGCAGAGAGGCCATAGATCCTAACAGAAGCACACGAAGGCATCACAAGAGGACACTACACAGGGAAATCAACAACGTGGAAGATTCTTAGTGATGGCCTTTAGTGGTCTACTCTACATAAGGATGCCAAGGAATACTATAAGGCCTGTGATGTATGCCAGAGAGTTGGGAAACCTTCCAGAAGATATGAGATGCCCTTAGCACCACATCTCACTTTACAAGATTTTGAGAAATGGGCCATTGATTTTGTGGGGCCTATCAACCCACAAGGGAAGTGCACATGAGCTCACTACATCATCACTGCGAAAGAGTACTTAACCAGATAGGCCAAAGAAAGAGAAGTTAAGGACTATAGTGCAACTACAGCTGCATGATTTACATTTGATGATATCATAACCAAGTTTGGATGCCTGAAGATCCTTATGAACGATCAAGGTACGCATTTCATTAACAAGACTATTGAAGCTTTGACTCGGGAATTTGAGGTTCACCACCAGAACAGTACACCCTACCACCCATAGGCGAATGGTACAGTCGAAGCCTTCAATAAGATCTTGGAGACAATGCTGACAAACATTTTTAGTCTAAACATAGATGATTGGGGTCTTAGCGTGCCAGGAGTACTATGGGCATACAGAACTACTTGCAAGAAGCTGACAATGCAGACTCCCTTTAAGCTATTTTATGGCCTAGAAGTGGTTGTACCTATGGAGTACTTGGTTCCTAGCCTGAGAATTGCAGCATTCATAGACATGGATGACACTGGCACTGTTCAAGAGAGGCTTTCATAGTTGATGGAACTAAAAGAAGACAGATTTATTGCAGGTTTTCATCAACAGGTATAGAAAGAATGAGAGAAGGCCTACCATGACAGACGCATCAAAAAGAAGACATTCAAGAAAATTGACTTGGTATTAGTATATGAAAGCAAGTTTATGAAGCATCTAGGGAAGTTTAGAACACATTGGCTTGGGCCATTTGAGGTCGCCTATGTTACAGAAGGAGGAGCTGCGCAGTTGAGAACATTGAATGGAGAGTGGAAGGAGGTTTTAGTGAATGGGAGCCAGTTGAAACTGTATTATGACAACCAGTTGCCTCATAGCTCTCCATAGAAACCAAAGATGAAGGGTCTAGGTACCAGATACAGTTGAAACTGGGTACCAGACATAGAAAATATATTCTTCACATGGAAGGGAGGGACAGAACAGAAATCAAGTCGAAGTGATACAAAGAAATCAGTCCTTCAATGACTCGGGATGAGTCACAGGTGAGTGTTGGGGACCTATTGTGTTGGCAAATATTTACCAAGTAGCATTTTCTTTTCCTTGATGGAAAGTACAATAGTGGAGATGGTAGGATAAGAAGGATAAAATCCCTTGGGGGTTCGGACGTGAAAGCTCATGAGGAACAGTGTTGAGGAAAATGCGCGCAGCAAAGGCAAAGCTCAAGATACAGGAGTTTCCAGAGGAGAAGGAAGACAGAGATCCACAGCCATTGGATCCCATTCAAATTTCCTAAAAGGCTGACAGCCGTCAGATCTGCAAGAGGTGTGAGGGAGATAAGCCTCGAGAGAAAGAAGAGAAGTCCTGACATGAGGAGTTGTCTTCGGGATATCAGTCATCGGGAGATCGGAGTTCTCAAGGTCGTGAGAACCGGGACATTGAAAGTCTCGAAATCCCAACATAATCGGGACCGTCCATTTGGAAGGACGCATGGCAGCGATTGGGTGCCACCGGGAGAAACTTGACAAGAGGCTTCATCGGAGAATCGGGAATCAGAGTTTCAAGAGTCCCGTGAACAATTGCAACAGAAACACCGAAATCGCGATGAAAGAAATCCCGACTGAACCTGAACCGTCAGATCAAAATGTGATCTAGACCGTCGATCCAACTCACGACAGCAGACCATGTCAGCTAGGGACACATGGAACAACCAGGTAATGACAGGTGTCAGGCAGATTCAACACTTCAGGCACATGCAAGTCATGAATCAAAGTGACACGTGGCAGTATTTAACACGTGTCAAAATCACGTGTGACGTCAGCAGAGTATCGGGGATCGGGACTTTGAAATGACAAAGTCACTTGACATCAGGAATCTCGATTTCGCGATGAGCGATTTCATGATTTAATCGCAGCTGCTGAATAAAGATCGCATCTGGACCGTTGATTCAAGTGTATCGGAGTTTCACAGATCGCAAATTCGAGAGGAAAAGAACTCATTGCATCAAGAATGTCGATTTCGTGATATGCAAAATCGTGAAATGATTTGAGCTGTCATATCAAGTGTTGATCAGGATCGTTGATCACATCCCGTATCAGAGTTTCGGGGATCGCGAATTCAAAATGGAAAGAACTCAATACAACAAGAATCATGATTTCGCGATGTGCGATATCATGATCCAATCGTGTCCGTTGAAACAAGTTCATATCTGGACCGTTGGTTCAACTCTGTGTCAGAGTTTCGCGAATCGCAATATGGAGAGACAAAAGAAACAAAGAAGAATTTGCGATATGTGAAATCGTGAAAGCACCTTATGCATAAGGGTGTGGTCACCGCCCTTGGTCATGGGAAGAGAAGGAGTCAGTCCGGATAAGCTCCATATCGGAGTTTTGGGGATCGGGATTTGCAAGTGACTAAAACTATGAACGCCAAGAGTGCTGAAATCACGATATATGAAATCTCGATTGAATCTGAACCGTTGGATCAAGTATTGATCGTAGGGCTACTGTTGCATGCAACAGTGAAACTACCAGAAACCACTGATGGTTTCAGCCAGAGGACTAGAAGACGCTTGGAAAAACGGACAGAGAAGCTGAAGAGTTACGATGACGATCACGCAAAGCACTCGAGAGGTGGAGAAAATTGGGGTGGTTGGACCATGCAGAGGGATGGAGAACATTGCATGCACAAGGTGCACAGAAGCTATAAATACACAATACAGAGAAGAGAAAAAGATGAAGTTGTTGTTGTTGCTATTGGAGTTGGCAGTGATTGTAGCTGGTGAAGGTGATTCATGTGCGAAGAAGAAGGAGAGTATAGTAGCTGAATTCATGGGGAAGAGGATCTGTGCAGTGAATGGGTATGGCACACAGAGCTTAAAAGGTAGAAGAACAGACAGCGCAAGTGATCTGAGCAGAAAGGCAATGAGGCAGACAGAGCAATGAAATGGAGCAGAACAGTGATAAGTCAGGTAAGCCATCGTCGAACATCATATCACTGTAATAAATTTAGTAGCAAAGATTTATATTTCAGGGGGGTTGGGAGGAGCTAGGGAGGACTGGTGTCCTCAAAGGTTCAGGTGGGTGCTTGAACACGGGGAGTTGGTGCTTCCTTCTAGTTGGTTCTAGACAAACACAGGGAGTTGGTGCTTCCTTCTAGTTGGTGCTAGAGAAACCAGGGAGTCGGTGCTTCCTTCTAGTTGGTGCTAGAGAAAACAAAGAGTTGGTGCTCTCAGCAAGTTGCAGCTTGCTAAACAGAGGTTGTAGCCTCATTATGAGTTGGTGCACATAAGTATGATAATGTAAAGAATGTAATTATTATTTATCATATAAAGAAAAAGAGGTTTTTACCCTGTATGGGTTTCCTTCGAAAATATTTGTCTCTGTGTTTCTCATATATGTGACTGATGTTGAAGGTGCCTATGTTTATTTCTCTGCATTATTGTGATCATCATTCAGTATCTCTGCAAAGAGTTTTAAAAGAAGCATAATTGTTTAAGCTCAATAACAACTGATTCACCCCCCCCTCTCAGTTTTCCAACAATTGGTATCAGAGCCGTCCCATTTTATCTAAGGGTAGATCCTAGAGCTTAAACATGTCAATCCATGAAGGAAATTCAACCAATAAGGCCCCTCTGTTGAATGGAACAAAGTTTGCCTTCGGGAAAGTTAGAATGAGAACCTACATAATGGCTTTAGGTGCAGATGTCTGTGATGTGGTAGAGACTGGTTATGTAAAGCCAGTTTTGCTAGCTAATAAGGATGACAAACTAGAATTTAGCTTCAATGCTAAGGCTATGAATGCTATCTTGAGTGGGCTTGCAGAAGCAGAATTTGTAAAAGTTATGCATCTAGGAACTGCCAAAGAAATGTGGGACAAACTCATTAATAGTTATGAAGGTAATGAGAAGGTAAAGGATGTAAAGCTTCAAACCTACAGAATATATTTCGAACAACTGAAGATGAAGGAAGATGAAACTATTGGAAAATACTTTCTGAGAATAGAAGAATTGGTAAATGCAATGAAGGCACTTGGTGAAACAATTGGAGAACCTTCTTTAGTTTAGAAAATCTTGAGATCTCTCCCAGATAG
>ML777170.1:763400-792433 GCA_009831015.1 Picea engelmannii | reverse complement strand
TGGGAGATGGTTCAAAGACCCGAAGGTAAAAACATCATTGGCTCCAAATGGATCTTTAAGAATAAGTTGAATGAGCAAGGACAAGTTATCAGGAACAAAGCGAGGTTAGTCTGTAAAGGCTATGCTCAGATAGAAGGACTGGACTTTGATGAAACATTTGCGCCCATAGCAAGATTAGAAGCTATCAGAATGTTTCTTGCCTATGCTTGTCATAAAAGGTTTAAAGTCTACCAGATGGATGTCAAGTCAGCCTTTCTCAATCGAGATTTAAGTGAAGAAGTCTATATGGAAAAACCAGAGGGGTTCAAATTGTCTGATAACCCTGACTTAGTATGCAAGTTGAAGAAAGATGTATATGGTTTAAAACAAGCCCCTCGAGCCTGGTATCACAGACTGGATACATATCTCAAAGACAAAGGGTTCAAGAGAGGAACAACTGACAGCAATCTGTATATTAAGATAGAGGATAATGATTTTCTCATAGTACTGGTCTATGTAGATGACATCATTTTTGGATGTAATAAGGACTCACTGGTACAATGGTTTGCTTCTGCCATGGAATATGAATTTGAAATGTCTATGATAGGAGAACTGTCATTTTTCCTTGGTCTGCAAATTACTCAGAGACCCGATGGGATCTTCATTTCTCAAGGAAAATATTTAAAAGAAATCCTGAAAAGGTTTCAAATGGAAGATTCTAAACCTATGGGTACACCTATGGTAACTGGATGTAAATTAAGCAAGGATGATGATTCACCTGATGTTGATCAAAGCTCATATCGATCAATGATAGGAAGCCTGTTGTACATCACAGCATCTCGCCCAGATATAATGCATGCTATCGGAATGGTAGGAAGATATCAGGCTGCACCTAAACAGAGTCATTTGCAAGCTGTCAAAAGAATATTCAGGTACTTAAAAGAAATAATGACTTACGATCTGTGGTATCCCAGAAATCAAAGTCTTCAGTTGACTGCTTATTCAGATGAAAATTGGGCAAATTGTGTTGATGAGAGAAAAAGCACAAGTGGAGGAGCATTCTTCTTGGGTAACTCCTTAGTAACCTGGCTCAGTAAAAAGCAAGGTTCCATTTCTTTATCAACCATAGAGGCAGAGTACATTGTTGCTACTACCTGCTGCACACAGGTATTATGGATGATTCAGACACTTGCGAACTTAGAGGTAAAATACACTGCACCGATCCCTATTTACTGTGATAACACTAGTGCTAACAGTGTGTCTAAAAATCCTATATTCCACTCCAAGACCAAGCATATCCCCATAAAATATCATTTTCTGAGAGAGCAGGTCACCAATCAGAATGTTCAGGTCCATTACATTCCCACCGCATAACAAATTGCAGACATCTTTACTAATCCCCTAGCCAAGACACCATTTGAATATCTTAGACAGAAGCTGGGTGTCATTTCGTTTCACACCTAAAAGAGTCCATCTTGTTAGGGGGGGATTTGTATTGTTTGATTATCTAATGCCTCCAACATTTACTGCAATAGCTCAGGGGGAGCATGTCTCTTATTTGACATTGATGTCAAACAGGGACAAAATAATTTGGGTGCTGTAGTTGCCATCAATGCCAAAGAGGGAGATTGTTGGCAAATATTTACCAAGTAGCATTTCCTTGTCATTGATGGAAATTACAACAGTGGAGATGGCAGGATAAGAAGGATAAAATCCCTTGGGGATTTGGACGTGAAAGCTCAAGAGGAACAGCGTTGAGGAAAACACGCGCAGCAAAGGAAAAGATCAAGATACAGGAGTTTCCAGAGGAGAAGGAAGACAGAGATCCACAGCTGTTGGATCCCATTCAAATTTCCCGAAAGGCTGACAGTCGTCAGATCTGCAGAAGCTGCGAGGGAGATAAGCCTTGGGAGAAATAAGAGAAGTCCCGACATGAGGAGTTGTCTTCAGGATATCAGTCATCGAAAGATCAAAGTTATCAAGGTCGTGAGAACCGGGACATTGAAAGTCTCGAAATCCTGACATAATCGGGACCGTCCATTTGGAAGGATGCATGGCAGCAATCGGGCGCCACTGGGAGAAGCTCGACAGGAGGCTTCATCGGAGAATCGGGAATCGGAGTTTCACGAGTCCTGTGAACAATTGCAATAGAAACACCGAAATCGTGATGAAAGAAATCCCGACTGAACCTAAACCGTCAGATCAACATGTGATCTAGAACATCAATCCAACTCACGACAACAGACCACGTCAGCTAGGGACATGTGGCACAACCAGGTAATGACAGGTGTCAGGCAGATTCAACACTTCAGGCACATGCAATTCATGAATCAAAGTGACACGTGGCAGTATTTAACACATGTCAAAATCACGTGTGACATCAACAGAGTATCGGGGATCGGGACTTTGAAATGACAAAGTCACTTGACATCAGGAATGTCGATTTCACGATGAGCGATTTCGTGATTTAATCATAGGCACTGAATAAAGATCGCATCTGGACCGTTGATTCAAGTGTATCGGAGTTTCACATATCGCGAATTCGAGAGGCAAAGAACTCATTGCATCAAGAATGTCGACTTCACGATATGCAAAATCGTGAAATGATTTGAGCCGTCAGATCAAGTGTTGATCAGGACCATTGATCACAGCCCATATTGGAGTTTCGGCGATCATGAATTCAAAATGGAAAGAACTCAATACAACAAGAATCCTGATTTTGTGATGTGCGATATCACGATCCAATCGTGGCCATTGAAACAAGTTCATATCTGGACCATTGGTTCAACTCTGTGTCGGAGTTTCGCGAATCGCAATATGGAGAGACAAAAGAAACAAAGCAGAATTTGTGATATGAAAAATCGTGAAAGCACCTTATGCATAAGGGTGTGGTCACCGCCCTTGGTCACTGGAAGAGAAGGAGTCAGTCTGGATAAGCTCCATATCGAAGTTTTGGGGATCAGGATTTGTAAGTGACTAAAACTATGAACGCCAAGAGTTCTGAAATCATGATATATGAAATCTCGATTGAATCTGAACCGTTGGATCAAGTATTGATCGCAAGGCTACTGTTGCATGCAATAGTGAAACTGCCAGAAACCATTGATGGTTTCAGCCAGAGGACTAGAAGACGCTTAGGAAAATGGCCAGAGAAGCTGAAGAGTTACGATGACGATCACGCAAAGCACTCGAGAGGTGGAGAAAATTGGGGCGGTTGGAGCATGCAGAGGGATGGAGAACATTGCATACACAAGGTGCACAGAAGCTATAAATACACAATACAGAGAAGAGAAAAAGATGAAGTTGTTGTTGTTGCTATTGGAGTTGGCAGTGATTGTAGCTGGTAAAGGTGATTCATGTGCGAAGAATAAGGAGAGTACAGCAGCTGAATTCATGGGGAAGAGGATCTGTGCAGTGAATGGGTATGGTGCACAGAGCTTAAAAGGCAGAAGAATAGACAGCGCAAGTGATCTGAGCAGAAAGGTAATGAGGCAGACAAAGCAATGAAATGGAGCAGAACAGTGATAAGTCAGGTAAGCCATCGTCGAACATCATATCACTGTAATAAATTCAGTAGCAAAGATTTATATTTCAGGGGGGTTGGGAGGAGCTAGGGAGGACTAGTGTCCTCAAAGGTTCAGGGGGGTGCTTGAACACAGGGAGTTGGTGCTTCCTTCTAGTTGGTGCTAGACAAACATAGGGAGTTGGTGCTTCCTTCTAGTTGGTGCTAGAGAAACCAGGGAGTCGTTGCTTCCTTCTAGTTGGTGCTAGAGAAAACAAAGAGTTGGTTCTCTCAGCAAGTAGCAGCTTGCTAAACATAGGTTGTAGCCTCATTATGAGTTGGTGCACATAAGTATGATAATGTAAATAATGTAATTATTATTTATCATATAAAGAAAAAGAGGTTTTTACCCTGTATGGGTTTAATTGGAAAATATTTGTCTCTGTGTTTCTCATATATGTGACTGATGCTGAATGTGCCTGTGTTTATTTCTCTGCATTATTGTGATCATCATTCAGTATCTCTGCAAAGAGTTTTAAAAGAAGCATAATTGTTTAAGGTTAGTAACAACTGATTCACCCCCCCCCCCCTCTCAGTTTTCCAACATATTGGCCCTTGGTTATGGAAAGAAGCAAAGCCCAAGGAAGAAAGGCAAAGTCACGAACTATGCGGAAGGCATAGTGACTGAGATTGGGTCAAAGTAGGTCAAAGAAGAAGAAAAGACAAAGAGAAGTATGAGAGAGTCAACCATTGGAGAAGGAGATCAAGGAAGATAGATAAGCAAAGGATATGGATCATGGACAACTCAACAAGCGGAGAAAGAGAACGATGGATCCTTTGGAGCACCACATGGAAAAGAAGGAAAGACAGGCTAGCGAAGCCCTGAACTTCTAGGTCAAGTTGACCTAGGGTTTTAGACGCCTAGGGTTTTAGCATCTAGGGTTTTGACACCTATATTTCAGCCTAAGGGTGTCTGAGAGTCAATGTAATGTATAAATAAAGACCTAGATGAGTTAGGTGGGGTTGGTCATTATTGGTCGAGAGAGGATATGAATATTTAAGTTGTTGAGCATGATTTGTTGTTAGTGTATTGAGAGAGAGAGAAGTGTGGAGTGAGAGCATTCTCGTATTATAAGATCTTCAGCTGGGTGTGAAGATCAACCCTAAAGTTGGGTGCGAAGATCAACCCTACAGTTGGGTGCGCAGGGAGGGGATATTGAGAGGAGAGAAAGAGAGAATATCTACAAGCTACGAGCGTAGATAGAATTGTAAGATTTCACTTAATGTATCATAAAGCACAATTATGTGGACGTATCCCTAGAGAGAGGGAAAACCATGTATATCTTGTGTTGTGTGTGATTGTTGTTGTGTTATTTGCCATCTTCTATACTTTTATTGCATTGTTGTGTTAGATTTGAGATATATCTGCAAAGAGAGCTTAAGAGTGGTAGATAATATCTAGTTGTTGTCTGTTATTGTTGTAGATCCACTTTACATTTCTTCTAGTTGTATACACCTGTGTCCTACAGCCCCTTATTGCTACTTCGGGTGAGACTGCATCTGCTTCGTAGGTGTTTCCAAAAGGGCCAGTAGTTAGGGCATGTTGGTGCACTATTAGAGTTAAACCCTGGTTATGCCCCTGTGTCAAAACCAATATTTAACATACCCAACCACCCGTAGGTCAGGCTACGCCACTTAAACAGGATGCAACACAGCTAGCCACCAGCAAGCAGGGCACGTTGTAGTCCCAAGACAAAGTTCTCTGAACTCATCTCGAAATCGAAAGACTTCTCATTAATAAAAGAGGCATGAAAACTACATGCATAAGAAAATATCCATGCCACAGCCTAAAAGATATAAACAGTGTGCCATGCACAACACATAGCCAGTAGACAAGCACATTAAAAATACATATCTCAGAGATAATTAAATACACAATGAAAATAAACATTACACGAAAAACATAGAGAGAACTTATCTTTCCAAGTAAACATTCACCAACTGGCTGCAGACCAAGGAAGTTCATCCCAACCATAGACACTGTTGTTCTTTTACTCTCAACAATAGGTCACCCCCGAGCCAGGGTTGTGAATCCACAAGGACGGGTCCTAGGCCAAATCTAAAACACACAGTATATGGCTAACTAGCTCTCAGGTTTCCCAACCTCACAACAAATCCAAATTTCCAGCTCTCTTTCCCCCTCAGCCTGCACAACCCCAAGAAATGAACACCTTTCTCTGCCATGCAGTCCCTGAGGTTGTTCCATTTCTCTCTAGGGCTCCAGTGATACTAGTCAGGAAATATCCCTACTAGAAACTTCAAGAACTCTTAGTTGTGGACAGTTCCATCTGAACTGCCATCAATATCATGCACACAGGCATCCATTCCCTCCTGGAATGATCAGTAAACCATTACATCCATTCAGCGATGGCTCTCCTCTTCCTGCCATTCATTTCCATGCTCAGCCCAAGAGCACATGAGCTAGCAGTAGCGAGTGAAGAGGAACTAAGAAAAAGGGAACAAGGGGAAGAAGATGAACCAGGGGAAGAATGATCCCCTAAATTCCCCCAAGACACCCTTACACCACCATTCATATCCATGCTCTAACCAAGATCATAGGAATGTAGAAAGAGTGAGGCTCCCAAAAAATGAAGAGTGGGACAGGTGTAACAATGAATGAATAAGAACAAGTGAACCCCCACCCAAACCAAAGATGGGTTTATATAATTACTTGGAAATCAAGAACCACATGGCCTCCCCCAAGAAGCTCATGTAACCCCTTTTCTCCATAAGATCAATTATGGGTAAATAAAATAATAATAAAAAGAATTAGCCCCTCAAGCTCCCTCTCTCGCGGAATCATATCCCCCTATCTCTTTTTTCCTATTCGGTCTTGTAGCCAGTGGTGTATTTTATTAAAGTATATGAAGTATTACATTTCCTAGGCACTCTGGCCCCTTTTCAAATTTACCGACTCACCAGCCTAAGTCATATTTACATAATACATTATAGTTCATAAGGGCTAGAACTGGGATGTTACAGATATCCCCAAAGTTAGTAATCCTGGAGTCACATAGCTTGCTAACATCATTGATGATGTGGCACTGGACGAGTGGCTATCACGTGTCACTTAGATTCGTGACTTACCCATACCTAAAATTCCAACTGGACCTTGACACTTTTCATCATCTGATTATGCCATGTGTCCTTGCCGACATGGTCTTGTTGATGTGGACTATGATGACGTGGGATCTTAATGTGTGCTATGTGTCTTACTTCATGACTTCAGAGCTCCGACCTTTGGGTGAACTCATATGTTATGAACCCTTTTTCGTTGAGGTGGTCAGAGACAAAGTTGACCACCATTGGATCCACCTAACCTCATCCAACGGTCACTATGCACTGCGCATATATGATGGCTCTCATTCAGTTCAGGACTTTGGGGGTCCGTCCTTCGGGTAAACTTACATGTTCTTGGATTCTTTTCGCCAGAGTGGTCAGTGCCAAAGTTGACCAAAATTGTACTTTCCTATCTTGATCCAACAACCATCATGCATTGTCTAGATTTGATGGTCCTTATTCACTTCGGGACTTCAAGGCTCCAGCCTTCAGGTAAACTTACATGTTCTTGGCTTATTTTCGCCAAAGTGGTCAGCGTCGAAGTTGATCGCCAACTTTCCTTTGTGCACTCTAAATAGATCAACGATTGAGGGGATTTCATGATTCGATGGTCGATGGGAGTTCATGACTCTAGGGCTTCAACCTTCGGGTAATTTTACCTATTCTAGACTCATTTTTTCCGAAGTGGTCAACACCAAAGTTGACTACCTTCTAATATGACGGTTCAACTTTTCCATTCCAAATTGACGGCTAATACTTAACTCTAGATAAAATCTTGATCTAATGGTTGGGAAACCATCTGAAGCTCCTACTTCAGATATGACGGTTGAGATTTAATCCTTCCCAACCTCTAACTTCACCTTGATCTAATGATCCTGGATTGTCCCTAAATAAGAATGAACGACTCATGTGTGTAATCTCTTCTGATCTTTGATTAACATTCTTCCTTTTGATCTATTCATCGCTCTTTCTCCTGAGATTTTAGTAACTATTTTTGCATTCTTTTATGCACTAATATTCAGTCGCTAACCCTCATGAGCTCTGAATTCCTTGTGCTTTGTTACTCCTTTTGTACATGGATTCTCTCCATGCTACCTCTCTTGATATTTATATTCATAGGATCATTTTTTATCCTATCGTGATCAATAGTAATCACGAATTTATTCTGCCACAAGGTGATCTTCCTTTGCCCCAAGGTGATCTTCCTTTTCTCTAATTATTGTACATATTTGACTCATGTTGCCATCAATGACAACACACAATAAATAAGTCCAACACCAAAGCCACGAAGTGCCAAAATCACGCAGGTCGTCAGATCTAGGGAAGAAAAATGTGGACCATATGTTTGGTTGATGACATGTCTTATGCCATGTGGCAGGGGTGTCGTGTGGGGACACATGTCACATGAATTCAGTGCCTTTTGGACCTCAACCTGTCCATTTCAGGGTGACACGTGGAACACATACCAAGGGTCCATGTCACCATAGGTGACATCAACATGCAATGTCATCTCCAGGATTATGGCCTCCGGGAATGTCCAGCATCTCTACTAGCAAAAGTGTCGAAGGTAGAAGTTGTGAATTCAGGCATACCATCGATATAATATTCCTTCGAGACTTTTCTCAACTATTATATCAAGCACTGGAAGGATGGTATAAGCACTTCGATAGGTATCACTCCAGGGGAGTTGAACGACTCGCGAGTTGTAATATCCTGGAGTCCTAGAGCGCTAAAGTCCTGAAATGAATAAGGATCGCCCATCCCAACGCTTGATTATGGCATGGCCGCTGGATTAAATAGTGGAAGGATAGTGTAAATAGAGTTGTTAACCAACGGTAAGTGGTCATCGTCACTTTATGACCACTTCGGAAGGTAAAAATCTGGGTGAGTTGAACGAATTGAGATTTGTAATGTCCCAGAGTCCCGGAGCGCCGAAGTCCCAAATTAATTAAGGATTGTCCATCCTAACACCCGATTAATTCATGATCATCGATTTTGTGGAGCCTCCAGATGGGTCAAGATCATCTAGTCAACGGGAGATTAAATCTCAATCATCTGATCTACTAGTGGAGATAATATAGGTGCTAAGGTGAAGTGTACTTTGGGGAGTATTACTCTAGAAGAAGGCATGAATGTCGAAGTCTAGAGGACCTAGTTCCAACACTAGTCTCATGCTAAGGTGAAGGGGTTGATGAGAAGCACGAAAGGCCTAGAAGTAAACAAGCTCATGAACACTTTTTCAAATGAGGTCATGTGTGGAAGAATACAAAGAGAGGTGCTAAAGTGTGAATAAGCATGTGGGTTTGAGCCTGTGGTCACAAGGAAAGTGGATTGAAGGAAGTTCCTGTGAATAATTCTAATTTTGGACCAATTTAAATGGGATGTGGAATAATTCAACAAGATCCTGTTGCAAAACTAAAAAAAAGGGTGAAAGTGACTTTTTCAAGAAGCCATAATTTTCAGCTCATATATCAGATTGGGGCAAGAGTATAATCATTGGAAAGATTATTCAGAGGAGAATAAAATTGAATTTTTATAATTTGGAGAATGATAATATATTTCTTCATTAATTGAGAAAAAAGAAGACATGTAGCATAAAAATTTATAAAATGCATAATTCTAACAAAATGGTTGCTTGCACATTTTGCAAAATTAGGGGGTATAAACATATCAATTCAGTATAAGAATGAATATTCAATAAATGGAAGAAGGAGAGGGTGTTTACAACCATGATAAAGAGGCCAAAGGGAAAAATATCAATGTTGGTAATGCAGAGACATAATCAAATGGGCACAGGAGTAGAGGGGAGCAAGAAACATTATTAGAGACTGTGAGAAGCCTAAAAATATAAGTGCAGAGTTACAAAGAAGACAATGAGAAGTTGATGAGAGAACAAAATCAGATAAATTCTCAAGTAATGAAAAGATTAAATTAGTTGCATAGGAAAAAAAAAATGGATCAAACTTAAGATGGGAGGAAGAGGGCAGATATCGTGAAAGAAGAGATAACTACAACAGAGCTAGTTATTCAAGAAGTGTTAGAAAAACTTATAGACATCACTCACCTCACTCAACAAGGAAATTTTATGCATCGAAATATTTCATAAGAATCCTAGAAGTGTCTCTTGTTAGGCACCAAAGAACAAGACATGAAGTGGACAGTTTGAAAGGAGAGTTGAGGAAGCTTAAGCCACCATACTTTGATGGTGAAAGAGAAATGGAACATTATGTTGAAGAATGGTTTCTTGGACTCAAGAGGTATTTTCAATTACATAACTACTCATCAAACCTAGAATCCATAATTGGCACATACCATTTACATGGGAAAGTTGCTATGTGGTCGGATCAGCTGAAGAAAGTTGAGCACATTAATGATTTTCAGTTCAAGAAATATTTTTAGGAGTACCTTTCCGAACACTTATCTGATAAGAAAATGCAGGAGTTATTTGAACTCAATCTGGGAAGCATGACCATGGAAGTGTATGAAAATAATTTCTTTGGATTTCTAAAGTATGTGGGGTTTATAAAAGATGAGAAAGTGAAAGTACAGAGGTTTTTAAGTGGACTTCCATCATTTTATAAAGAGAATATTCAATATGATGAACCCAAGACTTTGACTAAGACCATCAGGAAGGATAAGTACCTGTATGAGCAAGAAAAGGGCAGAGAGTATTTGCAAAAATATTGGAAGGATAATAAGAAGGAGAATTATAACCAGAGAAAGAAAGGATTCAAACCTCCTTTCAATAGAAATAGCCCAAATAAAAATCAGCTAGACCAACCTGCTAAGGATGAATCCAAGAGAGAAGACTCCTTTGTAAAAAGGAGAATACCACCAATCCAATATTGGGGATGCAAAGAAGATCACTTGTACAAGGATTGCCCTCACATAAAATACAAATTGAAGACCGTGCACAACATCCAAGAGGATACAATAAAATAAGACATGTGAAGAATATATGCATCCTTAGATGATCGACAAGCATATATCAATCCAATATGATCGAGGTGGAAGGTAAGATCATTAATCATCCTATTTCTATTTTAATTGATTCAGGAGCAATTCATTGTTACATTGATCCTAAAATAGTGGATAGATTACATTTGGAGAAAAGTAAGCTTGAAAAATCAAGTTTGGTTCAGCTAGCCACTAGAACCAAATGAAGGATCAATGATATGGTCAGATCTTATTCTATAAGTTTGAATGAAGTGAATACTAATATTGATCTAAATATTATACCATTGGGGTCTTATGATATTATAATTGGAATGGATTGGTTGGAAAAGAATCATGTTGTCCTAGATTGGCATAACAAGACATTTACATGGCTTGATGAAGAAGGAAAGCATAGCACTCTGAAAGGAGTTCCAAGACCCATTTCTATAAGGGAGATTTCAGCCTTACATCTAAAGAGATGTTTCAGAAAAGGATGGAAATTGTATGCATCCCATGTGAAGGAGACAGAAAAGATAAAAGGTCTAAGCCTTGAAGAATTTTCGATACTATAAGAATTTGAAGATGTATTCCAAGAAATACCAGGGTTGCCACCAAAGAGGGAGATAAATTTCTCTATTGATTTAGTGCCAGGAGTTTCTCTGGTATCAAAAACACCTTATAGAATGAGTACACCAAAATTAAAAGAATTGCAAATGCAGTTGAAATAATTTTTGAAGAAAGGATACAGACGTCCAAGTGTTTCACCTTGGGGAGCACCAGTACTCTTTGTCAAAAAGAAGGATGGAACATTGAGGCTGTGTATTGACTTTCAACACATGAATAAATCCATTGTAAAGAACAAATATCCTCTACCCAGAATTGATGACCTCTTTGATCAGTTAAGAGGGGAAAATATATTTTCAAAGATAGACTTGAGATCAAGATACCATCAGGTAAGAATCAAGGAATAAGACATACATAAGAATTCCTTTAGAACTAGGTATGGGAATTATGAATTTGTAGTGGTGCCATTTGGACTGTCCAATGCACCAGTCGTCTTTATGTGCTTAATGAATGGAATATTTATAAATTATTTGGATAAGTTTGTCATAGTATTCATGGACAACATACTTATCTATTCTAAGTCAAAGGAAGATCATGAACATCACCTAAGATTGGTATTGCAAGTATTGAGGAAACATCAGTTGTATGCCAAGTTTACTAAGTGTTCTTTTTACCGAGAACATATCCATTACTTGGGACAAATTATTTTAGAACAAGGTATAGCAGTGGATCCAAAGAATATTGAACCCATTAAGGATGGCCAACACCCATGAATTTTTCATAATTTATATATTTTATGGGATTAGTTGGTTACTACAGAAGGTTTATAGCAGGGTTCTCTAAGATTTCTCATCCCATCACTTCTTTGTAAAAGAAGGGAATTAAATTTGAATGTATAGATGAGTGTGAAGAGAAATTTAATTTGTTGAAAGAATTACTTGCTAGTGCACCTGTTTTAAAGATTGTTGACCCAAATGAAATTTTTGTGGTATCTACACATGCATGCAAGGAAGGAATTGGTGGATTCCTCACTCAAAATGGATATGTCATTGGTTATGAGTACAGAAATATTAAGGAACTATGACACACATGAATTGGAACTTGTTGCCATTGTTCATGCATTGAATATGTGGATTATCTCATGGGGAAGAGATTTGAATTAAGAAAAGACCATATTGGTCTGAAATATCTTTTTGAACAACAAACTTTGAATGCCAGGAAAATGTGATGCCTAGAATTTTTAAGTGAATACGATTTTGACATCAAGCATATCAAAGGAAAAGAAAATAAAGTTGACGATACACTTAGTATAAGAGTACATCTCATGCATGCTACAACCATTAATATGCATCAATCATATTTAAAGAGCAGAATTTTAGGTGTTGTTGTTACAGATCAGCATTACCTACAGGTAAAAGAAAGCTTATAGGAAGAAAATGTACAACGGAAAATTAAAGAAAATGAGATGAAGGAAGATGGATTACTTATGCATAAAAATAGAATTTATGTTCCTAGTTTCAGAGAACTTAGGAATTTGGTATTAAAAGAAATGCATAATGTTCCATATGTCGGACATCCCAGTTACCAGAAAACAATTGCAGCAGTAAGAAGCCAATTATTTTGCCATGAATGAAAAAAGATATTGTTTGTTACATTTCCAGATGTATGGAATGTCAGAGAGTGAAGGTTGAGCTTAGGCACCCAACGGGTTTGCTACAACCATTACCAATTCTAGAGAAGAAATGGGAAGTCGTAATGATTGATTTTATAACTAAATTTCTTAGGACAACAAGACAACACGATTCAATCATGGTAGTGGTTAATAAATTGACAAAGGATGCTCATTTTGTTCCTGAAAAAATGACTCATACAATAGCTAATATTGTAGAAATTTACATGAGGGAGATTGCTAGGTTGCATGGGATTCCTAAGGCAATTGTTTTAGACAGAAACACAAACTTTACTTCAAATTTCTTGAGGGGATTGTTTAAAGGATTTCATACAAATATGAACTATAGAAAAACGTACCATCCATAGTCAGATGGGCAGACAAAATGAGTTAACCAAGTAATTGAAGACATGTTTAGGATGTATGTGTTGGACACACCAACCACACTTAGAGGGGGGGTGAATGAGTGTGGGGATCCTTTTCAAAACTTTTCCCCTTCACAAACTTCTTATTTATCAATCACCATTTACTCATTACTTATTATTTTCATTCATAACTAGTCAAATGTAAATATACATCAACAATAGATAATGACAACATATATCATCAATAATCCATCACCACAAGGAACACAAGAACACAAGATGTATGTACAATTTTCTTTTTATTACGGACTGCAATCCTTGTGTTATCAACAACAACTGAATAGAGTAAAACTCTACAAGATCATCAACTCTATAATGCAAGACTCATCTTACACACTCAGCACCAACTGAGATGAGGCAACAATCCTCAATAGATACCAAACTGTCAACGGGTACATGACATGTTCGTAGTTCATCATGCATATGTACACACCCTATCAGTAGTACAGCTCACATATGTATGCGGCCAGTCTGTACTACAACCTGTGTAACTCTTTTGAGTTACTTAGGGTTTTCTCTTCAAGATAAAATCAGATCCTCTATAGCCTTCAATCACATTCACTTATGTCTTTCATTGTACAATATGAACCATAACCAATCATAAGACATCCAAGCTCTCCAACAACTTAATTATGCTTTTCAACCATACAATATGAATGCTACTCAATCATGTATAAGCAACCATTATACTATAGCAATCATATCAGTACTGAATTATGAGAGGGTTGCTCACACCATCAACCAACACAAACCAAATCACAACAGCCATACCAAGAATGCCTTAAGCATTCACCATACAACAAGAAAGAGTATCCATCAAGACAACTATGTGGCCATACTTTTTGAACCAATGGATAGATCTGATGTATCTGAGAATTGTAGACCTTCTTAGGAGCTTGATCTCAGAATCTATAACCTCTGCATATTCATATTCTCAAGTTTCATATTTTTACCAACATGTACGCACCCTATACACTGCCAACCCTCATACGCCTCAGTGTGTATGCACCCTATACATAGTCAGCCCGCGTACGCCTCAGAAAATAGGGTTTCTGGACTTCCAAAACTTTCACCGTCGAGACCTCAGACTTACGGAAACTTTGATGCATCCATGAGATAATCCACTCAATATGTCTCTCAAAATAGATCTTCAAGATATGCTCAAGATATTCATTTCACAAGAGACCCTTTCCTTTTATTTGTAATATCCAAGTACCTTCCTTAGGAGGATCTTCTAGGCCACTTTGCCTGCATAGCAACTTTGTCCACATAGCAACTTTGTCCACATAATCACTTAAGTTCAACTTTTCCCAATTTTCCACTTGTCCATGTATCCAATAACCACTTGACCACTTAACCCTCTTTCCTCATTTTAGGGTTAACCTTCTCATAACTACTTTCCATAAATAGAAATTTCTCCATTTACTTTATTATTTAAATAATCCTCCTTGACTTTGTCACTTCACTTTATTATTTAAATAATCCTCTTTGATTTTGTCACTTCACTTTAATATTTAAATAATCCTCCTTGACTTTGTTAGTTCACTTTATTATTTAAATAATCCTCGTTCTGTGTGAGCACTTTTACTTCTTTGACCTTTTGGGGCTTCGAGCCAACATATGAGGGTCCTCCAATTTCGTAGGGCCATAACTCTCAAATCATGAGGAGTTATGTGACGTTCCACATACCACCGTAAATTGCATGACAATAATTATCCATCTAGGATAGTTTCACTGATAAATTCACTGATCTTCATCTCATTAATCCATAATTAAGCATGGGTTCCCTAACCATACTTCTAGGATAACTCAACCGCAAAGCGTCTTCCCGTGAGGGATTTCACCATAAGGGGACCACTTTGGATTTCATCCATTTGTACAACCATGAAAATACAATAATGAGTCATCTTGACATCAATATATCATTGTGACAATATATCACTATGACGTTGTCCCTTTGTCATTGATTCCATGCATGATCACATGATCCAATGATCAATACATGAATGCATCAAACCATCAATGAAAACACATCAATACATCTTCATCTATGCATCATATATCAATGAAAACTCATTGATCCATCTTCATCTATGCATGACATCATATAGCTATGATTCCACTTGACATCAATCCATTCACATCAAGGACAATACATACTTCATCAATATACTATGATAAGACATTGTTCATTTGACATCAGTCAACATCAATCATTTGAAATCAAACCTTTGACCTTTGACATCATTCAATCATCCTTTGGCATCAATCAATTCCTTGACATCAATCCTTTGGCATCAATCAATCAATCATCCTTTGGCATCAATGACAACATTATTCAACAATCTACCCCTTTGGCATTGATGGCAATACCAACATTGATGTCAACACCAAATCATTGATGAAAACATGTAGACAAGGCATTGCTCTACATCAATAGTCATCTCAATCACATCAATGTGACTGTCTCTCCCCCTTTGACATCAATGGAAAAGGGTCATTCTCCCCTTGGGGCTGCTCCCCCAACCTGAACTCTCCTTGGGGTTGCTCCCCATGTCTAAATTCCTTTGATCTTCCTCTGAATAATCTCTCCCCTTTTGAACAAGGGATATCACTCTGATGTAATTATGAATATATATAGCTCATTCTCCCCCTATGATCATCGCTCCCCTTGGAACTATGCCTATGTGTTATTTCTCCAAATATAGGGTTATTTTACCAAGTATGCAACTGATAAATATCTCCTCCTAGAATCATGGGAAGAAGAATGAATCCCCCTATGAGTATGTCTCCCCCTATATTCTTTGCAATATGAACAATATTCTACCACTACAATATGCTTCTACTACAACTGCTACTGCTCAACTAGAACATAGATCAAGCCCTCTTTCTATGACGATCCTTGGACCTGTCCATGTATCAAACTTGTGTCATACCATACATCATGAAGCAAAAGATATGTCAAAAAAATAGAGAATCATGAACAAAAATATCAACCATGTACATCCTGTACCAAAATGTGTGCTCACCATGCACAACAACCAGGTACGTCAACCATGTATATCAACACCATACAATGTGCCAAAAGATATCATCAATGGAATGTATCAACCATATGCCTTTACCAACATGTCAACCATGTGATTTATGTCACTCATGATATGCCTCCACCATGAAACAAGTTCCACGACCATATATCTCAATCAATCAAGTGTCTCAACTATATCATCCAATATATCATGTACCAAAGTATATGCTAATCAAGTGATACCAATGGTGTACTTTTTAGCCAAGTACTATCATCCAGAAATATACCATCTATGAGTGTACCAAGCATGCAGCACCACTTGTACCAAGAAAGTACATCAACCATGCACCAATACCACAACAAAATGAATCCTCATACATCTATTCCAAATCCAGCACAAAACATGTGCCAATCAAACTACTAGTAGGTGCCTCTAACAATGTACTAGAAGTGTATCAATCATGCATCAACTATAGATCAGACTCATCAATGATGTACAACATGATCACCTCACCAACTCACCAACTACATGTTCCAAGATGTAGTCCAACCAAATGTCAAATGCATGCACCAAGATATCCATCAAATATGCTTCTAATAATACATCATAAGATATATCAATAAAACTCAAATATGTACCAGCCATGTACCCCAACAGATCAGCCTCAATCCTCCATTCACTACAACAAATACTAAGCATCCAACAATACATGTACTAGTAGTGTGCTTCAATAGATCAATGAAATCTCTAGCTAGCATCATCAAGATATATCACGTAACCAAGGTACCATAACTTCACAATCATAACTATAATTGTTCTTCAACAAACAATGCCTCAATCCATACTCAAGGGTTAGTACCATGCATCCAAGATAGTCTTTCATCACTCAACCATATATCACCATCATACATATAAATATGTATGCCATCATGTAATCATGATCACCTATAACAAATCATGTTAGACCCTATAATAAACAATGTCAAATCCTACAACACAATTTATACCATCACATCAAACTGCAACCCTTGTGCATAGCTCTTTTCCCAAGGCTTTACCACATATATGTGGCTTGCTGCATAGACAACTCATGTATGTACGTGACCTATTCAAGGTCATCTTGCATATGTACACGAATGTTACCACTGTAACCCGCACATGCTTCTGAGGATGACACACATGAGCTTCCCTTAAGGCTTCCATTCTACTCTAGTTGTTCAGTATTCTTCACCCACTTCTGAGGGTGTCCTTGCTTCTCAGAGCTTGAGCTCTGAGCTTCCATCTTTTAAAAAATGTCTCCCTTCCTAACTTCATTCCTTCTTCTAGTCATGCTATATGAAGTCCTCATCATGGACTTTCTTCTTGTGTTCCAAAAATCCTGGGATTTGTGGCCAAATCCACTACAGTTGTAGCATCTCCTGGTGTGATAGTGAACATCAATGTGTCCTACTTGATCACATCTCCAACACCTTATGGTGTTATGAAATCTTCCATTATGTTAGGGTCCTAACCCGCACATAGGTAGAACAATATATTCGGATGTAATAAAGGTCAATATTAATAAGGCCTTTCAATAAAATAGAATAAGGTGGATGTAAGAAGACCTAATAGAAGATTCTGCTTCTAGAAGGATCTTCCTCTAGATGCTTCTTTTGATAGACATATTTAGTATAAATAGGAGTTGAGGGTATGAGAACCCTAGTTTTGAGATTATCGTAATAAAGTGTTGCTCGACTTAAGGTTTACCCCTCAAAGAGACCCGTGAACATTGCTTTCTGAATCAAGTGTTATTTCAGTTGTTGTTCTTATATCATTTTTGTGTTATTGTGGAGATTATGCTGGTTATATTATTGTTATTCTTCCATTTCTAGCATTTTATTTATGTACTTCATACTTTTTATATCTAGTATATTACAAGTGGTATCAGAGCACTTTCCTTGGTAGAAATTGTGGGTAATTTTATTTTCAGGGTAGAGACGTATAACGGCATCTTTAAGCCATAGAGATCTGTCGTTACGCACATAAACCCGTGGTTGAGGGATTCATACACGTAGGAAATACAAGTGGTTCTTAAGCGCACATCTGTTGACCACCCTTGTAACTCCTGTTGGTACCCCTTCGAGTGGTAGCGCATCAGACAACACCTATGTATGGATCAACCTAGATTTCCTCAAGCCCTCTTTAGATAAACCGATCGGCCACCTGACTACTATAGTGCCACCAAGAACAACACTTAGAAAGATACTCTCTATTACCTGGGTAGTTGGGTAGTACGGCTAAGGGTATGGTCTATCTTCCTTAGTTAGTGCCCTGAGATATTGGGTCGAGTACTACTGTTGGACCCCGGATGTATATCAGAGAGTTATAGCACAGGGAAAACCCTTGTCTGTAGAACCCTTGAATAACTAACCCTTGGGGGACAGAAACATAAACAAATTAAAACAGACAAGATCTATTGCCATGCAACTATGTTCGGGTTGCCAAATCGCTACACTTTTCTTCCTGGTTAATCATTTGGGGATTTCATCTCTGTAGTACTCTTCAGACCGGAGTATAACTCCGCAGGTGTAAAAAAAAAAAAAAGTCTGGAAATTTTTTCACCATTATTTGAGACCTATTCCATTGGATTAACCTCTTCTCCCTTATCACCTTCATACATATCATTTTTCGGAAAAAAAACATTTGACCCCACTAGCCCCTTTTCAGTTCCCTCGTCCTCATGGCCCATACCCATAACCAAGAATTGGAAGATCGCTTCAATACCTTGCAATCTAGTCTCACCATGACCCAACAAGAAGTGAAACAACTCATTGCCAATTTTGAAACCATCAATACAACCATGCAGTCCTTAATGGAGGAAGTCAAACAACAACTGACCACCCAGCTTGAATATGTATTTTCATCACTCTGCACCAAACTGAAAATCCCTATAGATAACCCTTCCCCTAACTCACCTCCACATATTGACAGTGAACATTCCTCTCATTCCCATAACTTTCAGCACCATCACTTTCAACGTGACCTACACCTTCCGTGGGTGTATGTGACCAAATTTGATGGCTCGGACCCCACTGGGTGGGTAACCCAAATGGAACATTATTTATCTTTATATGGCATTACAGATGACTTGGACAAACTCTTGTATGGTGTTCTCCATCTAGATCAAGAACGTTGGCAATGGTGGCCTCAAGGATGAGAGTCGGGCCCATGTCCTCATGGCTCGACCTTCGAGTTGGGTGGAGGATACTAAAAGAGATAAAGAAGAACAACAGGTTGTATCTTCTCAAAACTGAAAACCCTCCTTTATCCCTCACCCTAAACCTATAAATCCCACTACTCCCTCCGCCCCACTAAACATACAAAAATTAACCTGGGTTGAAATGGTTGAACGCCAACTCAAAGGCCTTTGTTATAATTGTGATGAAAAATATTTCCCAGGCGACAAGTGTAAGGAAAAAAATCTTTTTATGGCCATCTCCGAGGATATTTCAGAAGAGGATGTTGAAACTCCCCTTATGTCTGAGTCACCTAAAACCACTGATATAACCCCTCCCTCAGACCCTCCCGAAGTAGAACCGGTCATTTCCCTCAATGCTCTCATTGGCTTCTCCACTCCCCAAACCCTCAAGTTAATCAGTTACATCAAGCATCGAAAGGTCATCATTCTGGTTGATAGTGGAAGCACCCATAATTTTATTCATCGCCGCATTTCCCAAGAAACTCATTGCTACATCCATGCCATCAACAATTTCCAAATCATGATTGCTAATGGTGGTTCCATGAAATGTGGAGGATGTTGTGAAAATGTGCCTCTCCAAATCGGTGACTACCACCTAAAATACCATATGTTTGCTATCGACATGGGAGAATGTGACATTGTGTTAGGTGCAGACTGGCTAAGGACTTTGGGTACCATTCTCATGGATTTTAAGGAATTAACCATGCAATTTGACCAGGAGGGCCACCAATATAAATTCCAAGGTATCACCATTGGTTCACCTAAGATTATTAGTTCCCATCACATGGAAAATGGCATAGCACCCCCTACCTCAGCAGGTTCTACACGACCTCCTGGTATTAGGATCGTTCTAAACCTTTCCTTGAGTCAGATTGACTCTTCAATTTTCCCCACAAAGAATATCTCACACACATAAGGGTGTATACACAGGTCCTTATGAGTTATGCCTGTGTGATCAAACACAGGGCGCTAACTCTACACACCTAATCAACAAATATGATAGGGACTTTTACTGAAAAAGGAATTTCAGTTTTCGCGACTTCGTGAATCCTGATGTAAGTTCCTTGACTCTTCAACCTCCGAAAACCCGAAATGTCAACGAAGGTTGACTCCTACAATGCACCGAACACACGCCACTTTTTGCCCACTAATTTCATCTTTTCAGGACTTGAGCGAACAACCAACAATCATTCCTCTTCCCTTATGATTCCCCAAATTCTGAAATTTCTCCTTTGGCGAGATCGACGACCTTTCGGGATTTTTGCCGAACCTTGACTGCTCCTTTGACGTCTGCCACACGTATCCTCTGACTGATACTTGGGACCCACCTTTTGGCATTTCTCTCTTCGTGATTTCGGGATTTGTGTTGACCATGCAACCCTACCTCTTGAGTCCTGAAACCCCAAAACCTGATTGGGGCCCAACAGCTATTGTCCCTCAAACTTTTGAGAATTTTTCCATTCGCTCTTCGAGGTTTCACAACTCGTGAAAATCTACAGCAGAGAGTTTCCTTACCTTTCGAATCTCCGATTCCTGAATTCCCAAAGCCTCACCTCCCATGTGATCTATGACTGAGATCTTCCTCGATCCGATGGATCTGGATCTTTCAGGATTTCGCGAACTGGGAGTTTGAAAATCTCGATTCCAAAATCACAGCCTCCTCTACTTCCCGAACCCTGAAATGTCAAAATGCCAAAATGGGCTCAATGACAATTATCCCCTAACCTAATCTAGGTCCATGTGACTACTTCATCCATGACCATAGCCCTACTCCAAAGACACGTCGTGTTTTGTGACTTCGGGGTTTTCAACACAAAGTACTCCAGCTCCTTGTCATCAGAATTGCTGAAATGTCGAACCCCGAAATGCCGAAATGTCAAAATTCCACTCCAAAGGGGAATCAACAGCTCCTATTGCTTCTCATCCAATGGTTGCTACTCCTCTTGGGTTTTAGAGTGTTGGATGACACTTGCTTAATCCCCTCACTGCTTTGTGAGATCCAATGGCTCATGGCTTTTCGCACTCTCCATGAATCATCTCCACCGTCCAATTCATCTCATGTTACCCCTTTCACGATTTGTGACTTGGAGCAACCAAGGATTTGGCCTGCACTCCAACCTCACGATTCCCAAATTCACGAAAATGATCAAACAGCCCACGGGATTTCACACTTCTCCATGAAGCGTCTCCACCATCCGTTTTAGATCTTCTCCTGTGCGACCTCCCAGAGGTTAAACTTCATGCGCCTTCCTCTAGATCCGATGGCTATCAGTCCTTTGCACTAGATCTGACGGCTCAGATCTATTTCTCTTCCTTGTGCGCTTTCCTGTGTGCATCTGGACATAGACTTCAATGACTCAGATCTCACCTCTCCAACTGATATAACAACAGTTGTTCTCTACCTTGAGCATTCCCTTATTCCTTTCCCTTGGAAGATTTCTTGCTCCAAAAGGCCTTGGCCTCTATCTCTACTGCAAAGCCTGTAACCTTGGCTCTTGCCTGTATTCTAAGAGGTGTTCCTCCTCCTAAGCTTTATTTCTCTAAATCTCAAAGGTTCCTTCGAAATTTGGAACCTCTTACAGGACCTTTGCATGAAATGGTGCTATCTCTTTTGAGATTATTTGTGGCTCTAACCTCAAAGTGTCTCTGTCCCTTTCTCTCCTTGAAGGGATGTAAGTGCCCTCTGGCAACTTCTTGCTCAAGCACGCTTTGTTGAGCCTGCAGGGTGTTCAGTAACCCTGTGAGTGTCTCCTCCTATGACACTTATCTTCTCTATGAACTCAAACAAGAGTTCCTTCTGTGCACACTTGCACCAACTCATTTCCCACCTGGCAGAGTTCTCCAGAATCCTCAGTGACTTTGTCTTCTCACCGAACTTAAAATAGAGTTCTCCTCAATGCATCCTGTGCATTTTCTCAATGCCCTCCTGGTAGAGCCTTTACAGAATTCTCGACAATTCTACTTCTTCTCTCTATGCTCTCCTCTGCACAGTTTCTCCTTCAAGGTGTTCAGCAACCTTGAGGCTTCCTCCTTGAGTCAATGACTTTAGTTAGTGCACCCTCCTGGCACGTCTTTGTCTGAAATTCCACAGAATTCAGAAGTGCACTCCTGCACTGGTTTTCAAAGACCACAGTACTCTGTCATGCACTCTTGCATGAAACCACAAAGAATCCAAACCTGAAATCAAAGAACTCTCAGATAGGAAAATATATCTACCCCTACAAATGCACATCTACATACATCTACAACATATCATCAACACATAAAGACATTCATTCATGAACTCACAAACACATGAACAACAACATGCAGGAAAAACTACTCTTGTTTGTATTAATCAAGAATTCTTGATTACAATGTGTTCGAGCTCAGACTACAACAGAGTCTTGACTCCCCTCTCCTATCTAACCTATTATCTATTCTACTCTCTGAACTAAATCTAGATACAAAGAAGATATTTTTTACAAAGAGGGGCTCCTCGAGCTCTTCCCTCCATCTCACCAACTCTCATTAATCTACATTCAATTACATTGAATGGTTGTCTAGTCCGAATCGGATCTATATCTTAGCCTTTCAACCATTTAAGGCAATTTTCAAATTTTGAAAAACGAGAGGGTTGCGTCTCTCTCCTTCCATTGAATGCGCACTTTGATGTGTTGGTTGGATGGCACGTAGCTGGATTGGAGTGATGCTCCTGCATCATACTTCTCTACTGTGAAAAATTCATGAGCTCTTGCGCATGATCTTCCCAGCATGGCTGTCAAAATCCACCTAGATCCCAAACAATTCTTTGGAGTTGTCCATCCACTCCATCGTTTCGTTCCCGCTGTTGTATCTGTTGTCGTGCTGCTATTTCAAGTCCCTTGTTGTTCATCTTCCCTTTGTTGACCACTTCTGTTTCTCTAATCATCATCCTTCTTATCCCCTCAATTATCTCGTCCATCTACTCCCAGGGCTAGCTCTCCTTTTGCAGCCTGCTCTGTTGCACTTCTTCTCTGCAAATGGGTAGATCATCTCAATCCCCCATGTTATCTTCTTCATCTGTGGCCTCAAATTTCCACCCTGTTGCAAAATTCAGCTCTGTAGTCTTATCTTCTTGACTGATCTATTGTTCAGTCATCTACTCTGACAGACTTGCTTCTACCATTTCACCTTGTGCTGGTTGAATTCCAGCTTTCTCCAACTGCTCCTCAGACTGGAATTCTCCTTCATCTTCTGTTGCATGCCTCGACACTACAGTTATCATCTGTTCATCTCCCTGCATGAAATTTTCAAGCAATTTCTTTGAATGCTCTTCTCTCGAAATCTCCATGACTATCTGCTCATGGTATTCATCTACTAGTTCTGGATGGTTTAACCAATCCTCCAGCATTTCTAACTCCAACTCCCATGGAGTGAACATCTTATTTGCATGCTCTTCTTCTACTGGGGTAGATTTTGACATCTGCTCCATTTCTTCTTTCTCTTTGATAGTCTCTGTTGGTTGTCCTTTTGTTTCTATACCTGCAACATCTTCCCTGGCCTCATCTTGGACGCTTGGTAAGAATATCCAAATTCCTCCAATGATCAGAATACTTTTCTGACCTTCCTTCTCTGTCAGCTCCTCTTGTTGATATGAACTCACCTCTGAGTTCATCTGCTCTCCCTTGCCCACTTGGAAGTATAGGATTTCTTCTCTGCCCTCCTGGCAATATCTAAGATCCTCCAATGATCCCATCTCATTGCCCATCTGAAAATATGAACCTTCTTCACTCCTTTCCTAGAATTTCACGAGATCTTCAAGTGATCTCTTCTCCTCATCATCACTGAGATTTCTCCCAGTCTCTGGTTCACAAGTGTGAACCGCTTCTTCTCTATCATCAAGGCTTCTAACACACCTTAGCCATTCCTTCAGCATTCTCCACTACCTTTGGGCCAATAAATATTGAACTGGCCACCTTACCCTTCTTTTTATGGTCCATTCATATACCCAATGTGGCTTTGCATCCTGTTGCATCTATAGTGCAAGCTCTTCCATTCTCGCCCTTATCTCATCGATCTCTTCATCCATCTCATCTTTTCTCTGTTGTTGATGGTTCTTCTTTCCACCACGTCCATGGCCTTCAGTAGCCATCTTCCTGTTCTTGTCTTCCCTCCTGGAAAACTTGTTGTTGTCACTCTGCAACTATGAGTGATTCTAGCCTTTTCTACTGTCCTCCTGACTGTCTATTGACTGTTGTGTACCTTGCAACAATCATCACAGAGCTTCAACACTCTGTATTCCTTTTCCTCTGGCTCGCTCTGCCTACAATATATAGACAAAATCAAGCTCTAATACCACAATTGATGCAGCACCCCCTGCCTCAGCAAGTTCTGCGTGAACTCTCGGTCTTAGGATCATTCTAAACCTTTCCCTAAGTCAGATTGACTCTTTGATTTTCCCCACAGCGAATATCTCACACACACAAGGGTGTATCCATAGGTCCTTATGAGTTATGCCTGCGTGATCAAACACAGGGTGCTAACTCTACACACCTGATCAACAAATATGATCGAGATTTTTACCGAAAAAGGAATTTCGGATTTCGTGACTTCGTGAATCCTGATGTAAGTTCCTTGACTCTTCAACCTCCGAAAACCTGAAATGTCAAAGAAGGTTGACTCCTACAATGCGTCGAACACACGCCACTTGTTGCCCACTAATTTTGTCTTTTCAAGACTTGAGCGAACAACCAAAAATCGTTCCTCTTCCCTTATGATTCCTCGAATTCTGAAAGTTCTCCTTTGGCAAGATTGACGACCTTTCGGGGTTTTCGCCGAACCTTTACCACTCCTTTGACGTTTGTCGCACGTATCCTCTGATTGATACTTGGAACCCACCTTTCAGTGTTTCTCTCTCCGTTATTTCAAGATTTGTGTTGACCATGCAACTCTACCTCTTGAGTCTTGAAACCCTGAAACTTGATTGGGTCCCAACGGCTATTGTCCCTCAACCTTTCAGGAATTTTTCATTTCGCTCTTCAAGATTTCATGACTCGCGAAAATCCACAGCAGAGAGTTTCCTTAACTTTCAAATCTTTGATTCTGGAATTCCCGAAGCCTCACCTCCCACGTGATCTACAGCTAAGATCTTCCTCGATTCGACGGCTCTGGATCTTTCAAGATTTTCGAACCAGGAGTTTGAAACTCTCAATTCCAAAATCACATCCTCCTCTACTTCCCAAACCACGAAATGCCGAAATGTTGAAATGGGCTCAATGATGATTAGCCCCTGACCTAATCTCAGTCCATGTGACTACTTCCTTTGTGACCACAACCCTACTCGAAAGACACGTCGTGTTTCACAACTTCGGGGTTTTTAACGCAAAGTGCCCCAACTCCTTTTCATCGAAATTTTTGAAATGTCGAACCCTGAAATGCCGAAATGTCAAAATTCCACTCCAAAGGGGAATCAATAGCTTATGTTGCTTCTCATCCAATGGTCGCTACTCCTCCTAGGTCTTAGAGTGTTGGATGACACTTTCTTAATCCCCTCGCTGCTCTACGAGATCCAATGGCTCACAACATTTTGCACTCTCCACAAAGCATCTCCATTGTCCAATTCAGTGCCTGTTACCCCTTTCGCGATTCTTAAATTGGAGAAACCAACGATTTGGCCTGCACTCCAACCTCACGATTCCCGAATTCACGAAAATGATCCAACGGCCCACAGGATTTTTCACTTCTCCACGAAGCATCTCCACCATATGTTTCAGCTCTTCTCCTGTGTGACCTCCTAGAGGTTAAACTCTGTGCGCCTTCCTCTGGATCCAATGGCTATCGGTCCTTTGCATTAGATCTGATGGTCGAGATCTATTTCTTTTCCTTGTGCACTTTCCTGCGTGTGTCTATATGTAGACTTCAATGACACAAATCTCGCCTCTCCAACTGATCTAACAACAGCTATGCTCTACCTTGAGCATTCCCTTCCTCCTTTCCCTTGGAAGATTTCTTGCTCCAAAAGGCCTCGGCCTCTGTCTCTGCTGCGAAGCCTGTAACCTTGGTTCCCGCCTATATTCTAAGAGGCATTCCTCCTCCTGAGCTTTATTTCTCTGAATCTTAAAGGTTCCTTTGAACTCTACAACCTCTTACAGGACCTTTGCATGAAATGGTGCTATCTCTTCTGAGCTTATCTGTGGCTCTGACCTAAAAGTGTCTCTATCCCTTTCTCTCCTTGAAGGGATGTAAGTGCCCTCTGGCAACTTCCTACTCAAGCACGCTTTGTTGAGCCTCTAGAGTGTTCAGTAACCCTATGAGTGTCTCCTCTTGTGACACTTCTCTTCTCTATGAACTCAAACAAGAGTTCCTTCTGTGCACACTTGCACCAACTCAATGCCCACCTGGCAGAGTTCTCCATAATCCCCAGTGACTCTGTCTTCTCACCGAACTCGAAATAGAGTTCTCCTCAATGCATCCTGTGCATTTTCTCAATGCCCTCCTAGCAGAGCCTTTACAGAATTCTCCAAAATTCTTCTTCTCCTCTCAGTGCTCTCCTCTTCACAGTTTCTCCTTCAAGGTGTTCAGCAACCTTGAGGCTTCCTCCTTGAGTCAATGACTTTAGCTAGTGCACCCTCCTGGCACATCTTTGTCTGAAATTCCATAGAATTCAGAAGTGCACTCCTGTGCTGGTTTTTAGAGACCGCAGTACTCTGTCATGCACTCTTGCATGAAACCACAAAGAATCCAAACCTGAAATCAAAGAACTCTCAGATAGGAAAATCTATCTATCCCTACAAATGCACATCTACATACATCTACAACATATCATCAACACATAAAGACATTCATTCATGAACTCACAAACACATGAACAAAAACATGCAGGAAAAACTGCTCTTGTTTGTATTAATTAAGAATGCCTGATTACAATGTGTTCGAGCTTAGACTGCAACAGAGTCTCGACTCTCCTCTCCTATCTAACCTATTCTTTGTTCTACTCTCCGAACTAAATATAGATACAAAGAAGATATTTTTTACAAAGAGGGGCTCCTCAAGCTCTTCCCTCCATCTCACCAACTCTCATTAATTTACATTCAATTACATTGAATGGTTGTCTAGTCCGAATCAGATCTATATCTCAGCCTTACAACCATTTAAGGCAATTTTCAAATTTTGAAAAACGAGAGGGCTGCATCTCTCTCCTTCCATTGAATGTGCACTTTGATGTGTTGGCTGGATGGCATGTAGCTGGCTTGGAGTGATGCTCCTGCATCAGAAAAGATGCTCAAAAAAGGTCATTCTAGTGTTATTGCCCAACTCCATGCCATACAAGCAACAGAGACACC
The DNA here is from genome assembly GCA_009831015.1 of Picea engelmannii. Lineage (NCBI taxonomy): Eukaryota > Viridiplantae > Streptophyta > Pinopsida > Pinales > Pinaceae > Picea > Picea engelmannii. The sequence continues at coordinate 764,668 of ML777170.1, read as the reverse complement.
CTCGGTGCCGCAAGACCTCCAAGCCCTCCTCTCTAAACATCAAATGTTATTTTCCACTCCCCAAGGACTCCCTCCTTCCTATGGTGTTCATGATCATTCCAGTTCCCTTGTACTTGGAAGCCTTCCTCCCAATATTCGTCCGTATTGCCACCCCTTTTCACAAAAAAATGAAATTGAGAAAATGGTCCGGGAACTCCTTAGTGCAGGTGTTATCCGTCCTAATACGAGCCCCTACTCTTCTCTTATAGTCATGGTCCTGAAGAAAGAAGGTTCTTGGTGAATGTGTCCTGACTTTCGTGCCCTCAACAAACTGACCTTTAAAGACAAATTTCCCATTCCTATCATTGATGACCTCCTGGATGAATTGAGTGGTGCCCAATTCTTTACTAAACTTGATCTTCACTCGGGCTACCGCCAGATACGTATGAAATAGGCAGACATTCCCAAGACTGCCTTTAGAACTCATGAGAGCCACTATGTTTTTTTGGTCATGCCCTTTGGCTTGTGTAATGCCCCCTCCACCTTCCAAAACCTCATGAATCATGTATTCCATCCTTTTCTCTGTCATTTTGTCTTAGTTTTCTTTGATGATATCCTCATCTATAGAAAAACCTAGACAGACCATCTTACTCATGTGGATCAATTTCTCCATCTACTCTCTCAACACTAAATTTTCCTGAAACAGTCTAAATGTTCTTTTGGCACCTCAGAAGTAGAATACTTGGGTCATCTAGTTGGAAAGGATGGCATCAAGGTGGATCCAAAAAAGATTGAAGCTATGCAATACTGGCCACACCCAAAGACTCTCAAAATCTTGCGGGGATTTATGGGCTTAACAAGGTATTATCGCAAGTTTGTTAAGAATTATGGAAATATTTAAGCACCTCTCACTGCTCTCCTCAAAAAGAACTTCTTCACTTGGACTCCAGTCGCTGCTCAAGCTTTTCAAACCTTGAAGATGGTGTTGAAATAATGTAACTGCGAAGAGAATTATTATTATTTTGTTATTGGATTAAATCCCCATTGTGGATTAATCATGTCATTATTATTATTCTTATTATTATATTAATCCCCATTGAGGATTAATCAAGTCGGTAATTGTATAAGGACCAAATCCCCTTTTGTGGATTGGTTATCGGACAATTACAATGTGCAGAATAAGAAGTCGGCCCCAGCAGTTATAATGAAAGGGCCAGATTTAATTAAAGGTGGATTTACCCACCCAGAGTGAGAGGTCGGCCCTGCCAGATGGTGACTCTTCACACGTG
>ML777170.1:741296-758156 GCA_009831015.1 Picea engelmannii | reverse complement strand
ATTATTTTGTTATTGGATTAAATCCCCATTGTGGATTAATCATGTCATTATTATTATTCTTATTATTAGATTAATCCCCATTGAGGATTAATCAATTCGGTAATTGTATAAGGACCAAATCCCCTTTTGCGGATTGGTTATCGAACAATTACAATGTGCGGAATAAGAATTCAGCCCCAACAGTTATAATGAAAGGGCCAGATTTAATTAAAGGTGGATTTACCCACCCAGAGTGAGAGGTCGGCCCTGCCAGATGGTGACTCTTCACACGTGCCAGATTGATATAAATAAGAGGCTAGCGCCTCACTTCTATCACACACTTCACTTGCTCATTCTCTTATGAGGCAAGTTGATATTTCAAGTTGGTGAGAGGAGAAGAAGGGTGGCACATCTCTTGGAGGAGGATTTTCTGTATTGGTTGAGTTATCTCTTGAAATTTGTATAAGCTATTTATGATAAGGAAGTTTTTGCTGGGTTTTCTTCCCCTAGAAGGTTTCCCAGGATAAATGTTGTGTCTCTTGTGGATGTGTATTTCTCAGTGATCTTGTTCTTATTATGCTCTTATCTTATGAAATGCAAAGAACTATAATATTGGCATAAAACATTAACAGATGGCCATGTGCACCACTCCAGTTCTAGCCCTTCCTGATTTCACAAAGACCTTCGTGTTGGAATGTGATGCGTCATGGAAAGAAATTGGTGTTGTTCTTATGCAAGAGGGTTGACCTCTAGCCTTTACTAGCAAGCAACTATCTTACAGGAATCTGGGCAAATCCATCTATGAAAAAGAAATGATGGCTATTCTGCACACCATTGATCTGTGGCACCCTTATCTATTAGGGAAACGTTTCCAAATTAAGACCGACCATCAAAGACTCAAGTATTTTCTGGAACAACGCATTTCCTCCCCGGAGAAACAAAAATGGGTGACTAATCTCTTTGGATATGATTATGAGATCATTTATAAGAAAGGCAAAGACAATGTGGTGGTGGATGCACTTTCCTGAAAATATGAAGATGAAGGATCCCTTTTTTCTCTTTCCTTCATTGTACCAGATTAGCTCCAGGCCTTTCGCCAGGAATGGCTACAAGATCCCAAATGTTTGCATATGATCCAGCAATTGCAGTCCAATGCTCCAGCTCCCCCAGGGTACTCTTGGCTCCATGATGAGCTTCGATACAAAGGTCAATTGTATTTAAGTAAACAATCAAAGATTAAATCCACGGTACTTTATGAGCTTCATGCTACACCCACAGCGGGGCACTTCGAGTTTACCAAAACCTATGACAAGGTCAAACGTTCTTTTTTCTGGGATGGTATGAAACAGGACATCCATAATTTTGTCATTGAATGTGATGTGTGTCAAAGCAACAAGGGAGAAACAGTCAAATCTCCAGGCACACTACAACCGCTTCTGATTCCACCTGCTATTTGGAAGGATATTTCTATGGACTTTATTACCAGCTTACCCAAATTGGGAAATAAATCAGTCATAATGGTGGTTGTTGATCACCTTTCCAAGTATGCTCATTTCTGTGCTCTTCCACATCCGTTTGCAGCATCCATGGTGGCTTAAATTTTCATGTACCAAGTCTTCAAGCTTCATGGCATGTTGCACTCTATTGTTTTTTATTGTGACCCAACTTTCACGAGCAAATTTTGGTAAGAATTGTTCAAGCTACAGGGCACCTAATTGCATCTCAACACAGCTTATCATTCCCAGACTGATGGTCAAACGGAAGTTGTCAACAAGTGTTTGGAAACATATATGAGGTGTTTTGCCTCTGAAAAGAAATAAAGTGGGCTCAATGGTTACCCCTAGCTGAATGGTGGTACAACACTTCCTACCATACAGCTACATGCATGACTCCTTTTGAAGCGGTATATGGATAGAAGCCACCTTCAGTTCTCTCATACTTACTAGGTACCTCGAAGGTCTAGGCGGTTGACCAAACACTTACATTTTGAGAGGCTATTCTCCATACCCTCAAAGAGAACTTGGTCATGGCATATAATCACATGAAGCAACAAGCAGATTAAGGTCACTCTGAATGCCAATTTGCAGAAGGGGATCAGGTGTTTCTGCGACTGCAACCTTACAAGCAAACTTCCCTCAAGGTCGAGCATTTTCATAAGCTAGCGCCCAAATTTTATGGTCCTTATACAGTTCTCAAGTGTGTGGGAAAAGTAGTCTATCAGTTAGCTCCGCCCAGTCATTCGAAGCTACATCTTGTTTTTCATGTTTCATGCTTAAAGAAGGTGATGGGAACTAGTTGCCAAATTCAAACCAACCTTCCTGAGTTAGCTGAAGAAGGATCCATTTGGCTACAGCCAGAAGCATTTTTGGACCAGCGTGAGTGTTGCCTATGTCAAAGAACCATCAAGGAAGTGCTAGTCAAGTGGAAAGATACAACTCCAGCAGATGCCACTTGGGAACCATCTACCATTCTACAGCAATTTCCACATCTCAATCCTTGAGGACAAGGCTATTTTTAAGGGGATGGACATGTTAGGGTCATAACCCGCACATAGGTAGAACAATATATTAGGATGTAATAAAGGTCAATATTAATAAGGCCTTTCAATAAAATATAATAAGGTGGATGTAAGAAGACCTAATAGAAGCTTCTGCTTCTAGAAGGATCTTCCTCTAGATGCTTCTTTTGATAGACATATTTAGTATAAATAGGAGTCAAGGGTATGAGAACCCTAGTTTTGAGATTATTGTAATAGAGCATTGCTCGACTAGAGGTTTCCCCCTCGAAGAGGCCCATGAACATTGCTTTATGAATCAAGTGTTATTTTAGTTGTTGTTCTTATATCATTTCTATGTTATTATGGAGATTATGTTGGTTATATTACTGTTATTCTGCCATTTCTAGCATTTTATTTATGTACTGCATACCTTTTATATCTGGTATATTACACATTATTTCTCCTTGCATAAGATCTTCATTCCAAATCTCTATGACCATATTCATTACATGAATAACATTGACCATGAAAAACATTGTCATACCTTTGCTTTGGTGTCCATCCCTTTTGAGGTGTAAAGATGGCTTCTTTATGTGTTCCTTGCTTTGTTCTTTTGAAATTTTATTTCCCTTGTGTAGATGGTTGACTTGCAACATTGTCTTCATTCTTTGAGAGTGAGGAACTTACCTCATTCTTCTTTGAGGTTCTTGCTTCAACATTTGTAGCTTCACTCTTGTATCCAAGACCTAATTTATCATATTCAAGAATTTGTTGGACTTCTCCACTTTCTTTCTAAGATTAACAACTTCAGCTTCTAACTTATGACATGACTCTTCCTTTTCATTTACTTGTTTCTTCAATAGTTCCTCTACCCTTTTGGATTCTTCAATTTGGGTCTTGAGATGGACAATAATTTTAAGAATTTTACTAATTTCATCATCTACCTTCTTATCTTATTTTCAATTCTTTAGTCTTGTTATCTCTTCTTCCTTTTCTTATAATTGAGTCTTTTTACTCTCTTTTTTTTCTTTGAGCATTTCCTTTAACTTCAATATGTGCCTTTGACTCTTCTTAAGAAACTTTTTAGTGTTATCCGAAAGATAGCTATAGTATATATAATAATGGTCATTGATGTATTCATATAGACCCCTTTCAATTTTCTCTTTAAGCTCTGATAGTTTTTCTTCTACTTCTTCCATGGGATAACAATCAATTGATTATACACAAACAATTTCTAGATTTTCCTCTTCACTTGTAGAGAAATATTCAACATCATCACATTTTGAATTATTGCAATCAAGGGTTTGTCAAGATTCTTTACCTTCATTTGAAATCTCTTCAAGATCTTCCTTTTTGCCAACATCATCACATGATTCTTTACCTTCATTTGAAATGTCTTCAAGATCTTCCTTTTTTCCAACATCATCACATTTAGAAATAATGCAATCAAGAGTTTTTGGAGATTCTTTAACTTCATTGTTCTTGATGGAATTGTCTTCAAGATCTTCCTCCTTGCTTTGGTATGCCTCCTCTAGATTTAGCCATATATCCTTGGCAGTATTGCATTGTCCCATGCTTTCTTTGATATAACTTGAGAGTCCACTAAGAATCGTCTTGAGAGCCAATGCATAATTCTTATTTTCTTGCCTTTGAGCTACAAACTTTGACTTGTCCTTCAAAGGAACTAATCCACCAATAGCTTCCTTCCAAATTCCCGCTCCCATTTCCTTCAAGTGAACTTTCATTTCTATTCTCCATGTAGAATAATTTTCCTCATCAAGGATTGGAACTTCATCATCCATTTGTGTGTCCATGGATCTCCTCCAAGCTTGTTAAGGCTTATATTGAAGGCAGGCTCTGATACCAATTGTTGGACACACCGACCACACTTAGAGGGGGGGTGAATGAGTGTGGGGATCCTTTTCAAAACATTTCCCCTTTACTCATTACTCATTACTCATTACTGTCATTCATAACCAGTCAAATGTAAATATACATCAGCAAAAGATAACAACAACATATATCATCAATAAACCATCACCACAAGGAACACAAAGAACACAAGATATATGTACAATTTTCTTTTTATTATGGACTACAATACTTGGGTTATCAACAACAACTGAATAGAGTACAACTCTACAAGAGAATCAGCTCTATAATGCAAGACTCAGCTTACACACTTAGCACCAACTGAGATGAGGCAACAATCCTCAACGGATATCAATCTGTCAACAGGTACACGACCTGTCAATAGTGCAGCACGTGTATGTACGTGCACTATCAGTAGTACAGCTCACGTATGTATGTGGCCAGTCTATACTACAGCCTGCGTATCTCTTTTGAGTTACTTAGGGTTATCTCTTCAAGATAAACTCAGATCCTCTGCAGCCTTTAGTCCCATTCACTTCTATATTTCATTTTCCAATCTGAACCATAACCAATCACAACACATCCAAGATTTCCAACAACTTACTTATGCTTCTCAACCATACAATATAAATGCTACTCAATCATGTATAAGCAACCAATATACTATAGAAATCATATCAGTACTGAATTATGAGAGTGTTTCTCAGTCCATCAACCAACACAAACCAAATCACAACATCCATACCAAGAATGCCTTAACAATTCACCATACAACAAGCAAGAGTATCCATCAAGACAACTATGTGACCATACCTTTTGAACCAATGGATAGATCTAATGTATCTTAGCAATGTAGACCTTCCTGGGAGCTTGATCTCAGAATATAGAACCTCTGCATCTTCTTCTTCTCAAGTTTCATGGATTTACCAACATGTATAAACCCTATACACTGCCAGCCTGCGTAAGCCTTAGTATGTACACACCATATACACAGTCAGCCCGCGTACGCCTCAGAAAATAGGGTTTCTGAACTTCTGAAACTTTTTCCATCAAGACCTCAGACTTACGGAAACATTGATGCGTCCATGAGATCCTCCACTCAATCTCTCTCTCAGAATATATCTTCAAGATATGATCAAGATATTCATTTCACAAGAGACCCTTGCCTCTTATTTATACTCTCCAAGTAGTTTCCTTAGAAGCATCTTCTAGGTCACTTTTCCCACATAACAACTTTGTCCACATAATCACTTAAGTTCAACTTTGCCCAATTTGCCACTTGTCCATGTATCCAATAGCCACTTGACCACTTAACCCTCTTTCATCATTTTAGGGTTAACCTTCTCATAACTACTTTCCATAAATAGAAAGTTCTCAATTTACTTTATTATTTAAATAATCCTCCTTGACTTTGTCACTTCTCTTTATTATTTAAATAATACTCTTTGATTTTGTCAGTTCACTTTAATATTTAAATAATCCTCCTTGACTTTGTTACTTCACTTTATTATTTAAATAAGCCTCCCTATTTGCAAGAACTTTGACTTCTTTGACCTTTTTGGGCTTCAAGCCAACATATGAGGGTCCTCCAATTGCGTAGGGCCATAACTCTCAAATCGTGAGGATTTATGTGATGTTCCACATACCACCGGAAATGGCATGACAAGCACTATCCATCTAGGATAGTTTCACTGATAAATTCATTGATATTTATCTCATTAATCCATAATTAAGCATGGGTTACCTAACCATACTTCTAGGATAACTCAACCGCAAAGTGTCTTCCCGTGAGGGCTTTCACAATAAGGGAACGACTTTGGAGCCGCAAAGCGTCTTTCCATGAGGGATTTCACCATAAGGGGACCACTTTGGAGTTCATCCATTTGTACAACCATGACAAGACAATAATGAGTCATCTTTACACCAATATATCATTGTGACAATATATCACTATGTCATTGTCCCTTTGTCATTGATTCCATGCATGATCACATGATCCAACGATCAATACATGAATGCATCAAACCATCAATGACAACACATCAATCCATATTCATCTATGCATCATATATCAATGACAAATCATTGATCCATATTCATCTATGCATGACATCATATGACTATGATTCCACTTGACATCAATCCATTCACATCAAGGACAATACATACTTTATCAATATACTATGATAAGACATTGTTAATTTGACATCAATCAACATCAATCATTTGAAATCAAACCTTTGACCTTTGACACCATTCAATCATCCTTTGGCATCAATCAATTCCTTGACATCAATCCGTTGACATCAATCAATCAATCAATCATCCTTTGGCATCAATGAAAACATTATTCAATAGTATGTGATGGATAAGCCATCTAAGTGGGAGGATTACTTGCACTTGGTTGAGTTTTCCTATAATAATGGGTATCAAGATTTATTGAAAATTAGACCATTTGAAGCTTTGTATGGTAGGAAATGCAATGCTCCAATGAGTTGGGACAACCCAGCAGATAGAGTGGTACTTGGGCCAGAATTGCTCAAGGATATGGAAGACCAAATGGTTAGAATTAAGAAGAATTTAAAGACATCTCAAGACAGACAGAAAATTTATGCAGATAAGAACAGGACATCTAGAGAATTTAAAGTGGGGGAGCATGTGCTTTTAAAAGTGAAGCCCCATAAAATATATTTAAAGTTGGGTAGTTGTACAAAGCTAGCAGCCAGATTCTGTGGTCCATTTGAGATATTGGGCAGAATAGGGCTAGTTGCATACATGATTGCATCACATGCTTCCATGAATGTGCATAATGTATTTCATGTTTCTTTGCTAAAAAAATATGTACATGATCCTAACCATTTTATTGATTGACATCTAATTTAGGTAGAGACAGAGGGAGAATTTCAGGTCCAGCCAATGCAGATATTGGACAGAAAATTCAAAATGCTCTGGAATCAAGTTATAGAGTTGGTAAATGTCCAAGGGACCTGCCATGGTCCTGAAGATGCTACTTGGGAGCATGAAGATACCATGCAGGCAGAGTACATGCAAATTTTTGAATAAATTTTGAAATTTTGATTTATGTTTTGTATATGCACTGAGGACAGTGCCAAAATAAGGGGGAGGTAAATGTAATACCCTAGTTTTCAGCCCCATATTAAATAATGTATTTTGTGAATTTATGAAAGGACAGAGTGTCCAAACAATTAAAAGAAGCCAATGTTCCTAGGAAATGTAATGTTTTGATCATTATTAATAATAAATACATCATTGGCTACTAGATGGACAAGGACAAGAGTTATAGAGGGATATGATTCTACAAGAGAGGGGGATTGAGGGGATAAGTGTTTATTTTATATTTTTATTTACCCATTTTTGTTTTAATGGAGAATATCAATTACATGATCTTCTTGGGTGAAGGCCATGTGGTTCTTTAATTCCAAGAAATACATAAACCCATTTTTGGTTTGTTTGGGGCTCCACTCACTCACTCATTTTTCATTGTTCATTGTTCACACCTTTCATTATGTTCTCTCTCCATCTGTTCTTTCACCCACTCTTCATTCCTCATTCATTTTAATCTTGGCTTGGGTAAGAAAATTGAATTATGGAGAGGAGCCATGGTTTTGTTGGAAGTAATGACTGCTAGTGTATTCCATCCATGAATTAATTCCTGCATGTCTAAGATGCATGGGAATGTGTTAATTTTATCCCACATCTACGAATCCTGAGAGTCCCAGATTCTTGACCAGATGCACTAGAGACCTGGAAGGAGGTGGAAAGCTTGAGGGATTATGTGGAAAAGAAGGGGGTCCATTCTCTTGGGTTGTACAGGCTGGGTAGAAGAGAGATGGCATACTTTGGATTGTTGTGTGTGTTGAGAAGCCTGTGAGATATTGAGTGTTGATTGGTTTGGGAAGCTGAGTGACATTATGGAACCATCATTATGGATTCATAGCCCTAGCTCGGGGGTGACATTGTTGTTCAGACTTAGAACAACAGTGTCTAAGGTTGGGTGGAATGTCCTTGGTATGCATCCAGTTGGTGATTCATTTCATTAAATATAAGTGATATTTTTCATGTGTTTCTCTGATTATACATTTATTTCCACTGTGTATCGATTAATATCTCTGAGATGTGCATTTTGATGTGCCTGATTGCTGATTATTTCTATGCATGGCATGTTTAAACATTCTTTATGTTGTAGCATGAATCTTGATCTCTGCATGTGAATATTTCATGCCTCTTAATTAATTAAAAAATTATCAAAATTTGAAATTAGTTCATAAATGAGCTTGAAGTAGCATGCCCAGCCTATGGGTGGTTGGGTACGTTACATCCTTCCATATCTTGAAATTTGTGTACATCATTTCTTCGATGAAGGATTAATGTTTTATAAGCCTCTTCAGAAAACAAATCATCATTTTCATCCCAAAATGATGGTATTCTCTTTTGAAATACAAATATGAGTTTATTTCTAAATAATCGACCACCCTTAAAAAAATTCATTGCACAAAGTTTGAGCATTTTGGACCAATTGCTTCTTTGTAAGTAATCTGGTGGAATCCATTGTAAATAAAATTCTGTCATTGACCCCTAATGTCTTCAACTCATCCCAAGATATTGTATTTAACAATTTAATAAGATTATCAATAATTAGAGGCTTATCACCCAATCCAGTCCCAATTTTATCTATTCTTTGTTGAACTTGGCAAGCTAAAGATCATGCATCTTGTAGCAAAGTAAAATGCTTCCCTACCTAGGATACTTTTGCAATCATTCAGTCCCATAGTATATGTTTAGCTCCAATTAAATAATTCTTGCCAATAAATTTACGATTAGCTCGGTCCATATCTTTTTGTATCTTTTTCTTAGTCTTCTCAGATTCACTCATGAGAAACTCTCTTTGTTTAATCTATTCAAGTAGAATATCAACTTGTTCTTCTTGTGTTCAATTGATTCTCTTGAGTTGTTCTACTTCCACCTCCTCAAGATTTGATTGTGATAGAGTTTTATCCAATTGTTCTGAATAATATTTTGGTGTTACCTCTGATGACACTTGAGATGGAGGAGGAGGTTTTACTGTTGTGGCTTCTTATTTCTCTTTTTCCAATTTCACAAACAAGGTTTCATACTGGTTGACCTTCTCATTCAGTTCCATCACCCGCTCGACCAATTTTTCTTCTTGTTGTTGAAATTCCATTAGCTCCTTGGTTTGTACATGTTCTTTGGTTGGAATCTTACGCTTTTCTTTCAACACCTATATCTCTACATTATTTTCCTTCACAAGAGATTGAACGAGTTTAGGATCATTCGGGTTTGCACCTAGAGCAATGACATTTTCTTGTAGGTTTATTATTTTAACCTTCTTTTTCCTTATTTGACCACTTTTCATGTCTCAATTGATTCACAACTTTCCTAACCATTTTCTCCATCTTACTCTTTCTGGCAGTAGCTTTTAACAGATCACTGAAAACCACCTCTCATGTCTTCCTATGTAAATCAATTTTTTCAGTGGAATGAGTATTATCTAATTTGTATGTCATATGGGTAGCTTCATAATCATCAATTGACTGAATATTTTATGAGATTGGCTCAAGAACAACAATTTTTAATAATCCCTCTTTCAAATCAACAATAGAGAGTAATTTGGGTTGTGCTTGGTCCTTTTTCCATGTTTGAGGGTAGATTTGCTTGTTGGCTTGACTATTTTGTATATTGGTATCACTAAAATGTTTGAAAAGATCCACTTTAGGATGTCGTTCACCTCCAATAGATGATGTCCCTATTTTTTGAATTTCTTCTCTAGAAACCAACGCTAAAAGAAAATGAGCTAAAGAGAAAACCTCTTTATCCATAGGCTCCTCATAGGTTTCCTCTAGTGAGACGATTTCATCTGAATTCACATCTTGCTCTATTGCCTCTTCAATTCTTGACTTTTTTATTTCTGGTTCATGTGATTATATTTCATCCGCATCCATTTCACTAGTGGCTTCATGTTCCCCTCTTTTGTTTCTATTATCCACCTTTTGTTTCTATTATCCTCCTTTGTTTATATTATCCTATATTCTCAAAACTCACATCAACATGGACTTAAGGACCTGAAACCATTTGTGAATTTATTCTATCAACTTCAATTTGTTGTTGAAGGCCTCCCTTCATTAAGTCTAAAACCTGACCTCAACTATCCATGTTTGCCAAATTTTCTAGCTCAGGAATGGGTTGATGAAAGTAGGGGCCCAAACCCAATTTAATTATCCTATTTGAAATGATTTTATGTGGATCATATTTCCAGGGGTTTCCATGAATCAGATCCAATGCATCCAACATTCTCTAAACAACATTTTGACCTTCTCTTGATCTCACAATAAAATGACCAACATCTTGTGGAAACTTAAAAGTGATCTTGCGATTTGTAGAAGCAAAATGAATTTGAATTGGATTGAATCTCTGGCGTATATACTCCAAAGAAAAAATTATGGTAGTTAAATAGACAAGTAACTTGAAAGGTGTAAACTCGCAACCATACACCCTTATAATTTTACAATCCTTATACAGGTACCAGTCTCCCACTCTTGTCTGTGGGTTCAATTGTAGTAAAATCCTGCATTTAGGGTGAATTCAAACATTAAATTACTAGATTTTATCAACAAATTCAAACAATGTACATGATTTCAGCAACAAATCTAGTAAATCCCTCATTTTTAGCATGCTTCCTCACTAAAGGTGTCCATTCAGTCACAAAAGAAGGGTTACCTAGCTCATCCTATGTTTTTGTTTCAATATGCTTGAAATTGAAGGACTGAAAATACAAAATGTGGTATACCAAATATGACTAGTTTCTAAAACACCTTGTTACATTGAAATTCTCGAACTACAAATGAATTGCATCTGCTAGGTACTTTACATAATTGAATTTCACCAAAGGAGTATCATGTGGGGGGGGGATTGTTTCCATGAGCCCTATAATTGTTTCATCAATGGTATTATCATGTTCCTATCCTATGATTAAGCACATAATAGAAACGGATTCCCTTCCAGTGTCGAGAAGGATATCAACTTTATATGGTGGTGGGGATTATGGAACAAAATATCCCTTGCCCATATATCTCTGTAAAAGGCTCACTTTCGGGTTTTGTTCCAAAGACCTATATTTTCCTATTAAGAATTCCTCTTGTAACATCTTTAAATCAAGGTTTTAAGGTAAGGCCAACATTTGGGAAATGGCTACGGGGATTATATTAAATATGGTTGTAGACCCATCTATTGATAACACATAGCGTCATTGAGGATTGTAGCATTGGGCACAGAGGGATACTAGCTCAGGATAATCATAGGTCTCATGTATAATATATTTGGCGAGGTCTAACTCCCGGGTTCAAATTCGATCACGGGAATCCATGAACCTACCATAGGAGGATTGTCTTATCTTATAGGGAGTAGTTTAGGTCATCTTAGTTTCATAAATTTCCCCATCTCTATCAGATAAATGTTGGTCTTCAGAAGGGGGTTTGGCTAGAAATTTTGTTTTTGCAGGCTTCTTTTGAGCATCCATTTTTGTTCACATAGGCAAATAGAATAGTAAAAGATTCAATCAGCTTAAAATCGATGAACAATTTACCTGGTGATGTTTCCACACAAACTTCCAGTTGGCAGAGTCAAAATACCGATGGAGATTTATTTCCCAACAACCCAAAATTTGAATCTATTTTGTTTATTATTCCTTCCAAAACTCAACATTGTACAGAGTAGGCATGGAATTTCAAGTTCACCCTCCCTGTCAAGTGATTTTTTTATGATGGGTAAATTTTTCAAGTACCTTTAGAATTTATAGTTTACCCAATTTTATAGAATGTAATTTTCTTTTGTTATACATCAGAGTGTTTGTGAAATATAACACACACACACACACACACATATATATGTATCGCTAGAACACTTCTATAAAAATTATGAACAAATTCTTATTAAATGCAACACTTATTACATAACACAATCCACATTTATCGATAATGCATATGATACTTTTATTGTACTATGTATCAATGGTACAACACTTGTACAAATTATTCATAAATTCTTATTAAATACAATACTTATTACATGCCACGAATTATGAGATACAATATTATGAACATGTCCAACAAAATGATCAAAGAATCCTAATTGTTTTCAACAATCCAAAATTATCACTATAATCTTCCATGGAGGATTTAGAATTTACACAGAAGTAACCATAGTTGAAAAACAGAGAATGATCAATACTAGCATCATACAATCATAATGCACTTAATCGGTCCACTTGGAAACACCTCAGATATTTCATTTTTGGGCCCATATTTCATGACGTATAGCACACTAACCAGCCCACTTGGGAACACCTCATTTGATATTTCTTTTTCGGGAGCGATCTATCAGTCCACTTGGCAACACTGAATTTGATAATTCATTTTCAGGGCCCATCTTTCATGGCGTCATAGCGCACTTACCATACCAAACCACGTTTCAAGTTGATTGGTTTTACTTTTATTAGTGCATCATTACATAAGTGGTAATACTTTACCACCTAGAGGATGTGTGATAAATGAGAATCTGCCATGTCAACATAGTGGTTTCTGCTATGTGGATCGATGGACCAAAATTAAGTGACACATACATTCATGACCCGCGTTAACTGAGAACCATTGATCTGTTGCAATTTAAATCGTCATCTGATCGCCATACCAAGCTTCCAAATATTTCTTTGTGGTCACACAAGCATACTTAATTAGTCCACTTGGAAACACCTAATTTGATATTCATTTCTGGGGTCCATCTTTCATGACCTCATAGTGCATTAACCATACTAAACCACCTTTTAAGTTGACTGGTTTTACTTTTAGTTGCATGGATAATTACATAAGTGGTAATACTCTACCACCTCAATGATGCGCACTAAATGAGAAGCCACCACGTCAATGTAGTGGTTTTCGCTATGCAGATCCATGAACCAAAATTAATTAATAGTAATGTTTACAACCCATGTTTTATTCAACCATTGATCTATTGCAATTTAAACCGTCAGATTATTTCCATACCCTGCTTCTAGGGATATTTGATGATTGGAGTGATCGTAGTGTGGGAATAACCAAAAATGCTACCAAGAATTTTCCAAAGAGTTGTGTCTTCGCTGGGAAAACTACAAGGTTTCATCAAGTGCATCTTGAATCCTCTTCATCTTCCATATTTTCCTTTTCCTCTTCAATATACTCTTTGTTTCCTTGTTCTTGGTATCATACTAGGGATGAATTCCCTTAAAAATATAATAATTATATAGGAAGGAGGTAACAAGCTCTACCTCCTACAGTTGGATCCTCTTTCAGGTATCAAGCTACCTTGGTTCCTCTACCTGTTGCTTCCTAAACTCATGGTCCGAATGTGATTTAGGTTCACTCAATTAATCTTAAACTCTAGCAGGTGTTACATTTATGAAAATAAGATCTGGGCTGACAACCTTTTTTATTTTTTATATTTCAACCACCAATCAAAGCTAAAGCCAACACCATTAGCCCCAACCCATGTTTATGCACCCAATTTTGTGTTGACTAAAGGAACTCATATGTAATTGATTTGTGGAGTTATCATTGGTGCTATGTTCACTAGGTATTACACTTATTTATGCCCCCATTAGCAAGGTGATGCACCTAAGGGGTTATAAGAGGTAATGTGTAATACCCCAAGGTTGAGCCCCTGATTTTTAATCATGAAGTGTAAACATGTTTCATAGGCTGGTGAGACAAGTAATGATAAGATAGGAGACTTATGTGATAGTTGGGCCAAAGAGCCTAGGATGCTAACTCCATGAGCATGTTTTGTATATGTGAATATTCAAATCATTAATATAAAAGCATCACTGGGTGTAGAACAACCATGATGAAAGAGTATGGGGGACTAGGCTCCACTAGGCCGGGTAAGGGATGGGGCTGAGGATGGAAAAATGGGATAAGATTAAGAGATTAAATCTTAGAGAATAATATATATTATTATTATAAATTCTATGAGGAGGATATGAATTTATCCTAAGTTCCTCTGGGAAGGGGAATGACTCCCAAATGGAGAGGAATGTGCTTCATGAGCACCATGTGTCATATCAGGCACATGCAAATATATGTGGGGATTTTGATTATTTCAGGATCTTTTTCCATTCCTTCCACTCACACATGCAACCAACAGGAAAGAAGTAAAACCGTGAATGCCATTGTTGAACCCTCGACCATATCAAACCTCTGCAACGATCCCAAAATGATATCTTTGTTGAAAATGTACCCTATAGGTTGCTTGTGTTTCATTTTGCCATTACCATGCACCACATCCGGGTTTTTTTGTTGCCATCACCCTTTCCCGTGTGTTGAGGAGATGGATTGAAGAAGCAGGTTGTCAAGCCTGTGAGAAATTACCTCCAGGTGAGAGAGTTTGTTGAGGAAGTGAGTTCTCCTATAGGGAGTCCAGTAATAGCTATAGAGCTCTAGGAAATCCTATCCAACATGTTTTTTAAGCCCTGGAAGGGAGGTGGAGCAGTAGATGGATTGTGTGACCGTGAAGGTCTATACTCCCGGGGTGGGACAAGCATGTGGGGAATGAGAGTTTGTGAGTGGTGGGGGTAAGTGGCTCTTTGGAGGAAATCCTTCCTGTGAACTGGTGAAACTTCTTGTTGTCCTTGCCTAGCCTAGGAATACCTTGCCCGGTGGAGTTTAGTCCCAGCTCGGGGGTGACCCACTAATGTTGGCCCTCGACCAAGTTTTGTGGAAACTTTTGTCGTGTTTGACCATTTTTGGGACTTCGACAGGCTAGTCAAAGATGGAGTGCCCAGACAAAGCAGAGATCATGGGATCACGCCCCCTTTTATGGACCTTTTGGGTTTAGGTTTTATGTGATGGGTATGGGATGTCGAACCATGGGTTTACCCATAATGAGGCCTATTTTGTAATGTATAAATAGATAGCTAAGCGATGTAAGAAGTAGTAAGTACTGCAATCTATGTGATTGTAGTCTGATTGTGCTAAGTGCAGATACTTGTGAATGCTTTATGCATATTGTTGAGACTTACAGAGCTAAGTGAAAGTGTTTTGTAAGTGCTTTGTGTAGACAGATTGTAAGAAGGATTTGTGATGTGACCTACTCGGGGAAGGAGGATTTGGCGAGGTGCGTGTAGATCTCCTGTCCTATGCAGAGTTGGCTCTGAGGCTCTATGCATGTAATATGATTAGAAGAAGCTAATAAAGAAGAATAAGAGTTGGTGGACATAGTCCCACACTGGGGTGAACCATGTATATCCTGTGTTTCTATGCTTTGTGTGATGTATTGATGTTGTTCATGTATTTACTTGCTTAGTGAATTGATATTGATGAATGATAGATAGATTTGTTAATGCTTTGTGCTTAATATCTCAATTAATGCTAGATTTGAGTTATTTCTATGTGCTAAGTGACTGGAAGTATATGTGTTAAGCCCTAATATTGGCTCATTACCACTTAATTGGGGCATATTAGATTAGTAATGTTATTTTATTTATGTCGGCTTTAGGCCATTAGTTTTGATTTAGATTAGTAATGTTATTTTATTTATGTCGTCTTTAGGCCATTAAAACCTCCTAGTCTCCTATATATACCAAGGAGACATTTTCATTTTGAATCATCTTGCACTTGAACATTTAAGTGGGGTAAAAGGAGGTTTCCCCCTCGAAGAGGCTTATTATCTGATATTATCTCTTTTTCAAGGCGTTGAGTACTTTTCTTGAGGTTTTTCTATGCTATATTGATGTTTGGTTCTTAACATATGGTATCAGAGCTCAAGGTCTTGGGGTTTCACTGCTACATCTGACACACCGTGGAATTTTCGCTATAACTTTTTTTATACAATGTTTCAGAAGGAACGACTTAAAGGGTTTTTATTAGATGGATCAAGGTACGTTGGGTTCAAAATTCATCTCCTGAGGCCTTATATTTTCGGAGATACAGCCTATACAATATAGGGTTATGGAATCATCCTGAAATGAGTCATTGAGGCATTTTCGCTATAACAAAATTTCTGTAATGTTTCAGACCCTGAACTCTGGGGGTCACTTACAGAAATTAGTTTTCTATCTGTGATAAAAAATTCAGATTCTGATTCATCATAAATTTATAGATACACCTTGTGTAATATAGGGTATCTGACTAGTCCTATTGGCTAGTCTCAAGAAGGTGTTCCAGGTAAAACAATCATAACTTCTTCCCAGAGAATCCAAATTGCGTGGGACTGGTTGCATTGGATCGTGGACAGTCTTTATTATTTTGGGTGCGAGTTTCAGAATTTGATATCAATTATTTTGTGCGGGGCATTCTATACAATTGCGATCTCCTGGAAAGGACAAAAATCGGCAAGTTGTGAGGAAGTTACCGTAAATTCCACTTGGCACATCCAATTTTGATCAGACCTGTGGCATTGCAGAGAAGAAATATCATAGAACTACCTAAAGGAAAGTTTCATACCTA
>ML777170.1:718788-736510 GCA_009831015.1 Picea engelmannii | reverse complement strand
TTCATTTTGAATCATCTTGTACTTGAACATTTAAGTGGGGTAAAAGGAGGTTGCCCCCTCGAAGAGGCTTATTATCTGATATTATCTCTTTTTCAAGGCGTTGAGTACTTTTCTTGAGGTTTTTCTATGCTATATTGATGTTTTTTTCTTAACAATATGATCTTGGTTGTTACTACGTTGATCTGTATTTAGGGTTTATCCTGCGATGTGAACAAGGGTTAACAAATAATGAATGTTATTGGCTATGTGTTGTGTTAAGGTACTATGATCACAGATCTATGTCCCAACTAGGTTGTAGACACTTGAGTCCTACAACCCCCCCCTTCTCCTACCTCGAGTGAGACTTCATCTGCTTCGCAGGTGTTGTCGAAAGGGTTGGTAGCTAGGGTTTCATTGGTGTGTTGTTGAAGCGTTGAACCCTGGGTTTGCCCCTGTGCCAACAAATGGTTCTGTTGCCGAGACCTGAAACTTTGATTGCTAGGAACTGAAGAAGAGAGAAAGCTATGTGCGTAGATCTGTTTTTGTAGTGCGCAATAGTCTACTTGACTTGTGAAGCTCTATGCTAAGAAAGGAACCGGATCCAAAGAAAAGAGGTAAGATCTTGAAGCTTTGTGCTCTGATAAAGGTAAGACAAGTGGAAATTTTTGTTTCGAAAGAATGAATCTAGATATGTTTGATAGATTTTGTCCTAGCCTCAAAACTAGGGCACAGCTAGAAGAAAGAAGATTTGATATGAATAGATCTAACAGAAATAGTGAAAGATATGTTATTCCTATGCATAGAAAGAATTTTTGGACTAAAAAGTGGATGCAGGATCCTAGAAAGATTTTTTTGCAGGTACATCACTGTGATCCCAGTGCGCAGTACAGGAAAGGTTGGGGATCATTTAAGAAAAAGAGAGGATTGACTCTTTGATATAGTTGCAGAAGACCGGGACATCTTGCTAAGGCATGGCCTGGTACAGGTCCTATTTGTATTTGTTGTAAAGTTGTTGGTCATGAGGTTTTGGATTGCCCAAGGATTATTGCTAAAGTTGAAAAGATGAACATGAGACAAGAAAAGCATGAAGAAGGTCAAGAAGCTAAGGATATGATAAAGAACCAGAAAGAATCAGTGACTATATTATTACATATGAAAGAAACATTGAATGATCACAGAGATGACAGTTTATCAGAGATCTTGAAAGACAAAAAGGAAATTGAGACGAGAATAGGATACTTCGACATAGACTTTGTTCTGGATGAGGAAACATAGGTGAATTTCATGTCAGAAAGCACTTGGAAAATCTTGGGAAAGCCTGCTATGGTTCCTTCATTGGGAGGGATAGGCTTGTTTAAAGGAAAGATTATAACCCTATGTGGAAGACTTACTCATGTACCTATGAGTGCTCATGGAACATTGAGAGAAGAAGAATTTGAGGTTATTAAGTTTGTTGAGAACAACACTCCTTTTTCACTTTTGTTAGGAAATACTTGGATTGAGAGAGATCAGGCCCAAAGGAAAGAAGAAGAGGTAGCTATAGAACAGAAAAAGAAAGAATTAAGGGATTTCATGGCTAGGAGGATAGCACACTTAATTGAAGAACAGGAGGGCTAGTCGAAGCAGCTAAGGCTCGGAGACCTAGTTGTCTAATTTGAAAGAACGCAAGAAATATTAAAGAACCTATCCATGCAGGAGAGAAGAGCACCTACTCCAGAGACCGGGACATCCTAGGCCTATTTATTTTTCTATTTAGCTGATAAACTTGAAGAGTATCCCTTTTGTATCTCTGATGAACACGAAGTGTATCCTTTTTGTATCTCTGGTGAACTTGAAGTGTAATATTTGTCCCATCATGTATCCTTTTTGTTGGTGATATTTAAGATTTGTGGCCTTTTGGTGCATGTGTCTACATCGATGGAAATAGAGGTCCTATTGGTGATCCCTAATAAGTGCATTTGGAATTGAGTTCAACACTTTATTTACCTCCTCCAATGTGCCATTCAAATATTTTCTCACCCACCTATGTAGGCTATCAAACTACATGTAGAATTCTACATATATGTTATGGGGAAATTCTCCCTAAATTGGGTCTAAGGAATAGGCAGAGTGATAACTCCCTTAAAAGACTGAATTATCTCCAATCTACCCCCAAAAAATATAGACTAAGTGATAAGAGAAAGAGAGAAGAGAGGGTTAATGAGTGCAGCTTGAATCCCTACGGTTGATGTAGACCTATTCCGCTTGTTGTTGCTTCTTAGATCACATATGTCCTCCCAAAGATGACATGCAAGGGGTTAAGAATACAATGTAACAACATATACAATCTCTAGTAATCACTTAAAATACTAAATATAGATATAAATGATCAAATTAACAAGAACATGTACACATAGGGTTTTGGGACAAAGATAATCTCTTTTATTCAAATTCAATATGAAAGGTTACAACATTTGCTTGTGAACGTCTCTTTATGAACCAAGTCCAGGCTCCTCTGTCATGGCTCCAAGTGCACCAATCCCATATATAATTCTCACAGCCAACATGTCATAAAGGGAAGAAGGAAGGGTTGCATAGGAAGAATGGTTGGAGAGGAAATTTGAGGGCTAAACTCACAGCAAGATGCAAAACTTGGGCAATGAGAGGGAAAGGATTATGGCATAGTTTTCTTATTCTCTTGTTCATATGTCTAAATGACTCACCAAGACCTCTTTTTATATGATAAAAATATGGTTATTCATTTTGGGGATGGAATACAAGGGGCAAAATGGTTAGGAAACCCTCCATAGCCTGTAAACTCCGCCGAAATACATGCAATTTTATATTTTTTGCAACTTTTGGAGGTAAATGCGGGCTACTTATCATGAAACAAGTGTATGTATGCAGGATAAATAGTATGCATTGCACGTGTGTATGCAAGCTATTAGTGAAGTAGGCAACGTATATCATCCAAAAAAAAAAATTTTAGAAGGAAACATCAACAGTGTGTTTGGAAAAGTATGCAAATGGATGGGACAATGTCTTGGATGCATAGATGTGGAATTTTTCAACTATAACAGATGCCCCCTAATGTGTGAGGTTAGAAGAGGAATTGATGGCTGAAATACATTACAATATCTTTACACGGTGGGAAGGCACAAAGTTGAGTGAGCCCGAGACAAGTGTTTGTGAGCGTGTCATTTGAAAAATAATGATAATCTCTCTAAGGCAGGCATACCCATGCTCGTGATAAACTAAGCATGGATTCCAATCTAGTAAACCACAGATCCATGTCATATAAAATAATCTTGACTACAAGACAAATAAGAATTTCTATATAAAGTGTAGCTGCGACCAATACACAATGGATCTACATCTCAAAATCATCTGAAGATATACAAGTACAATGTGATATACTTCCTCAGGAAGCATCAATGCCTATGGTTGGAGATGATAACTTCATATCTAGAGAAACAACTTAAAGATATTCAAAACTCAGGTATGAGTACAATAGGAGTGTAATACTCACTACTCTGAGGTCTTTGACATGCCATCAGGGAAATCCTAGAGGACCTCGATCATCAAGCACAAAACTTCATTGATTCTAAATCCAAACTTGATTGGACTCTCAGGATGGCCGACTCATGAAATTCAAGAGATCAATTACATAATGGCTGCCTCAGGTGGGATAAAATTTCCCTTGGACAAAAGAAGGACAAAATGATGAGACTTAGGCAGCATATTATTGAAATAATTCTGTGATACAGGAGGCACCACAATCTCTCCATATGTTTGGAAGAGTAACTAAACGGAGGAGGACACAAATCTATGTAATGATAACAACTTCCTAAGGTCATACTAGATCCCAATGCTTGCAGAACAAATGAAACGATGTGCTTTGTCCAAGGGTGACTATCTTGCTTCTGATAAAAAAGAATGTATATCATGTCCCCTCTTTTTGGAATATTTGATTTTTTGTCTTTTTCAAATGTTTAACGAGCTTGAAAAGGAATAAAAGAATGCCATGTTACTAAGGAAGAACGAGTGTCACAGGAAATAAAACTAGTTCCAAGCGCATGGAACATATTGATACTCAGTGCAAGGAGACATGTGCAGGATAAGGACACTCGGGAAAATTCCTCCATGGGTCAAGGTGTCATATCGCAAGGGAAAAAAGTGCTACAAGGCTTGCACCTTAGGAATTCTCTACATGTTCAGTAAGAGCAACATGAAGTCAAAATTAGGCCAAATATGCAAGGATGAGACATGAGATGTGATTACAACGTGACACAACAAGATTCCTTTTATGTGAATTTCTACAAGCCCAGGGAAGGTAAGCTCGGTGGTTTTTCAAGTTTAGAGAATCTGAAAAACACTAAAAGAGGACTCTAGAGAGATATTTTTCATAAATTTAGTCTCCAATGCCCAAAAAATAATAAAATCATACCAAGGAGAACTCTTCTAGTCACTAGGGACAGAATATTCATTTTTTGTAATTAGTCCAGTCAGTCTGGAAAAGTGTTAAACTTATACCGAAAGGATGTCTCTTCAAAACCATTTTAATGAGTGTGATAGAGACAAGATCACTCGGATATATTTTCAATTTTAAGGAGTCTGGAAAGAGATTAACTATGGACTCACTTCCTTTTGCGAAATTTAGTCCCCTGAGCCTAAAAAAGTATAAAACATAACTTACGAGAACTCTCTCGGTGAGACATGTCTCCTAAAGTGTACCTTTTTCCTGGGTAATGTATTGGCCGGAAAAAGGGTTAAACTTATGCCAAATAAATATTCCTTCTGGACCAATTAACGAGTGTGAAAGGAACAAGGTCACTCAGTGATCTTTTCATATTTACGAAGTCTAAAAAGAGCTTAACTATGGACTCCGAGGGGGTTTCTTTTTCATAGATAATCTCCAAGGCCCGAAAAAGAGATAAACCAAAACCAAGGAGAATGGACCTTTTTCACAAATGTAGTCCCTCAAACCTAAAAAAGGGGTAAAATTACACCTGAGAATACTCTCCTAACTAATCAAAGCTCCTAAGGCATACCTTTATTCATAAATTAATCATCCGGACCAAAAAAAGGGGTAAACTACCACTGGACAGATGTGCCTTCGAATTTGAATTTGAAGAGTGTGAAGGGAAACAAGATCGCTCGAAAATATTTTCAATTTTAGAGAGTTTGAAAAGGGCTTAAAGAAGACTCTAGGGGGGCTTATTTTCTTAAGTAATCCAAACGATACCGAAAATAATAAATAAATTCTCGTTAGATTTTGTTTTCAAATTTTAAGCGAGCTTGAAAAACAAAAAACCATGCTCTTAACGAGTCCCTCGGGTATAGGCCAGAAAAAGATGAAGAAGAATGAGGCTTCAACACACAGTCATGGTGAGACTAACAGCATGGATACCAAAATGGAAAACTCGCAAGCCTATGGAAAACTCATAGCATGGACACCAAAATGAAGCAAAGGATCTACCTAGGGAATCCATGTAGAGGAAGGCTCTACCACCTAATTATGACACTTATAAAGTAGCATAGAAGGATTCGTGTCGCACTTTGGTGGATCGATCCTATGGAAAAGCATAGAAAGTCAAGGAAATGTAAGATGCAAGGTGATGAGAATCTAACCTACATGCAAGTGTCAAAAAAAACAACTTCACCATGGGATGATGTGAGTGTAACCCATCTCAGAAAAACACCAAACCAAAAGAAAATTTTCATAATAATGACCCAAAGATCCCTCAAAAATAAACCCAATCACCCACCAAGCCAAGAATATGGAAAAAGAGGACCAAACTGAGGCAAAAGGAGCCAAAAAAGTCTATAAATAGGGGTAGACAGCTCATTTTAACCGTTGCAAATTGGAAAATAACCAAAAAGTAAAAAAAAACTCTTCCTTTAAACGTAGATTCAAGGAGCTACGGTTGACAAAAAGTATTCAAACCTGAACCAAGTAAGTACAAATGACCTCTCCCATCATTTGAATTCATCATTTATTGTTTATTTATTTGCTTAGAGGGCGTGGGCCCTAAGAAAAAGTCGGGTCTGTGTGTATGTGGGCTATCCATGCTCAGGGTGTGTATATACGCGGGAAAAGTAAAACTTAGCATGCGTATATATGTGACTATATTAACTATATCCCATGTACATCTCCTTGAATCTTTCAAAAAATATGAAAAAGGGACTAACCTAAAAAAAAATTATGCAACAGGATGTATGTTCAGTGGTGAGAGAGAGAACATGAGGAGTTAGACGTCTTAGTCGAAGAGGATCCAAGGGCCATTTCCATGCTAAAGCAGTGTGGTATGTGGAAGTTATTTCAGTGCCCATTTATGAGGGAACAACCATGTTATTGAATCATTTGATAGAGTATTGACAACTGGACGTAAAGGCCTTCATTCTAGAGGGCCAATCATTGACTCTGACTATCAAGGATATATATTTTTTTACCAGACTCTCCAAGAGGGGAGAACCAGTTAACTTGAGGACTTTTCTTCCAGGACTGCACAACATAGAGGATTATATTGGAATGTACTATGAGGTTGGCACTGAGAAAGTAGAATCTCAAGTTCCAATTCATAAGATAACAAGCCTCAACCTCTGGATAGTATTGTATATGAGTGGTAGGATTATGAGATCTGTAATGCTTCATTAGGCTTCACGTGCATGGATGCATTGTGCAGCTCAGTGCCTACAAGCCACCATAGTTTACTGGAGCACCACGATGCTCACATGTATAAAAAAAAAATTGACCGACTGTCGAAGAAGAACAAACAAGAAATTTAGGTTTGGGACCGTGTTGTATGCTTTCTTTTTTGAGAGAGTGCCAAGCCTTATCCCATGAGAAACAGTACGAGGCCATATTTCCTCCTTTCCAACATTATGCAGGTGGGCGGATTTGTTTCCTTGACAAGGTGCAGGGAGAGTGCAGAAGGAATTTGACAACAAGTTCTTTGACTGGTGGTCCTATCAAATTCCTACGATTGAAGACTACCCCTACACAAGGATTAGTTTCATGAGGGATCTTGATATGCCTATGCCCCCTGGTGAGGAGCGTGGAGAGATAGGTACACATTACTATTTATATTTTATTTTTATTTTTTTAAATATTATCCTTTTTTATGGTAAAGTCAAATTACTAACTCAGTAATATGTTATATACAGACATGGGATGAGTACGACTAGCCGACTTTGTCGGGACCAGGTGTCATCCTCGAGAGGATGACGAACTATCAACAGTGGAAGTACTAGCAGTCGTGGGAGGGCCAACAGCTGGAGAGGCTGAGAGAGTATTGAGATGAGTGGAGAGGAACCTAACAGCTCTCACTCATCCAGTGTCGATGGAAGAGATTGAGGACCTACCCCCAGCCACGCAACCGCATGTTGTAGGGGTACCCAGGACTTGGGTTCAGTTGTTCCAGCGTCTTGCAAATGTCGTAGTACATTAAACTAGGGCCAACATGCCTAGACCATAGTTAGAATTGCACCACATATGTGCCAAGGGCACTCTTTTTTGTACTCTCTTATGTGGTGAGGGCTTGAGCCCAACGATGTATAGGATTTTTGGCCCACTTTTGTACTTATGACACTATGTTTTGGACATATTATTATATATATACATCTTTTTTCCTTATGGATAAATTTTTTTGTACAAGTGTATTTACATATGCATGTATGTGTGTGCTTTTACTTTTATGAGTGAGTAATATGCCAATCTAATACATGATTTGCCAATGCATCAGTTAGTTGATTAGAACTCCTAGGAACATGAATATAAGTAATATAATCAAAATAGTGTTCTAAAAGACATACCCTAAGGAATCGTCGATGAAGTGTGGGATAATAAACAAAATACACTCCATTTAACCGAGACACAACCAGTTGATCATATAGGTAAACCCAGAGGTGACAAATATCATGTGACAATGCATCACATAATAACTCTCTTACGGCATTGTACTCGGAAACATTATTGGTTTCTTCTCTTAGAAAAAAACCTCCAAAAGACACCAACTGACCAATTTGCATGAAGATCACCCATGTTTTGGAAGCAAGCCTTCGAGTGTGTCGGCTTGTACCTTCCGCGAACCCAACATACACCTCAAAATCACTTGACATCTGCCACAATGAAAAGAAACACAATAAACTACACATCCACAGGACAAAAAGACAAAAATTTATAAATAAAGTTATACACTATATACAAGAAGTCACACTTAGGTGATCGACCTAAGAGTAATACTTCTTAATGTAGAGCCCATTTTTAGGTTCTGACAAAGAATTACCCTTGAATTCAACCAGTTGATAGGACTAATACTTTCTTAACAATGAAAGGTCTGAACCACATGGGTTTGAATTTGCCTGCCTCTAAGGGATCTTTATCTTAGTCATATAACAAGACAATATCGCTTTCAGATAAAATTCTAGGGCAGATGGACCGATCATACTGACACTTGACACATTGCTTGTGAGCCTCGTTGGCCAAGGCTGCATCTCAACTTTTCTTGTCGAGTTGCTCGAGATATAGGGGATGTTCTTCAAGTGGAGTAGTGTCAAGCAGTAATTCCACTGCCAACTTAAGAGAAGAAATTTGGAACTCTATGGGAAAGACTACCTCCATCTTGTAAATGACTTGGAAGGGAGAAAAAATGGTAGAAATCTTGACTAAGGTTCGATAAGCCCAAAGTGTTGAGTACAACATCAAATGCCAATTTGATTTGGTCGAATTAATCGTCCATTGGAGACTAGTCTTGAGATACTTATTAACAGCCTCCACTTGACCATTCTTTTGTGGATAGTAGGTTGATGAATGTTCTTGCTTAAACCCCAGTTTTTATGTTAGTTCAGTCATCATATTGTTCTGGAAGTGACTTCCATGATCTATGACAATATCCTTTGGAATACCAAACCTGGCTACAATCTGGTTAAAAATGAAAAGCACAACCATTTCTCCATCATTGTTGAATGTTGGCATGGCCTCGACCCACTTAGTAAAGTATTCTACCTCCACAATGATGTAACGATGCCCCCTAGCCTAAGCCAAGTGACATGTAGTGAAATCAATCCCCCACTTGGTGAAGGGAACAACAACAATAACTAGAAACATGGGAGCATGGTGTGCCCACATCTTTCGAGAGAATATCTGGCATGGGTAACACTTTTTGACCACATCTACACAATATTTGATCAACGAGGGCCAGAAGTATCTAGCGTGGAGAATTTTTTGGGTTGTTCCCAACCTAGACAAGTGACCGCCACATGCTCCAGTGTGACAGTCATTTAACACAATCTCTGCTTCTTCATGAGTAAGACAATGATGGAGAATTCAATCAACTCCTCAATGATATAAAGTACCTTCGATGATAAGATAGTTTCACGCTTGATGGCATATTCACCAACCCTCATCACAAGAAGCAAAGGAAGGGAACTTCAAAGATTGAAGATACATAAGTATATCTCCATACCAAGGGTCTAAAGATGCAATAAGAAAAAGATCCCCATTGATCAGTGACTCTTAGATCAAATCATTACCACTTTCGACCTGAAGTTCTGAAATTATTTCAGCAAAGACCAAGGACTTTTTAGATTTTGCCGAAACAAAATCCAAGTCCAATTATTGCAAGATGACTATCCATCGACTGATTTTCCCATCAATGACCCATCATGTCAAACACATATTAAAAATGGTTCACGAAATCTATGAAGGTGGTCTTGTGAAGTAAGATATAATGATGAAACCATTGGACAGCATGGACAGCTGCCAAAGCAAGTTTATCAACATGGTTGTAGTTGAGTTTTGGTCTGACCAGGCCTTGGATAAGATAGTAGATAACATTCTCTTCGAGTGAATCATCCTCCGAGACCAAGACAATGTCAATTTTAGACTCTGAGGAAGCCAAATAAAACAATAAATCCTTTCCATAATCCGAAGGAATGATCAGAGGGGAAGACACTAGAGCACCATTCAACACTTTGAAAGAGCACTGAGCTGCTTCATCCCAACAGAATGGGACCCCTTTCTTCAATAGATGCATAAACCCTTTAGTAATCTTAGCATAGTTGGCAACAAAACACTGAAGAGAGTTATACTTCCCCTGTAGACTTTGAAGCTGGGGGATTATGCGCAGTGGAGGAAATTGAACTATTGTCTCAACCTTCATTGGATTGACCATGATCCCTCTAGTTGACATGATAAAACCTAACAAGCAACCTGATTTTATGTAAATGCTACACTTATTCGGATTAAGGAGAATTTGGTAGTAGCGACACCTATCAAAGATAAATCGTAAGTGGGTGGGATGATCAGATCTATTACGAGAATGTGATGCCATATCATCAAGATACGCCTCAACTATATGTTTGAGGTCGTGGAAGGAAAATGACATGGCCCTCTGAAAAGTGGCTCCAGAATTCTTAACGAAAAAAGGCATTTTCCTGTATTGAATGTACCCCAAGGACATATAAATGTTGTTTTATGTTGATCCTTGGGTTTGATCTTAATCTATTTGTACTCGGAAAAATCATCCATAAAATAAAATACCTCACAACCTGCACATTCATCGACAATCTGGTGAATGAACGGGGTTGGAAAATTATCTTTCGGGAAATCTTTATTCAGATCATGAAAGTACATACACACATGGATCGTACCTTGTTTTTTTTTTACAGAAAAAGGGTTTGACACCGATTCCGTCAACTGCATTGGATAGATGAAACCATCCTTAATGACTTTCTCTACCTCTGCCTTGATCATCACTTCCTTGCGATGATTGACTAGGAGAAGCTTCTGCCGGATAGGTTTAGCATCGGGATAAGTTGTAATCTCGTGTTCAACTATACCTAGGTCAATGCCTAGAATCTCCTTATAAGAGTAGAAAAAAACATTGTGAAACTCTTTAAATAATTTAGTATAGATTTGAATCTCCTTAGAGGAACAATCTGCTTCAACGAAGACATTTTCCACGACATCAGGGGTTCTAGATATGTCGATAGGAATCATTTTAGCTATACTTTCCATGTTACCCTCGGCATATATTTTGTACATGGACAAAGGGTTAACAAAACAAGTGGCATATCCATTCACGATCATAGTGAACTCTCATGCTTCTACTCTCCTCAACTCGGGTAAAAATTAAGATATGTGGTAAATATCATCCCAAGGTCTATCTGGCCCAGTCATTGCCTCCAAAATCACCTCGTTAGAGGGAAAGACTAAGTCCAAAGGATCATGAGTGGAAATAGAGTATTGATCCCAAATAGGCTCGAGGATGGAATCTTACTCTTGTGGGGGAGTCATTTAGGGTTGGCTGAGGTTTGTTGGATAATGTTATATGCAACCTCAGTAGCGGATAAGGGCATAGCCATTCTAGGATTCCCTACCCCTTCCATCGAATCCGATGGGAAAGGTAAATTCGAAGGGTCTTTAAAGTAACTCGTTCTAAAAGAAGAAACTTGAAAGATCGCATCCCTCAGCAGGTCTAAGATAGCCAAAATAAACTTGACATCATTTGAAGGTGGAAGATAATCAAAATTCCCCATTAGAGATGGAAATAATCTAACACCTAAGTTGACAGTACATGGTTGCGGGTTATCAATCATCGGGATCGTGGATTCTCCCAATGAAGTTTCAAGATGAGAGAAGGATAATTGATCAATAATTATGATCCGACTTTCATGAGGAAAGCATAAGACCCCAAAAATGGTGGATACAACCATTGTCACAATGTAGGTCCAAATCTGGCCTACCAAAATATTGTAGTCGAGAGGTGCATTGACTAGTTCTACCTCGATACACATGGTTTTTCCCTCCAACTGCATGAGGAAGGAGGGAATTATTCCATGTGGTCTAAAATATCGGTCGTCAAATGCAGTTAGCAACGTTGACAAAGGAGACAATGACCTTCCAACATGCCAACGACATCACGCAAGTCAAGGCACCCTCATCTACCACCATATGAAAAATATTGTGTGTCAATGATTTCATGGCATACACCACTACTATCTGAAAAGAGACATGGTGAGGAAGATGAGGTTTATAATCTATAGGGTCAAAAACAATCATTCCTGAGTTATTAGTCTCAGCATCTCCCAAGGAAGAAAACAATGCTTTCCTCTATGAGGGGAAACTCTGGAGAAATTCCAGAGCATACATTGTGCAAGGAGTTTGTGTCAGATCCTCCAAAACAAAGTAATTTTGAGCATCCCTTGTGTTTGGTTTGTGAGAATCCGTATTAAACGCACCCTTAGGGATGTGAGTCATAGTTTCTCCCACAGTCTTTTCAATGTGAAGAGGAGGCGGTGGGTTGGAAGCTTATTTTCCCTTGTTAGCAGATTTTGGCATTCTGTAATTGTGAGCCCTGGTCTATAGATGAGAATCTAATCTCATCATATAAATGTTTGTGGCTCCGTTATTAGAATTAGGTGCAGGGGATCCCTAATTGCCCCCAAGCACATTTGTGGATGAGGAATCTTGAGCCATATTTTTCCCTTGTGGGAAAGGGTTGGTTAACACAACAGGTTGTTGTTGTGACAATAGATTTTGGGCTTCCTCAAGACAAGGGCATTGATGAGTCAATTGATCGTTCATGCAAAGATTACACAAAAAAATCACCTTCCTCTTTTCATTTTCACCCTCTCCATTATTATTCGCATCCTTCTTATCCCCTTTACCCCTCTTGTTTTTATATTTCCTCTTTCCCTCAGATTTTTAGTTACCCTTGGGATTCGTCAACTCCACACTGTGTACATCCGATGTTTGGCTTGCGAGGGAAGCCAAACCAGGATTTTGGTTGGCCACAGTCTGTTGAATCGATAATGGTTGCAACTGGTTAGTCAACTGATATGTGGGCTTACTTTGTGTTGATCCTACTATACCATTGACATGAGGCCTAGAGTTCTATTTGGTCTTGTTAAAATTTGATCGTGGTGCATCCGGGAGGATCTCATATAGCATACCATATTGAGAGTAAATCAACTCCAGCTGTTGGGCTCTCATAATAGCCTCTTCTTCGGAAAAAACTCTGGATTTCACAATGTATTTGGATATACAAGGCACCAAGGACTTCAGGAACCACTCGAGAAAAAATGCGGGAGGGACCTTCACTTTTATCAATCTCTTTCGGTGACGCCATTCTTGGATGTGATACGAAATATGGACATATTTTGTTTGCTTAGAGTTGTCCATCAACTTGATGCCGACATCATATCTCATCGGTAACTAGAAATGGTTTAAGAAAACCATAGCTAGGTGTTTAAAGTAAGCATACTTTGAGCTATCAAGCTTGATATACCATTTCACAACACCCCCTATAAGAGTGCATTGAAATAAACATAACTGAATGGAGTCATCCTTCAACAAGTTAGATGAGCACCATAAATGAAATGTCGTAACATGATCACCTATATATTTTCTAGGCTTACCTTCAAACTTATGGATATCCGAGGGAAACTTAGTCGGCATGGGAGGCCAATGGAGATCATGATAGATCGGATCGTTCAATAGCCTCAACAAGTCTGGAAAATCCAGAGTTGTTGAGAAAGGTAGTCTAGGTTGTGGAGAATTCAAAGGAAAAGAGGGGCATGGATTTTGAACGGAACCAGGTTTCCAGGAAAATCTTGCTTGTTGGCTAGGGTTTTGGTAGAAACCATGGTGGCCTTGGCTAGTAAAAGGATTTTGCGCTTGATTTTACATCCCTGATAGATTCATGTAATTGGATGGCATGCCTTGTGTAGGGATCCCTCCCTATACAATATTCCAAGGACCTTGGTTGGGGATGCCCCCAGTCGATCCTCCTGGCATAGGTATTGAACACTGCCCTAGGTTCCACTGAGTGTGGGAGGGGTTTCCCCCGATCAGCATCCCTTGCGAAGGAAATGAGCCCTTCCAGGGAATCCAAGAACTTGTGAGGAGTGAACTCTTGTCATTGCTTCCTATGAAGGAACAAAGCCTTGCATAAGGTTTGGTTGAACAAAGATCGGGTTTCCCCTTGACGAGAAAGTCGATGATGATAAATTGTTATTTCCAAATGCACCAAACAACGAAAAAGGAATAGACCATAATGAAGTCATATAGGACAGAGGCCCATTACTCCCTCCATTGAATAAGCTAGATATGGTGTTAAGCCCGAATGGCTGCTGGAAAGCACCTCTGAACAAAGGGGACAGAGGAGGGATATGATCCCCACAGTAAGGGATAGTGTTAAACAGGGCAGTGGTTCCTGCAAAATATCCTTGTAAGGGAACACTAGAACTCCCTGCCCCTAGAACAACATTCTATAGATTAGAGCAGGTTAAGGTTGAACCAGATTCAAAACCTAGAATCCCATACAAAAAGGGAGCAGCAGAAATTTTTTGAATAGAAGGAATAGTGGTCATAGTCATTGAGGGGATTGTTCCACTACCTGAACTTGTGGGTGTCTAGACAGTTGTACTCCTTATAGGTGGGGGTGGGGGAGGAGGCACGAAACCCCCTCCCGCAGTAGTCGATATTAGAGTATGAGGACTCTTAGAAGAGGTATCACTAGTCGCTTCCATCGTCGTTCATCTAACAAAATGACATTCATGTGAAGTCACCTCAGGAGGGAATATCTGAATAAGACTCAACATTGATAAATCAGTGATAGGAGGGTTTGTGGTCCTGAATCCTTCAGCTTCAAGGTCAGAAATGGTGGAATCCTCCAATGCAAGTGTATCTTCCCTAGGAGCAGGCTCGGGAACAAATTTTGATGACCCGGTTGCTTCAAAAAAACCCTCTTGATCTAGCCTTCACCTCAACGGTGGCTAGGGTGGCTCCAAAGTAACCAATGGAAGGCCCTGAAGCTTACGCGAATGGCGGAGTTGTTGATATTACACCTTGTGAAATGATCAATCAATACTTCTAAGGTTAAGATAGAGA
Source organism: Picea engelmannii (assembly GCA_009831015.1). Classification (NCBI taxonomy): domain Eukaryota; kingdom Viridiplantae; phylum Streptophyta; class Pinopsida; order Pinales; family Pinaceae; genus Picea; species Picea engelmannii. The sequence continues at coordinate 721,656 of ML777170.1, read as the reverse complement.
GAAACATAGAGCACACATTAAAAATTTCCTAAAGGAAAATCAAGCAATCAACTAACTGGCAGGAAGAACAGTTACACCAATCAACACTAGAGAGCAACTTATCGGTGCAAGTGTAACTTGAACACGGAAACACCCTCCAGGTATACTCTACAAAGTGTGATCCGACATATACCCTAGGTACCATGGTATACCCCCATAGTCACCTATGTAATTTTCTAAAAATAGTTAGCTAGGTTTCCAGCTCGTAGTCAATCACCAGGCGGGTACAGTCGACAATCGAGCTGATCGTAATGACCAGGATAAAAAAATTTGAATAATTCTAAGGGAACCAAAGGAAAATCATCTAGAAGACAATTGAGGATCCTGAGCAGATTCAAGGTCCACAAAGCTCTGTAGTCAAATGCAATCAATGAAGATCCCAAGAACGACCCTCAATATATGATCCCCACTACGTTTGTTCTAGCTTTGGAGGGGTTATCTCCTCTACCTTTCCTCACGCGACCTCGTGTTTACCCCTGTGTTAGAGGGGGGTCCCGGATGACTCTTACGAAACTAGAATTTCACACTCCCTATCACAAACTCTTATGTTTATTTAAGCAGCCTTGAATAGTTTCCTCTTCACACCTATTTCAAGGCCATAAATCCTAGACTACTTGGTGAACCCTACAAACAAACGTCTAACTGATTTTAGTGTTAATCATTTATTTTAAGTGGCTCGATTTACTCAAAAGGGCACGGACGTGGAACTTATGGTGTTTTTCAAGAGACGAAAGAGAAGAAATAAAATCTTTTAGAACATTCGTGCAGAAAGAAAACTATGTTCTACAACTGGAAAAAAAAATGGCTTTTAAACTTTGTAAGTGCAAACTTTTTGAAATATAGTCCAAGATCCTAAAATGCAAAAAAAATCCTAGAACGCGCTTTTCATTTCATAATACAAATGCAAACTACTAAAAGTTCAAGGAAATAGCGTAGAAGGAACTTTGGAAATGGAACTCTTTTCTTTTGTAATAAACAACCTATGCTACAAATACCAAACAAAAATGCATAACAAAATGAAACAACATTTTTTTTAATTTTTGAATGCTTAGAAAAGAAAATAACAAGTAAATGATATTTTTTCATTTTTCAAAGCACAAACAAGGGAAAGAGAAGACAAACCCAAGACTGAAACAGACCCTAAGCCACTGCTTGAAAGTAGGGATTCACTGGAATCCATGGGAGGATCTAACACTTATCAATTCACCCTTAACCTTGAAAACAAACAAAAGAAATATAGAAACAACAAAAGTTCTTTAAAAATTGCAAGATAAAATGATCCTTGAACATATCCAAATACAGTAAACAGAGACTCTGAATAGTTCAGGAGGACTTGAGAAACAAAGAGCTTCTTTCCAGGAAAGAAAAAGTCTTTTTTTAAAACCCTTCCAAAACACAAAGACGTTTGTTGTGCACGAGCAACCTGAGTATGTACGCAGGTTGTATATTAGAAAAAATGTGTATGTAGACATGCTATACAGAGAGTAGGGAACATACACCTCTGTAAATTTTCAAAAAGAAAAAAATTTGGAAAGGCAACTCGGTAAGGGAAGCTAGTAGGCAACTGGAAGGTGACCAAAGACCTAAACTAACTCAGAAAAATCAGAAAACTCAAAAATAAAATGAAAAATCAAATCAAACCAAAATCTCCCACTAAGACCCTAGAGAGACTTCATAGTGGAGTCACCAATTTTTCTATGGGGAAATTCCCCCTAAATTGGGTCTAAGGAATAGGCAAAGGGATAACTCCCTTAAAAGACTAACTTATCTCTAATCTACCCCAAAACAATCTAGACTAAGTGATAAGAGAAAGAGATAAGAGAGGGTTAATGAGTGCACCTTGAATCCCTATGGTTGATGTAGACCTCTTCCGCTTGTTTTTGCCTCTTAGCTCACATATATCCTCTCAAAGCTTACCTGCAAGGGGTTAAGAATACAATGCAACAACATATACAATCTCTAGTAATCACTTAAAATCCTAAATATAGATATAAATGATCAAATTAACAAGAACATGTACACATAGGGTTTTGGGACAAAGACAATCTCTTTTATTCAAATTCAAGATGAAAGGTTAAAACCTTTGCTTGCGAACACCGCTCTACGAACCAAGTCCAGGATCCTCTTTCATGGCTCCAAGTGCACCAATCCCACATAGAATTCTCACAACCAACATGCCATCAAGGGAAGAAGGAATGGTTGCATAGGGAGAATGGTTGGAGGGGAAAGTTAAGGCTAAAACTCAGAGCAAGATGCAAAACTTGGGCAATGAGAGGGAAATGATTTTGGCATAGTTTTCGTATTCTCTTGTTCATATGTCTAAATAACTCCCCAAGACCTCTTTTTATATGAGAAAAATATGGTTATTCAGTTTGGGGACGGGCTACAAGGGGTAAAATGGTTAGGAAACCCTCCATAGCCCGTAAACTTCGTTGAAATACGTGCAATTTTATATTGTTTGTAACTTTTGGAGGAAATGCGGGCTACTTAGCATGCAACAAGTGTATGTACGCGGGCTAAATAGTATGCAGCCTGTTTGTGTACGCAAGCTATTAGTGCAGCAAGGCACATATATTATCCAAAAAATGGTTTTTTAGAAAGAAACGTCAACAGTGTGTTTGGAAAAGTATGCAAATGGATGGGACAATGTATTGGATGCATAGATGTGGCAGTTTTGGACTATAAAAATATACTCTAATCTTGGGCATATCTTCCAATATTCCCTCACATGGAGCCTTTAAAGGTACATATTCTCATGCCTTGAAAAGGTTGAGCCATATTGAAAACAAGGGTGAGAATGCTTATAAATATCAATGTGGTGCTTTCTAG
>ML777170.1:684229-708656 GCA_009831015.1 Picea engelmannii | reverse complement strand
TGTTCAATTAAGAAATGTGTGTTTATTTACATGATGCCTTACATCTATTATACATTCACAACATAATTTTGAACTAGTATCCACATACCAAAGTTCCACATTTCAATTTGCATGTTTAAACAAATCATTGTGGATGTTTGAATATCTCATAGACCGAAACAAAAACCTCACGAGGATATGAATCCCCCTGCATTTTTAGAGAGGTGGTACTCCTCTTTGGCTAAAAGATATTTCTATGATATCTTAGATTATGAGAATGCTTAGGAAACAAACCCTATATCTTTATTTCTCAAATTTATCCAATAAAAATGGTTCTTCAATAACCTAATTTGATATTTATGTGCAACGAGAATTCTTTTAAAAAATAGAAAATATTGGAGGGCGTCAACATCAGAATTTCTTTGTGATCAAACTCACATACACAATCTTATTAATCATATATAAATGAATCCATATCTTCTTCACGAGAAAATAGGAGAGAATGATTTGATCATCTCAAAGAATTTTAAAAGAGTATTACTATCAAGATCAAAAACAGAATTTGATAGATCAATTTCAAATATCTCATACTTAAGACTATAAGTTACAAGATAAAATTGAAATCAACACCAAAGTAATTCTTTGTGGAGTTTTATTCATAAAATATGTTCTTCATTACAAAATCTCTGACAATCATGTATATGGTTGTAAATAATCCATGATCATATAAGAAAAATTCTTTTGAAGAATACAAGAAGAACACTCAAAACTCAGCCTTGCTCCCAATTCAAAGATTCAAACATAAAACTATGAGAAATGGTGTTGAAGAAGAAAAAGAGTGGAGAAGATAGAGATATTTCTTCTTTGATCAGATGCTTGGTTGTATATTCATGGATATACCTTCTTCTTCCTCTGATATTATACCCTGCCCCTTTGATAATTCTCATTATGGAACCCTTGATGAAACACTTCTTCTCTTTAAAAAAATCAAATTTTCTAACTACTTGAGTAGTTAAGGTTTTTCCCCTCTTGAATTTCTCGTACACTTTTCTTATTGAAGTATTCCATTTAATTAATTCTTCATTAATAAATCATTAATAAATTTACATGATTAATATTTGAATATTTCAAATGGGTCATTTTCCTTTTCTAATAAAATTTTTTAAATAAACTTTTATTTTCAAAATTTAATTAGTTTCCCTTTCAAAGAGAGGGACTGTGTTTTAATTTTATGGAAGTGACCATCAAATTTTCATCCATGGAAATCACTTCATATGTGGTCTTAAACGTCTTATCTTTCCAACGATATAAAGTTTTCCCAAATCCGTTGGTCGGATCTCAAAATATGAGCTCATGAAGTTGTGTTGTCACGCAGACCCATTAAAAATGAAGTTGAATTATATTTCAATTTCTGAAATAAATGTGGCTACTTTCAAGCCTTCAAACCTATACCATCATCTTCTACATCAAAATACCTTTCCAACAGTATACATTTTTCATGATTCTAACACTCGAAGCTCAAGTTATGGCTTTTGGAAGATTAAGACTCACGACTCGTCGATCAAAATTGATGGGAAAATGTGGGCCCTTGATCAAATTTCATTTTTTTCCTTAAGTATTTCTACTTTTGTGGTGAAAATACTATCCCACATGTGTTACACATCAAAATTCCACATTTTTGTTTCACACCCTAAGTGTAGTAAGTGTCACAAAGTTTCATATGCACCTTCCCAACTGTCTCATTCACTGTGTGAGGTGTTGCTAGCCCTTGACACCATTAAAACAATTGTTCATGACCCCTAAGTTATATGGGAAGAGGAGAACCATCATTTCTAGGTCAAAACACACTTTTTCCTTGGAAAATTTGACCCATTTTTTAGCATTTATGAAGGGTGGCACCCCCATGTCCATATTGAGGGTGCACACATGACACTCCCTCTACCACTATAGGGGAGCGCCATTGCTAGGATTGCACCTTGTCTCCCACAGGGGGGGGGGATTCTTGTTAATAGAAAGGGGGGATCTCCTCCACCTTTATCTATGGGCCAACTATTTGAGATGGGGTTAGTTTTATTCGACCCTCATGCTTGGGTTTCACTTTAGGATCTGATCCAAGCCTTAAGGAGCCATATCCTCAACCATACCCCTCATTTTATCATGGTTGTTATGTCTCTCAAGCCTATATATTGAGGGATTTCCAAGGTGAAAAGGGGGAAGCTTTCAGATATCAAACTTATTATCTTGGAAGAGTCATGCAAGGTTTGGACGAGGGGATCTTGGGGAGGTTTCTGCAACTTCATCAATCGTGGTTTGTAAGTACTCTATTTAGGTTCTCATTTGAATATACTTGGCCTATTTCCTTCAAGATTGTGTATTCTTGCATGTGTTTGTCTACTGTTTCTTCGATATTTTTTAATGAATTTGTTTGATATAATATTGTATATTAGTATTTATTTTTTTCTCTTTGCTTCCTATTGCAGGTATCAAGTTGCACTAAGGAGTTTGGAGATCAAGCTCGGATTGGAAGCAACGATGACAAATTTCGAAACAAGGTGCATCACACCCATTCTCCCTCTCTATTTCTGATTGGTTAAACTAAATTCAAATGGATGTTAGTGTCCATTTGTAGTTTTCTGTCTTGGTATTAGGGTCTGTAATCCAAGGTATATTTCACCTATCCGCATGGGAAATACTTCATAACAAAAATTGGCAACTCCACTGGGGAGGGACTTTAACTAATCTTTCATTGGATCGTCTTAAGCCTTTTCCTACCTTTATATGTTTTTTGTTGCTTGTTTCTGATCTACTTCCCCTTCCCTCTTCTTCACTAAAGATATCACAGAGTCATTGATTGGATTTTCTGATTTTTTTTATCCTTTTTGAACAATTTTCTGAACTTTTCAAAAGGGTGGCACTCCCTTGCAAGTCACACGAGGGCACCATCTACCTCACTGGCACTCCCAAGAATCCTTATATACAGTGCCATTAGCTTAATGGTGCCCCTATAGATCCTCCTACATAGATTCATTCCCCTAACTTGTGCCTTGTTTGCTTAAGAGCAGCGGTGCCATTCCCCCTGTTTTGGCCTTTTTTTCTTCTTCTTCTTTCTCTTTCTCAGTCTTATCTTGAGGGTATTTTTTCCCAGAGACTACTTGATTGTATTTGACTTTGTTTGCCTGAGAATTTGAAATTTATCACTCATTTATGTTTCTCCATTTAGTTTGCAATTTTTCTCCTAGTTGAGGTCCCCTAGGGTTAACAGGATCCCTTGATTCTTCTTGCCTTTGAGTTTGTCTGATCTTCGTCTCGCAAAGATTTCAAATTATTTGGATGTTTGGGATTTTTCATCAACTATGGTTTGCAAAGGTTGCTTGGTATTAATCATTTTTGTCTTCATTGAAACATCTCTCTTTTCTGGATGATTAGGACTCTCTTGTTTGCCACAACCTAGTCTTGAACATTGTTTCATGTTGCTCGTGTTTTGAGGATTTTCGTGAGTGTTTTGTCTTCTTTCTATTTTGCATATTTGAGTGTGCTTTGTTTGATTTTTTTTTCCTCGTAGTTCTTCGTATCAAACATAGATCTCTTTCATATGAAAGTTAAGAAGAAAAAAGTTTGCATATCTCCTTGCGTACATAATCGAACACAGAACTTTTGCATTCATTAGGAAATTTGTTTTGGTTTATGTTTAAAAAAAAAGAGCTAGTTTTGAATGTGAATTTCGGATTTCGAAAACATTTGCTTGGTATTTTGACATCATCTTGATCCCAGAAATTGAAAGTTGCATCATTTTGAGTGCTTGCTTGTGTTAATAAGAATAGAACTCTTCTCCTTCCCATATGTAGAATTCATCAAAAGAAAGAACTGAATATCATTCTTTTTCATTATATTGGATTCAAGTCTATATCACATCATTAGTTTCATCTCCATGAACCCTTTGAGTTAAAATCCATTCAAATAAACCACGCAGTAATAAAATCAACTAGAACATTTTTTTGTTTTAGCACACCAACTGTAGCACAGGATTAGGGTCTTTGGACTAGGGAAAGTGAGTAAATTGTCCAAGACTACTAAACATATTGTAGAGCGCTAAAGAGCGTATAAATACAACTTTCATATAACCATAGCTAGGAAACCCCTCTCACACAGGGGCTAAACACGAGGTTGCGTGTGGGAGAGCATCGAATATTACCACTCCAAAGATTAACTAATCGTAGAGGACATATCGTATATTGGGGGTTTTTCTTGAGAAACCACTAGTTTCATTTGGTCTCAGTGCTTCGAGAACTTCGAATCCGTTCGGGGTCCTCTAGATTTCTATCGGTCCACTTTTCTTCAGTTCTCTTCAATAGATTCAAACTTTGATATCATGCCCATACGTTTAGTCCCGACTATTGACTCTACCCACCTAGAGGTTGACTGTTAGTCGGTAACATTAGTCTCATTTCCTAGGTATCTATAGAGGTGACTGTGGGGGGATTCCCACGGTACATGGGGAAGACATCGTATCACACTCTTAGTAACCTTGGAGGGTGATCCTACAAAAGCGAGGGTTGCTTGCACCGAGAAGGGATGTTACGTGGAGGTTGAGGTAACTACTTCTAACTTCTTCACTAGAGGCTTGATATACCATCTTCGGAAGATCGTTGATCCTACTATTGCTTGGTTTGAATATCGTAAACAACCTTAAGATCGAATATTTCACAGTATGGAACATGACGTTCAAGAACCTCAACACAATATTTCTTATGAAGCAGTGATCGTAGATCACACTTTTGAAACCAGGAACACCGCTCCTGGAAGTGGCCAACCTTCATATGGGGAGGAACCTTTATCTACAGGGAAAATATTTACTGGGGGGAAACCTACATGGTTGCAACATCAATAAGCCTCGAGGAAATTTGCTCCTACAATTCCTTCTATCCCTACTACCACTGGAATGTATCCTGGACATTCATATTGATCCAGGAGGATCTTCACAGTCGACATGTTTCATTGACTTCAGTTGCAACCAACATTGTCCATTCAACAAAGAGCTCACCATGAGCTTTCCGATGCATTTCGAATGAAGTCAATTGGACTTCACATGCTAGAGATATGTCTTATTGATATTTAGGGGAAAATTGGCATTGTAACATGATTAATACATGAGATAGGTTTCTCATAATTATGTTTTTTTTATTATTTAAAAAGGGATTATTTGGTGCAAATCCATATTGCCTTTCAATCCCTAGTCTCAAGGAGAGTCCTAAGGAGAGTTGAGATCTTCAAGGATGGTTAAGAGATATTCTCAAACCAATCCCTTGAGATATGCCAAGATTTTAATTTAAGGGATCTTGAGAGATATTCTCTCCATGAACCTCTTGAGGTGGTTTAGATGGAGATGTTATATAAACCCTTCTTGGGGGTCAAGAAGAAAAAGAGGAGTGTGAAGAGCTTCGAGAAAGCTTGTGAAAAGCTTATTGATTCAGAGGAAGTCTTTGTAAAAAAGAAACAGGTTGTAGGCTTGTTGATGTAGCCCTTTTCAAGCAGAATCAATAGAGCAGGTTCATGGGTTTCATGAATCCAGAGACGTAGCCAGCGGGTCTCGTAAACTTTGTTATCATATTGTTGTGAATGTTGTATGAGTGATTATGATGCATTCTCACTTGGAAAAGTAGAGTTTTATTTGCTAAAACATGCACAACAATTTGACAATTTCATGCTTTCATGTTAATGTATTCATTAACGAGGCATTTTTTTATCTAATCCAATTGCCCTTATTCACATGCAATCTTGTCAGTAAAATATTTTTTTAGTTTGAAAATTTGGAAGTAAGAAGAGTCTTACCAAGTTTTCAAATCAAGTGGTATCAGAGTCAGTCTGACCAGTTTTGCAGATTGTGAATATCACCATGGGTAAAGGATTGAAGCGAGCGAGACTTCAAGAGTTGGAAGAAATCAACGAATGCATTCAAACAAAGAATGCAGAGCTCTGAAGGCTTTTACAAACCACAGAGGATGAGAAGAAGGAATTGAGGCTCGTGTTAGAGAAGATGGGGGAGGATAAAATTGGAGAGTGCTCCACTACAAAGGAGGCAGAAATTACCTCCAAGATCAAGCCAATTTGTGGCCATGGCAGGTATATCAATTATGATTCTTGTAATAAAAATACAGATGTATGCACATTTTTTCAGGTACTAAAAGATACTTCTCATGCATCGGGAAACCAAGGTGGTTTCTTAGAAGCCTCATCTTCGGAGTCGTCGCCCACGACATCTTTCTCGTCACCCAAGGTGGATCCACCTGAAGAAATTCGCGTCGCCCACGACATCTTTCTCGTCTCCGACCACCGCTAGTCTTCGAGTGCAGAGGAGGTCTGCAACAGTGCAGAAGGAAGCAATGTGGTCAGGAAGAGTGTGATTTGCGATGTATCTAGCAAAGATGGCGACTGAAGTTGTATTGAGCGGCGAGGCCTTCTCGAACAAGAAGGGTGGGAGCCTCGCATTCGGAAATACGCGGCGGCAGAATCATAACAGTGAAGCCTTTGCTGCAAACGGATGATCTGATCCGCCATGGCAGATAGACAATACCGCTAGAGGTGTGATCTGCCGATCAGGGTCTTCCGACGTGCCTGGTGATGATTGGATAAGTATAAAGTCTGAATCAAAGTGGTTTTACCGCACATGTTTATTGCTAGTCCCGCACTCACAGCAATGGACCTTTGCTGCATAGCAAGACAATATTACAGGATCTTCTGGAGGACGAGGATCAAGGAGAATGCGTTGGTTGTGCTCGCTATTCTTGGTGAAGCCCATATAATAATGATGATTTCTTTTCCCATCTGCCACAGTGGAGTCATGACTGTATTGCAGTTGTTAGGAACGTTAGCAGCAGAAATGTTCTAGAACCCAAGGCTAAAGCTGCGCTGGTTTGGATGTTGGGAAAATATTCTCAGGATTTGCTCGATGCCATAGAATTGGTAAGGTGGAAATGAGAAAGTTTAAGCCATTTTTTTCTATATTTAGTGCACATATTATTGCACATTTTGTAATGGGTAAATGGGATCATAGAAGTTTCCCCCTTGTGCATATTGTGGCATCCGGCATAAGGATTGCTTTGAACTTGATGATTATGAAGCATTGTAAAGGGATTTTAGCCACTCTAAAGTGAGGATGAGAGTGAGAGATGGTTTTTTTTACACCTAACACCTTAATTGGATTCATTGTAATAATCATTTAATCACTTAATTGGATTCATTGTAATAATCATTTAATCACTTGATTGAGGCATTTTGCCTAGGCCTATTTTGGAATTTCTTGTAAAACTTGACCAAAGAGTGTGTTTATAAACTCTTGGCAAGTCTGTAATCCATACATCATCAGATGCAGGTTGCAGTTTGATGCAGATGTGGGCGATTGTATCTCGAGCTCCAAAGAACAAGAGGTGAAGGAGAAAAGGGTGTGCCTTTCAGAACATTTGCTTTGCAGCAGTTGCAAGAGTTTGCGTTACATTTTGATTCTGAAGTACACGGGTGAAGGAATCTTGCGGGAATAAAAGACATTTGCATGCAGTTGGTGATGGGTTGCAGATAAAGTTGATACTTTTGGAGGTCCAAAAGTTTTCTCCATGGGGAGATGTGATCTAGGAGGATCTTCACAGTCGACATGTTTCAGTTGACTTCAGTTGCAACCAACATTGTCCATTCAACAAAGAGCTCACCATGAGATTTCTGATGCATTTCGAATGAAGTCAATTGGACTTCACATGCTAGAGATATGTCTTGTTGATATTTAAGGGAAAATTGGCATTGTAACATGATGAATACATGAGATAGGGTTCTCATAATTATGTATTTTTTATTATTTAAAAAGGGATTATTTGGTGCAAAGCCATGTTGGATTTCAATCCCTAATCTCAAGGAAATTCCTAAGGAGAGTTGAGATCTTCATGGATATTTGAGAGATATTCTCAAACCAATCCCTTGAGATGTGCCAAGATCCTAATTTAAGGTATCTTGAGAGATATTCTCTCCATGAACCTCTTGAGGTGGTTTAGATGGAGATTTTATATAAACCCTTCTTGGGGGTCAAGAAGAAAAAGAGGAGTGTGAAGATATTTGAGAAAGCTTGTGGAAAGATTATTGAGAAATTATTGATTTAGAGGAAGTCTTTGTAAAGGAGAAACAGGTTGTAGGCTTGTTGATGTATCACTTTTCAAGCAGAATCAATAGAGTAGGTTCATGGGTTTCATGAATCCGAAGACATAGCCAGGTGGTCTGGTGAACTCCGTTATCATATTGTTGTCAATGTTGTATGAGTGATTATGATGCATTCTCACTTGGATAAGTAGAGTTTTATTTTCTAAAACATGCACAACAATTTGACAAATTGATGCTTTTATGTTAATGTATTCATTAACGAGGCATTTTTTTATCTAATCCATTTTCCCTTATTCACATGCAATCTCGTCAGTAAAATATTTTTTTAGTTTGAAAATTTGGAAGTAAGAAGAGTCTCACCAAGTTTTCAGATCACATATCCAGGAGTTGTGAATCCTTTGTGGGCTCAACCCAATTCGAAGGGAATTCCTCTGCAAGGAACTTTTCCCTATTAATCCGTAAAACCTATGATTCCAATGAAATTGTCCCTTCCACCACCATACATGGGGGGCCAACAAGTCAACCGCAGTACGTAGGAGGTCCATCTGTTAAGTCACAGTACATGGGTGAAAAAAAAGGACAACCACCATACATGGGTGGACAACCCAGGAAGCCATGATACATGGGAGGACCATCTATGTTTTTCATCTCGCCAAAACATGGATATGGTCCTACTAGTGTTCCCACACAATATGGTTATTACTGGTATCAATATTCTAACTGAAAACTACCATTCTTGGCTACGTTAGATATGCCAGATCTATCACGTTTAACAAACAATCTCATCCTTCATGCCCCATTTTGGCCCGCCATCGCTACCAAATTACCGTCTGACATTCCGAAATTCGACGGAAAACCTGGAGAAGATCCTAACAATCGTGTTATGTCTTTCCATTTATGGTGTTATTATAACTCTTTAATGGAAAATTCCATCTGTCTTAAACTTTTTTAGAGAACACTTACAGGGAAACACTGAATTGGTATATCGAACTACTGTGTAACTTGTTTGTCGACTTTAATTCTCTTGCCATGCCTTTCCTGCCGCATTTTCAGTTGCCTATACAATACGAGACTGATACAGATCTTTTGACCTCACTCCAGAAATCCTCTTCTGCCCACATATCTGATCACACCATTTCTCCCTCTCTCTTTCTGAGTGGTTAAACTGAATTCAAAGAGATGTTAGTGTCCATTTGTAGTGTTTATGTCTTGGTATAGGGGTCTGTAATCCAAGGGATATTTCACCTGTTCATAGGGGAAATATTGTGTAACAACATGCATTGGGATACTTGAATTTTTGGTGTATATATTCAAAAGTGCATTATACACTTGATAAGTAACACAAAGAGACAATATTATGGAGGTTTAAGGGCTCGACCCTCCTTGGAAATTAATTAATAAAATTTAAATTTTACTTGCCAAATCAACCTCCAATCTGCCCAGTCGGCACTAATGAGTCAGCCACTAAAATATTGCCATGTGTCACCAATACGAATATGCCACGTGTCTCCAATAATCAAATTCCATGTGTCATAATTTCATTGGATGCCAAATATAACCAATAATACACCGCCATGTGTCACCAATAAGAATACGGCACGTGTCTCCCTCCAAGAGATTCCATGTGGCACCAATAATTAAATGCCATGTCATCCAATCATGGGCTTCCACTTGTCATATTTTCACAAGTTTCCATGTGGGACAATCTCATTGGTCAATAGTTCATATATGATTAAAATAAGGTTTGGGTGTGAAGCTTAAGTGGGAGAATGAACGAGAGGGTAGAAATGGGTAGTTAGGGGGAAGGGAAATTTGTAGGTAGCGGAGGTAGGGAGGAGTAGTTTGTAGGTGGCGAATGGAGTGTGAGGGGGGCTAGGGAATATTGGTGTGGGTGAGTCCGCAAGTCCGCTAAGGACTAAAAAAACTAAGCATGGAGTGGGAGAGGTAAAGGAGTGGAGTGAAGTGGGTTGGGGAGTTCGTGGGTTGGCAGGGGTGGGGAGTGTGAGAGAGGTGAGGGGGTAAGGGAGAGGGTGAGTCATAATGATTCCTCCCCCGAAGAAATTTAAAAATAATCTAAGTATAAAAGGGGGGAAGGGAAGAGTGTAGTGACATAGAAGACACAAAAATTCTAAGTGTTAAATAGTGTGGAGAGGGTAATATGAAACCATAAATATAATAAGAAGAAAAAAACGTCTTGGGCCCGTGAAGTAAGAAGAAAATAGGGTCTTGGGCCCATGAAAAAAGAAGAAACTAAGGGTCTTGGGCTTGTAAAACAAGAAGAAACTAAGGGTATTGGGCCCGAAAATTTTTAGATGTGTTTGGAATAAATTAGCTTCATTCCACATAGAAGAAGCGTTTTTTATCGCTTAAACGCAAACCTAGATATATTGAGCATACAGTCTCGGATTTTCAATCTGAAAAATGCATGGAAAATATGAGACTGAGGGATACATCATGGAATTATTATCTTTCAAAAATTATCTTCTTTTGATATCAATTTTTTTTATGAATCCAAAAAAGAGAAAATATAGATGGCCAAATTTTGGTCAACAATCACATAACTATCATTATTATAAACATATAATAATAAAAATAATATCTCGCAACACATAAGCACCACTATGATTTAAACTAGACTAATCCCTCCTTGCATGTATTCCCATGTAGCTTCCTATTTTAACCTATACAATAATAAATATATATTCCCATAACATTATGAAAACAAACATTCAAATCAAAAGTGGATTGCAATGAAACAAGAATCACAGAAAAAAGAGCCTTTCTCATCCCAAGAAATAAAAAACATTTTTTCTAGGGACATATGACCTAAATTTATATCACAAATTTCCTTTCCATCCAATGAAGTGTTTATGACATTTTAAATCCAGGTGAAAAAGTTTGCATGCCTTTCCATGCTTTTCCTTTCCATGCCTTGACCTGCCTTGCCATGCCATGCCTTGTTTTCCATGCCATTCCATGCCTTGATTTTCCTTTCCATGCCATGCCATGTCATGCCTTGCATTTTCTTTCCTTTCCATGCATTGCCTTGTCATGCCATGCCTTTCATTTCCTTGTCATGTCATGCCTTGCCTTGCCATGACATTCCTTGCCATGCCTTGTCTTCCCAAACCATGCCTTGTCATTACATGCCATGCCATGCCATGCCTTGCCTTACCTTGACGTGTCATGCCTTGCCTTGCCTTGCCATGCCTTTCCTTTCCATGCCTTTCTTTTCCTTTCCTTTCCATGTCATGCCTTGTATTTCCATGACATGTCTTTCCTTGCCAAGCCATGTCTTTCCTTTCCATGACATGCCTTTCCATGCCATGCCTTGTCTTTCCATGCCATGCCTTTCCTTTCCAATCCATGTCTTTCCTTTCCATGACATGTCTTTCCATGCCATGCCTTTCCATGTTATTCCATCTCATGCCATCTCATGCCTTGCATTGCCTTTCCATGCCATGGCATGTCTTTCCTTGCCAAGCCATGCTTTTCCAATCCATGCCTTTCATTTCCATGTCATGTCATGCCATGCCATGCCTTGCCTTTCCATGACATGCCTTGCCTTTCCATGCCTTGCATTTCCATGCCTTTCCTTTCCTTGTCTTTCCATGTCATGCCATGTCATTCCTTGCCATGCCTTTCCATGCCATGTCATGCCATGCCTTGCCTTGCCTTGACTTTCCATGCCATGTCATGCCTCGCCTTTCCTTTCCCTGGCATGCTTTTTCTTGCCATGCCATGCCATGCCTTCCCATTACATGCCATGCATTGTCTTGCCTTGACTTTCCATGTCATGTGATGTCATGCCTTTTCATGGCATACCTCGCCTTGTCATGCCATGCCTTTCCATGCCATTTCTTTCCATTCCTTTCCATGCCATGCCATGCCTTTCCATTACATGCCATGACTTGCATTTACATGTCATTCCTTGCCTTGCCATGCCATGCATTGCCTTTCATTTCCATGCCATGTATTTCCTTGCCTTGTCATGTCATGCCATGCTATTTCCATGCCATTTAATTTCCTTTCCATGTCATTCCATGCCATTGCCTTTCCTTTCCAAGACATGCCATGCCTTTCCTTTCCATGTCATGCCTTGCATTTCCTTTCCATGTCATTCCTTTCCTTTCCATGATATGCCATGCCATGCCATGCCATGCCTTGCATTGCCTTTCCTTTCCATGCCTTGCCTTGCCTTGACTTTCCATGCCATGCCTTGCCTTGACTTGCCATGCCATGCCTTGCATTGCATTTCCTTTCCTTGCTTTTCTTAACCACAATTCATCTAAAAGGTACTTTCATTATGATATTCATAAAGCTAATTGTTTGTAAAAATATAGTTATTTTCATCGTTATAGAGAATTTATTGTCCTTTGATTCACCCACAATAAATTTGTCTCTATAATCATAAACACCATTAAATTATTTCCAAAGTCAATTAACTTATAATAAATTTGTTTTCAAGTTAATTTAATAAAAAATAATGGCATTCGTGCATCATACCTTTTGTTTGCTTAAAAAAATAATACGTGTACTAAATGAACAAGTTTAATACCTAAAAATTACATTCAAAGGATTCATTATGCATGTAATTATACAACTTGTTATCCTGTATATCTTAGATACAAATACTTGCATGAGAATTTCAATGTCATAACATAAGAGCTCTCTTTATTCATATATCTTAGGTATCTTCATAGTTGTGAAACATGGATTATCATAATTAATAGGATTTACATAGAAAGGGATGTCACTAAATAGGTTAATTTTCCATCCTTATGGTGTAGTATCATTATACTATCGATCCATAATTTCTTTTGGATTGCATGAAAAACAACATAACTTCATGGCCTTATTTAAAATCAAAGAAATAAAAACTAATCTTTCAAATCAATAACTTTTACAACAAGATATACCATGTAGACCTAGACCTAGACCTAGACCTTGCATGTCTATATTTTCTTATCCTTGTCATGTCTTGCCTTGCCTTGCCTTGCCATGCCTTGCATTTCCATACCTAGACCTAGACCTATAACTAGACATTACCTTGCCATGACTTGACTTGTCATTCCTCATCTTCCAATGGTCTAGGTCATGGTCTATGTCATGGTATAGGTCATGGTAATGGTGTAGGTCTAGGTCTTGGTCTAGGTCTAGGTCTAGGTCATGGCTTAGGTCTAGGTCTAGGTCTATGCATAGATGATTTTAGGGGCTAAATTTCACAAATGGGATAATTTTCCATGGTTTTTCCCCAAAAGCGAATCGCCAATTTCCATTTTTTTCTAAAAACGATTCACCCAAATTCCATAAAATAAAATTAGTTTACCTTAAAAATCGGCAAAGTTTTATAAAAACTATATAAAATCCTTATAAATTTGAATATTTTTACAAAAGTATCGCCAAACATTTTATGTTTTGCATATTAAGGACTAGTAAGATTAGCTCGGGTTTCTACATTTTAATATAAATTTCCGTCCTTAAAACTATCCCTGGGTCTATGTCATGGTCGAGGTTTAGGTCTAGGTCTATTGCCAACATGTCCCTGAATGGCTTGAGGAGGCGAGTTGCAACTCATGATAAAACTATAACTAGACCTTGGATGGATGAACCATTGGTTGCATTGGATTTGAGGCATCATGTTTAGCTAGTGGGGACCTTCCATTGTCATTTTGTTGCCCGGAAAAGCGTTTGTTGGAGGATCACTAGGACTAGGGTTTTTCTCAATGAGGCATAGTGCAATTTCTAAACAAGAGGTCGATTTTCAAGACCACTATGCCAGGTGATTCTGGGTACTGTGGTCGCATGGGCCTTGGCCAAATAGATGTGTGGGAGCTTACAAAACTCTGTTATGCTATTTGGTTTGGATTTTATGTCCCTGGACCAAATTGTCAACATGTCCCTGAATGACTTGAGGAGGTGAGTTGTAACTCGCGATAAAATCCTAACCGAGACTCGGATGGATGAATTGTTGGTTGCATTGGATCTAATGCACCAGGTTTCAGCTAGTGGGGTCCCTCCCTGACATTTTGTTTCTCGAAAAAGTGTTTGTTGGAGGATCTCCGGAACTAGCGTTTTTCTCAATGAGACATGGTGAAATTTCTGAACAAGAGGTCAATTTTCAAGAACATTGTGTTGGGTGATTGTGGGTAGTGTGTTCGTGTGGGCCTTGGCCAAACATGCATGTAATATATTACAAAACTCCATTATGCTGCTCTGTTTGTATTTTATGCTCCCATACCAAATTGCTAACATGTCCTTGAATGGCTTGAGGAGGCGAGTTGCAACTCACGATAAAAATCTAATCGAGCCTCGGATGGATGAACCTTTGATTGCATTGGATCCAAGGCACTAGTTTTCAGCTAGTGGGGGCCCTCCGTTGTAATTTTGTTTCCTAGAAAAGCATTTGTTGGAGGATCTTTGGAACTAGGGTATTGCTCAATCAGTCACTATGCAATTTTCGAACAAGAGGTCAATTTTCAAAACTCTATGTTGGGTGATTATGGGTAGCGTGGTCGCATTGGCCTTGGAAAAAAAAATGTGTGAGATCTTACAGAATTCGGTTATGCTGCTCGGTTTAGATTTTATGCCCCTAGACCAAATTGCCAACATGTCCCTGAATGGATTGAGGAGGTAAGTTTCAACTAGCGATAAAACTCTAATCGGGCCTCAGATGGATGAATCCTTGGTTACTTTGGATATGGGGCACTTGGTTTCAGCTAGTGGGTCCCCTTTTCTATCATTTTGTTGCACGGATAAGCATTTTTTGGAGGATCATCGGGACTAGGGTTTTGCTCAATGAGGCACGGTGCAATTTTCAAATAATAGGTTGATTTTCAAGAACACTTTGTTGGGTGATTTTGGGTAGTGTAGTTGTGTGAACCTTGGCCAAATAGATGTGTGGGAGCTTACGAAACTCCATTATGTTGCTCGGTTTGGATTTATCACCCAGACCAAATTGTAAACATGTCCCTGAATAACTTGAGGAGGCAAGTTGCAACTCATGATAAAAATCTAACTGAGCCTCAAATGGATGAACTGTCAGTTAAATTGAATCTGGGGCACCATTTTTTAGCTCAAGGGGCCCCTCTTCTATCATTCCATTCCCCGTAAAAGAGTTTTTTGAAGGATCACTGGGACTAGGGTTTTTCTCAATGAGGCACAGTGCAATAGTTGAACAATAGGTCGATTTTCAAGAACACTATGACAGGTGATTTTGGGTAGTGTGGTCATGTGGGCCTTGAACAAACAAATGTGGGGGAGCTTACATAACTCTGTTATGCTTCTTGGTTTGGATTTTATGCCCCTAGAACAAATTGTCAACATGTCCTTGAATGGCTTGAGGAGGCGAGTTGCAACTCGCAATAAAACTCTAATTGGGCCTTGGATGGATGAACCGTCAGTTGCATTGGATCTAGGGCACCAGGTTTCAGCTATTTGAGCCCCTCCACTTTCATTTCATCGCCCAAAAAGGTGTTTTTTGGAGGATCACCACGACTAGGGTTTTTCTTAATGAGGCACAGTGTAATTTCCGAACAAGAGGTCGATTTTCAAGAACATTGTGTCGGGTGATTGTGGGTAGTGTGGTTGCATGGGACTTGGCCAAACATACATGTTGGAGCTTACAAATCTTTTTTATGCTGCTCGGTTTGAATTTTATGCCCTCGGACCAAATTGCAAATATGTCCCTAAATGGCTTGAGGAGGCGATTTTCAACTCGCGATAAAACTCTAATCGAGCATTGGATGGATGAACCGTCAATTGCATTGGATCCAAGGCACCAAGATTCAACTAGTGGGGCCCCTCTGTTTTCATTTTGTTTCTTGAAAAATAATTTGTTGGAGGATCTCTAGAACTAGGGTTTTTCTCAATGAGGCATAGTGCAATTTTCGAACAAGAGGTCAATTTTCAAGAAAATTGTGTTGGGAAATTGTGGGTAGTGTGGTCACATGGTCCTTGGTCAAACAGATGTGTGGGAGCTTACAGAACTCCATTATGCTTCAGTTTGGATTTTATGCCCTCAGACCAAATTACCAACATGTCCCTTAATGGC
The DNA here is from genome assembly GCA_009831015.1 of Picea engelmannii. NCBI lineage: Eukaryota > Viridiplantae > Streptophyta > Pinopsida > Pinales > Pinaceae > Picea > Picea engelmannii. The sequence continues at coordinate 692,485 of ML777170.1, read as the reverse complement.
TTGAGGAGGCGAGTTGCAAATCATAATAAAAATCTAAAAGAACCTCGAATGGATGAACCATCGGTTGCATTGGATCTAGGGCACTGACTTTCATCTAGTGGGGCCCCTCTGCTTTCATTCCATTTTCTGAAGAAAAAAAAAAATTGGAGGATCATCGAGACTAGGGTTTTGCTCAATGAGGAAAAATGCAATTTCCGAACAAGAGGTCGATTTTCAAGAAAACTATGTTGGCCGATTGTGGATAGCATGGTCACATGGGCCTTGGCCAAATAGATGTGCATGAGATTATGAAACTCCGTTATGCTACTCGATTTGAATTTTATTCCCCCGGACCAAATTGCCAACATGTCCCTAAATGGCTTGAGGAGGCGAGTTGCAACTCATGATAAAACTCTAACTAGGCCTCAGATGGGTGAACCATCAGTTGCATTAGATTTGGGGCATCAGGTTCCAACTAGTGGGGGCCCTTCACTATCATTTTGTTTCCCCAAAACGTGTTTGTTGGAGGATCACTGGGACTAGGGTTTTGTTTAGTGCTTATTACATATGTTTGACAATTTAACACCTTGTAAGACTAGACATGGAATGACATGGAAAGACATGGAAATTCAAGGCATGACATGACATGGCAAGGCATGGCATAGCATGGAATGGCATGGTAAGGCAACACAAGGCAAAGCATGGCATGGAAATGCAAGGAAATGTAAGGAAAGGCATGGCATGGAAAATCATGTCATAGCAAGTAAAGGCAAGGCAAGGCATGTCATGGAAAGGAAAGCCATGGCATGGTAAGGAAAGGCATGGCATGGAAATGAAAGGAATGGCATGGCATGGAAAGTAAAGGCAAGGCATGGCATGGCATAGCAAGTCAAGGCAAGGTGGGGCAATGCAAGGAAAGGAAAGGCTAGACATGATGATGCAAGGCAAGGCAAGGAAATGCATGACATGGCAAGGCTTGGCATGTCATGGCATGGAAATTCAAGGCATGACATGGCAAGGCAAGGCATGGCATGGCATGGAAGTTCAAGGCATGGCATGGCATGACAAGACATGGCATGGAAAGGCAAGGAATGGCTTGGAAAGACATGGCTTGGAAATGAAAGGCATGACATGATATGGAAAGGAAAGGAAATGCATCGCATTGCATGCCATGGGAAGGTAAGGCATGGCATGTCAAGGAAAGGCGAGGCATTGCATGGAAATGAAAGGCGTGGCATGGCATGGCATGGAAATGAAAGGCATGGCATGGAATGGCATGGCATGGCATGGCATGGCAAGGCAAGGAAAGGCATGGTAAGGCATTGCATGCAAGGCATGCCATGGCATGCCATGACATGGTATGGAAATTCAAGGCAAGGAAAGGCATGGGATGGCATGGCATGGAAAGGCATGGAAAGGCAAGGCATGGTATGGCATGGCATGGAATTTCATGGAAAGACATGGCTTGGAAAGGCATGGTAAGGCATGGCATGACAAGGAAAGGCAAGGCATGGAAAGGCATGGCATGAAAGGAAATGAATTGCAAGGCAAGGCATTACATGGACTGAAATGGAAATTCAAGGCAAGACATGGCATGGCATGGAATGGAAAGGCATGACATGGCATGTCAGGGCATGGCATGGCAAGGCAAGGCAAGGCATGGAATGGAAAGGCAAGGTAAGGCAAGGCAAGGCATATGGCATCACATAGCAAAGAAATGAATAGCATGGCATGGAAAGGAAAGGCATGGGATGGAAAGTAAAAGCATGGCATGGCATACCATGACAAGGCAAGGCAAGGCAAGGCATGGCATGGCATACCATGACAAGGCAAGGCAAGGCAAGGCATGGCATGGCAAGTCAAGGCAAGGCAAGGCAAGGCATGGCATGGCATTGCAAGGCAAGGAAAGGCATGGAGGGGCAAGGCATGGCATGGAAAGGAAAGGTATGGCAAGGCAAGGCATGGAATGGAAAGTCAAGGCATGGCATGGCATGGCAAGGCAAGGCAATGCAAGACAAGGCATGGCATGGCATGGGAAGACAAGGCATGGCATGTCAAGGCAATGCATGGCATGGCATGGCAAGGAAAGGCAAGGCATGACATGGCAAGAAATCCATGGCATGGAATGCCATAGCAAGGCAAGGAAAGGTAAGACAATGCTAGGAAATAAATGCAAGGAAAGGAAAGGGAAGCCTAAACATAGTTCCCTAACAACAAAAAAGAACTACAAAATACAAGAATACCATAAAATGAAGCCAAATTTTCAATCATTCTTAAATCTGAAATATTTGTTCAATTATCCCTTTTACACACATATGATCATTCAAGTAGACCATTGGGATCACTTCTAATACTAATGGTCTCCATTAAATTCTCATGCTCAGAGTAAGGAAATAAGTAGTGTACCTTTGATGAGTTCTTACATGGCATTGTTTGTAGTTGGAGGTTTGTAACAACAACCAAGTTTTTAAAGTGGTATACAGCTTCACCTAGTCTATAATCTTGAAAAATATAACCACCTTTCATCTTTGTTCTTCCATCCTGTGTCATATATTCTCCTTTAATAACCATCGACCCAATCAAAAATTTAATTCCTTTGGAGTCTGTTACTAGTCGCACGGGGGTCTACTTTTCCTCTAAGCAACATGTCATCCAATAATCAGTGCCCCATTCATTACCTCTTGGGGAAACCACTATGTATATGTTCCCTACAAAAATAGAGTGACAACACGTGAGTACACTAAATGACCAAAGCATAAAACACTAATGCTAGTTATTCAAAATTTAATAGAAGGTTTCACCGAACCTGCCAGTATGAGATCTAATACATTATTATAATCTGTTGAAATATTTGATTGGTCCTCCTCTAACTGGGATAATTCCATGGTTGTACATTGACCAATGGGGAGTGATATACGATCCCATCTATCAATCTAGTCTGTGGATTCACAATCATCCCGTTCATTACTACTACATGGACCACAGAAGCAAGAGAGTTTTCCCGTCCATATTTCAACTATTGCTTTGTCTGATGTTCGGACTGAATGGAATCCACAATTTCCCTAGATTGTTTCGTGTTCTTACCACTTTCATTGATCTACATCAACCACCTCCCAAAAATATCTATGTACATTTCCTTTCATGTGTGATTCGTCTTCACGGGTTATTATTCCCTCTCCCATTACTGAAGAAAACCATTCAACAATGGATTTATCATAACGAATGAGGGAAGTAGTTGTGAACTTCATTTCTTTCCTATGTAACAATATTTTTATGCATGCATCTACTCCATCATTCTCCCCTTTCCCATGCACCGACTCAAAATAGTTCCAAATGTGTGGAACCTTGATTTTTTTTTGCAACATAAACAACCATTTAAATACACGAGCATTTTTTAACTGGACTACGCAACCATCTAACCAAATCCAATCTTGATCCATCTGTATGTTCTTATCCTTAAGGTGATTGTAAAACAACTAAAAACAATATTGTACATAGGCTAAGTCATGGCATTGATCAACGCTTATGTAGAAGTGATACTCCTTCAATATAACTTTGTTTTCTTCATTACTATCCGGCCCATGCATGTATGTGATATGGACCATTATGATGACCTGCTTTGAGTGAAAATATTGGATTTGAATATCATTTTGCAGTTGAAGAGTGTATTTCTCTGGAAAATCAATCATTGATAAGACAATACCAATGAGAAATGTATCTCTTCATATTCTAAAATGCTCGTTCTTCCATCGAGCCACATGGACATGTTGAACATATTGTCATTTCTTTTTTACGAAGTCCTTCATGAAGTCACATACTTGTACTTGGGAAGTCACCAATTGTATATTTTTTTTTCCTTCCCTCCATCAATATCATATGAGACATATTTAAATCATTGCAAGGAAACCTCCTTCTTCCCTAATTCATACTCATTGCTTACATGGATGCACTTTCTCAGTAATGCCATTCCACCGCACCAGGGGCATGTTCCATCTAAGAAATATTTTTGGTAAAATGTACAACCTTTTTTTGGTAATATGTTGTGAATAAAGTCTTCAGACTCTGAAAACGACAATATAACTTAGCATTCCTACAAAAGGGTGTTAGGCAATACATGAAATATGTGTGTGTGTTTGTCATAATAATAACCAAAATCAATGTGATATCTACAACAACATGTGTTACGAATTGTGTTTATTCAAACATACCAAGGCTTTCATTTATGGAAAGATCTTCTACCCAAGTTAAGTGCACTATGTATTGCCTTGAATCTCTCATACAATTATATCTGTCTAATGTCAAGAAAGTGTTCAATATGGGGTTCACTGTCCATAGATCCCCTTCTCAATTTTAGTACATATTTTTGGTTGGAAGAAGAAGGCCTAATGTTCTCATGCCAGAAATCATGTACTAGTCCCTTAACTACTCCAATTAACTTCATGTTAGAATGAGCTATCCCACCAGTGAAGACCCACAAATCTATTGGGCCACCTATGTCAAGGCTATCTCATCTATTAGAATACTTTCTAAGGGTTTTGATATTTCTTTTCATGAGATGAGAGTTTTGTTGGAGAAAACAATGTTTTCTTGTGATCTTGCTAACAATTGATTGTGATAAGACACGTCGAGCTGCATTATGGTGTTTAAAATGAGATTTCTTACCAATTCTTTGAAAAGCATCCACAAGGTTTCTAACAATATGATGACTTTTTTCTAATCTTTTGATTGTTTTAATGCCTAAAATTCTCCCAACAACAATCAAACTTCTAGATTTTAACAAAGCCAAAAATAATTGACATTTGACGACATCATATTTTGATTCAAAATATTCTTTAATGATTTTATAAGAATGATAAAAAATAGTACGGTTAGGTAACTTAACTTCAAGTGATGTTAGACCACTGTCATCCACCTGAATGAATTTACGAGTTCTTCGTCACACAATGCTCAATCTAGGTAGGGACGATGAACCCCTATTATGGAAATCTTGACCTCCCTATTGTGGAGTTAACAACGTTTCAATTCTTTCCCCTTGAATCATTGTCGGATAAATTATGCGACGAGAGTCGACATTCCCATGATTAGTTTCTGCAACGTTTGATTGTCCAACAAGAGGTTGCACCACATGAACTTCTTCACCAGAATGTTGTGCACCAATTGCGTCTTCAATTTCATCCCTTGTATAATCAACTCCAAGTAAATCCTCCATCATCTGGTCATCCACAACAACTTGTATTGATGAGATACTAATTGGATTGGTCTCTACTAAACTATTGCACTTACCTTGTGGTGATGGAGGAGAAACAACAGTGGCATCTATTCCGCTAGAAATTGGATTTCCTTCTTTTGAAAGCCTACATTTTGACATACGTAACCTTTCATTTTCTCTTTCTTCTTCTAACTTTTCAATGGGTATTTCTTTTCTCGAGCACTTTCTATCTCGATTTCATTGATTCCCCATGTTTAAAGAGAAAATTTGGATTATAAGTACCCCACCACAAATTTGTCTTGGTATTACACAAGAAGACACAACTAACAATTCCAATTCCAAGTGGACAAATTTGTCTTGGTATTACAATAGAAGACACAACTAACAATTCCAATTCCAATTGGATAAATTTGTCTTGGTATTACACAAGAATACACAACTAAAAATTTCAATTCCAATTGGAGAAATTTGTCTTGGTATTACACAAGAAGACACAACTAACAATTCCAATTCCAATTGGACAAATTTGACTTGGTATTACACAAGAATACACAACTAACAATTCAAATTCCAATTGGACAAATTTGTCTTGGTATTACAAAAGAAGACACAACTAACAATTCCAATTGGATAAATTTGTCTTGGTATTACAAAAGAAGACACAACCAACAATTCCAATTCCACTTAGACAAATTTGTCTTCCAATTCTTCCCACAATTGTCTTGCAATAACAAAAAAATGTCTATGAATTAAACAACAAGACAAAAAGAACAAAAACATGTATGTTCTTACTATTTTTTCATGCAGATGTCAAGCTTGTTTGATTTTTTGATATAGATGAGGCTGAAGAGTGTTCTTGGCACATAAACATTCCCAACATGAACATGCATGCGTTCATATAACACATGTGCACTAAAGCACGTGCACGTTCTAGGAACACACATGCATTATGTTGGTCAGGGATGAGTGCCCAACCTCAAAGATTTCAAGTCACAAGAGCGTGCATATGCTCTTAATGCAACAAATATAACATTTATTGTAGATCAAACATCTTTATGAATAAATATGTATAGGGGTTTGGAGACAACTAGGAACTAAGGGATTAGGATTGAAAGTGTTTTGAAGCATAGAGAAATGGTTAGAGCACCAAGATGTGGGTGAAATGGTTGTGGGGCATTTAACAAAAGGTATATGTGTAGTGAAATTGGGGCTCTAGAGTGGAGGGGGTTAAGGGTCGATTATAGGTTATGCCTAGGATTATATGGAACTAGGGGGGTCTAGGTCATAGTCTAGGTTAAGATCTAGGTCATGGTATAGGTCATGGTCATGGTCTAGCTCTATCTCTATGTCTATCTCATGATATACTTCATGGTCATCGTATAGTTCTAGGTCATGGTCTAGGTATTTCCATGTCTAGGTTTTGTTATGTCTAGGTGTTGACATATCTAGGTCAAGGCCATTTCTTTCCTTGAGATGTAGAGAGGGGGGGTGAAGAGAGAGGAAGAAAAAGAGTGTGAGAAGGGGAGAGAGGAAGAAAAAGAGAGTGTGTGAGAGTGAGGGAGAGGGAGACGGAGAGGGGGGTAGAGAGAGAGAGAGGAAGGGGGCCGAGATAGGGAAGGGGGGTTAGATAGAGGAAAAAAGAGCAAGGTGGGGACAGCGGGGGAGATAGAGGAAGGGGCTTACAGTGAGCGGGAGAGAAAGGATTAGATACAAGAGGTAAAGATACAAGGGGGGTAGAGATGGATTGTTTGAGAGTGTGAAAGGGTGGAAGAGGAATACCAAGAGGGGGGGTAGAGAGAGAGGTGAGAGAGAGATGGTATATGTGAGAGGGGGAGAGATAAAGACAAAGAGGGGTAGTAGAAAGGGAGTGTTTGAGAGTGTGAGAGGAAGGGAGAGGGAGACAAAAGGGGGGGGGGAGAGAGTGAGAATCATGGGGGAGAGAGAGGGAAGGGGGGTAGAAAGAGGTAAATAGAGAAGGGTGGTACAATGCATATGATTACAGTTTCAAAATGGTTGTAAACGATTCTTCTATTTATGGAATCCCACCCATTCAAAGGTGGATGTGCAGTGTTGATTTCAACACATCCCACAAAATTACATGCTTAGAGCCCAAAGTCTATTTATTGTCCCTTGCACAGATGCATTTAAATACATTGGGAAAGTGGTCAATATATCTATATGGAAAAATAAAAAAAATTGTAGTTTCTCTAGGGAAATTTAACCTTCTATGCCCCTTTCTAGGTTATAAACTACTGACGACAATAGTCAAATATTGAATAACGTACACATAGATAATTTTTTTGTCTTAAATAATCTAGGTAATGTCGAATACAAATTGAGGACAATACAAAATCAAGGAAATTTAACCTTTTACACTTTCTACCAAGATGTAAATGGCCAACGACAACAGACTAATCTTGAAGAACGTACAAATAAATAAGTGTTCCAGTAATACATAATCTATGCCAATATTATAAGAAAAAATCTCAATCATGTATTTTTGATAATATAAAATCAAACAATGGCAAATCCCAGAGAGACATGAGAAAAACATGACAATCAAATCAAATCATGGTCTAGCTCATGGCTTAGGTCAAGGTCTAGGTCATCGTCTAGGTCTAGTTCATGGTCTAGGTCATGGTCATGTTCATGGTATAGGTGTAGGTCATGGTCTAGTTCTAGCTCTAGGTCTACATCGTGGTCTAGGTCATGGTATAGGTCTAGCTCTAGGTCTATGTCACAATCTACATCATGGTCATCGTATAGGTCTAGGTCATGGTTTATGGGATAGGTCTACGTCTAGGTCTTTCCATGCCTTGCCATGTCTAGGTATTGTTATGTCTAGGTCTAGGTATAGTTCTTGACATATCTAGGTCAAGGAAATTTATTTCCTTGTTATGTACCAAAATTGTTATAGTGTGTGAATGTCTCAGAGGGAGAGAGAGGAATACATAGAAGGGGGTACACAGAGAGTGTATGAGAGTTTGAGAGTCAGAGAGAGGAATATAGAGAGGGGCGGGTGGAGAGAGAGTATGAAAGAGAGTGTGAGATGGGGAGAGAGGAAGACA
>ML777170.1:627799-657634 GCA_009831015.1 Picea engelmannii | reverse complement strand
ATTACAAGTTTTTCCTTTTTTTCACTTTGGTTAAAATAATATATATAAGTGTTAACTTATGTATACAATAGATAATTATACACAAATAACATATTTGTTAACTTTTGTACATAAATAAAATAAAATAAATAAATATTAATTTTATAAATATAGACATAATTCTTTATATCCATAAAATTTGTGTGGCAGGGACTACGTTGCCATGCAACACTTGTTAAATGGTGCATTGAAGCTTTATATTTGCCCATACATTTATTTCATCTTGAATAGGAGGGAATATACAGCAGTGATTGAACTTTTCTTCCATGAAACCTTCGCCCAATCGTTTGCGCAACTGCTTCACTACTCCCGCACCCCACTGTAGTTTGGGACTTTTAGAACTTAGAAATCGAGAGAGCAGCCATTGCACAAGATTAACACACAATAATAGAATGTATTACACACAACATAACAAAAGGTGAAACTCACAGTTACAACAGTCATAGTTAACCTAGAAATTCATAGTTACAACAACTGTAAGCATTATCTCTAACACCCTCCCTTAATGCTTACATTACAAATATCACAATCACAAATTACAAAACATAATAAAAGGTTACAACACAAATTTTGTCATGTCTATCTCACTGGTCCTCATACGCAATTACACCCATCTCTGAACTTCATAGACACGCTCTTTCTCTCCATCATCTTCGAGCTACCACTTCACAAATACAACCGCTTCCGACCATCTTTGAAGTATCTATAGGACCAACGATTCTAAACTACCCCGAAGAATAGTCTCGATACTGAAATATTCAGTAATCAATCTTACAAAATGACCTTTTTCACACACTCACCAACACAATGATAACCCGTAAATGATTATCTTGAAGTACCAAAGTACAACAAGACCTTTTAGCATTTAACAGACTTGCTGACATACTCAAACTAGTTATGCGGTCTTGTGGCACCGAAGAACTCAAGAACTACAAGCTTAAATTAGGTCACTCTGTTCTATATATGGTTCTTCATCATTCATTTTACACACTACACTTAAACAATAACCATTACAAAACAACAAATCACATCACACTATATGTAACACTACAACAAATCTACCAAACCAACTCAAACACTTGCCGAACATAAAGTCCACCCATTGCAGCGGGAATCATAGTTTCAGCAGAGAGAAAATCGAACCCTGCTGTCAACGCCAAAGCAGATCTGGATATCTTTTCTTCCACGCAGCTGTCACTGATCAACGAATGCATAGGCGTCTCACCTCTCACAGTTTGATCAGTGAATATCTGGATAGCGATACCCTCGTCAGTTCTCCTACGCAGTGATCCTTTATTCACAAGGAGAGTCTCCCGCAATAATCTCACAAAACACACAGAAAATTTAGAAATTCAAACCCTCTAACCTAATCTAGTCCTACAGCGGAATCAACTTATCATTCTTCTCTCATCTTCCAGCCCCTCTCATGAGAGAGTCAGGGCGGTCCTTACTCTCATACCAACTTAGAAATCGAAAGAGCAGCCATTGCACAAGATGAACACACAATAATAGAATGTATTACACAGACAAATGGAGGTTACATATATAGCATGACTCCTAGCAATCTAGATCCTAAGAAAGTAGATCTGATTAGATAAAAATACTAAACCTAGAAACTCATAGTTAGAACAGTCATAGTTGAAACTCAGAGTTACAACAGTCATAGTTAACCTAGAAACTCATAGTTATAACAACTATAAACATTATCTCTAACATCAAACACATCAAGCTTCTTCAACAAGCTCAAATGCTCAACATTTGGCAGCATCTGTAGATTGGATTACCCACTCAAGTCAAGACATCGGAGTCTGGGAGAGCTTGCATTTCTCAGAAAGATTTTGACAAAGTTCAATATGAGGAAAAACATGTTGCTTTAATGCCCCAAAAGTGGCGCCTGCATAGAGGAGCACCAGCTCAAGTCGAGACTTTGGAGAGTGGAGCACTCGCTGAAGTCGAGCCTGAAGTCGAGCCGGCTGAAGTCGACCCTGAAGTCGAGCCGCTTGAAGTGGACCCTTCTCAACCCGAGCCTTTTCAGGTTCCCCACCAACGGGTCTCCAAAGACGGTCTTCACGCTTTGGACGATGTTATCAACGAGTTGCCCCTCGTCACTGAATAATATTCACAGTCACAGTAAATTGACTAATAAGAAACGTCTACATAAATAAACTGTGATATACCAATCAATCCAACAAAGTAAAAACTCAGAATAACAGGAAATGGTAGAGACCCTTACCCGTTAAAAGCCTTCAGCTCAAAACCGCTTATATCTGCCACCTCAAAAAGAGCATCCCTCCATTTTTTTATAGTGTTGGAGTCGTATCGTGGTTTAGAATCCCATGTTCTCTTCTTTTCGAGCACTCTCAGGCTTCGAGCATAAACTCCATCTACGCCCCGCGTCCACCGAAGATCTGAGGGATTCACATTGTAAAACACCGGAATAATTGTCGACCTGGACTCCAACATCAGTGCTAGCTCGTCGAGACACCAACTTGATTCAGCGTAATTGGACGAAAAGATTGCTATATGGACTGAGGCTGTTTGAATAGCCCCTTCGATTTGCGGTTTCACCTTCTCTCCCTTTTGCAATTCTTGCTTGTCCAAAAATGGTCTTAATCCACTTGCTTTTAAGCTATAGTAGAGATGGCTGGCGAGTGTGTTTTTTACATCAGGACCTCGGTGATTTAGGAAGACATCATACACATGGCTGTTGGGATTGCCATGTGAGGGAGATGTGGAGGATGCGAAGGATGTAGCGTCACCATCTCGGGTCAAGTTAACATTTGCCATTGGATACAGAATAACAAACAACATCAAGAGTGCAAGATTACGAGTGCAGAGTATCAACACCTTCGCTGCTCTTATCTTTGTATCAACACCTAAATTGTTAGCAATGGATTGAAAACAAAACAGTAGCGTCACGATCTCAGGTCAAGTTAACATTTGCCATTGGATACAGAATAACAAACAACATCAAGAGTGCAAGATCACGAGTGCAGAGGATCAACACCTTCGCTACTCTTATCTCTGTATCAACACCTAAATTGTTAGCAAGGGATTAAAACAAAACAGTAGCGTCAAGATCTCGGGTCAAGTTAACATTTGCCATTGGATACAGAATACCAAACAACATCAAGAGTGCAAGGTCACGAGTGCAGAGTATCAACACCTTCGCTACTCTTATCTCTGTRTCAACACCTAAATTGTTAGCAATGGATTKAAAACAAAACAGTAGCGTCACGATCTCAGGTCAAGTTAACATTTGCCATTGGATACAGAATAACAAACAACATCAAGAGTGCAAGATCACGAGTGCAGAGGATCAACACCTTCGCTACTCTTATCTCTGTATCAACACCTAAATTGTTAGCAAGGGATTAAAACAAAACAGTAGCGTCAAGATCTCGGGTCAAGTTAACATTTGCCATTGGATACAGAATACCAAACAACATCAAGAGTGCAAGGTCACGAGTGCAGAGTATCAACACCTTCGCTACTCTTATCTCTGTATCAACACCTAAATTGTTAGCAATGGATTGAAAACAAAACAGTAGCGTCACGATCTCAGGTCAAGTTAACATTTGCCATTGGATACAAAATAACAAACAACATCAAGAGTGCAAGATCACGAGTGCAGAGTATCAACACCTTCGCTACTCTTATCTCTGTGTCAACACCTAAATTGTTAGCAATGGATTTAAAACAAAACAGTAGCGTCACGATCTCAGGTCAAGTTAACATTTGCCATTGGATACAGAATAACAAACAACATCAAGAGTGCAAGATCACGAGTGCAGAGGATCAACACCTTCGCAACTCTTATCTCTGTATCAACACCTAAATTGTTCGCAATGGATTGAAAACAAAAGACTAGATATCCGGTAGATTTCTGAGTTCAGGCAGATGATATATATTGAACGAAATTTATTTATTATCCTTTTCTTTATTATTAAATTGTTTTTAAATGAATGGAGAGAAGTAATTTATTCATTTCCTTTATTATTAAATTGTTTTTAAATAAATGGAGAAAAAATCACTGATACCTTAATTTGAACGGCGAAGCATCAAGTTCCTGCCACTTTCCACCTGTCATTGCCTTATTGAGTATTTCCACCTACCAGATAATCCTGGCAATTTTCACCTGTCATTGCCTTATTGAATATTCGTGTACACCTAAAGCGATTACCCTAAATGCGTTGATTTTCCTATGGAAATCTCTACACCGGAGATATGATTCTTTGGTGGGACCCAATGCTTTATGCAAAACAAGTGGCATATGATTCTTTGGTGGGACCCAATGATTCCTTTTGTTGAAAAGCGAATTCTTTATGCAAAAGAGGGAGTGGAAGTCGACGTCCATTAGTGACAAGTGGGACGTGTTGTAAATTAAAGCTCCAGTGGACGTCCATGTCTGGAAATCTCTACACCGCAGATATGATTCTTTGGTGGGGCCAAATGCATTATGCGGAACAGTTGGCCTGCTTTTATTTTTATTTTAGGAGAACACTCATTTCCTTTGATTGGCACGAGACGTTTTGTTTTCCCATTTTTAATGGAAAACAATTGACATAAGTTTGCGTAAGTAAGTGGTGTGACATGCGTAGTAAGGATAAGTGACTTGGGTCCTTTGGCGGGAGACAAACCAGGGACGCCATGATTGAAGAACACACAGGGTTACTTCTCCCCACACACGGGGTTACTTCTCCCTTTAGTCTCTAACTGTTGTAGATATGCTTCGGCCATTTATTTCGGTCCTTGTAATGACGTTAAGAGATTGTTAGTCTTAGTGTCTAGGTTTTTCCCATTTTGGAAACTGAACCGGTTGTTGGAATACTAGCACCTTGTTACTATTCCTTAAGTTTGTTTTTAGCGCCTTTATACCGCTGCTTCATATATCAGAGCACATTATATTGTTTTTTTCCGAGAAGGTGGGGTCATTTCATTCATTAAACTTATCGTTTTTTCCCAAGAGGCTTTACTTAGTGGTTTCCAGATGGCCTCTTCCAGGCTTGACTCTATTAATGCGGAGGTACATGCTATGCTGAGTGACCCTACAGATGAACTGTGGCAGATACATGCAGTTAATACCGAACTTATTACTCCAAAACCTAACTTGAACCCTAAGCTTTCCTCTGGAGCCCTTTGGTTACTCAGGCTCCCTCTTCCTCTTACTCTGCACACACTCCGTCTTTTGATACCTACTTACCAGCACACTCTGCTGAAAATCTAAGGGACTTCCCGTTAGTCCAGAGTTGTTCTAAACTTATTAATGGTAGTCCTAGCTTAGCACAGAAACAGGCGAATCCCACGTCGGTTGATGTTGGTGATATTACGTATAGGAAACAGTGGAAAGCCTCGAAAGAGGTTAAGAGGATGGTTCTCGGAGCCGACATAGGTTTAGTAGATACCTGTGGACTCACACTATGCGGACTTGTAGGCAGGTTTGCATATCAGAGTTTGACTGTTGAGAAACTTACTTCCTGGTTAGAACAGAGTTGGGTTCCGGTCATTGGTTACGATCCAGACATGTATAGTTTATCTAAAGGCTGGATAGGCTTTCTATGTAGAAGCCCGGAAGACGCAGCAACATTATTGAACTCCTTCTGGGTGGATGGTAGGAATAGCCTAATGATTAAGAGATGGAGATTAGCTTTCAACCCAGACACTGATTTTTTCCCTTTTAGACACATTTGGGTCTTACTTCCAGGGTTAACTTGGTTTTTATGGAATGATGGAGCCTTAAAGGCTATCGGTAATTATCTCAGTGAGTTTAGCATGACCGATGAAAGATCTCTTTCGGGTTCTGCGAGAAAGGTTGGAAAGGTGATGGTAGAAATTGATATCCAACAAGGTCTTCCTGCTACTTTAGAAATAGAGTGGCGAGGAAATATTATATTGCAGAAGCTTGACTACCTAGGGATTCCATTCCGTTGTAGTTTCTACAGAAGCACTACTCACCTTCGACGTGACTGCCAAGGGAAGTTTTTACATGAAGAGTTGATGGAACCCACCAGAGGATACTATACACAACCTGACACTTCGATGGAAATGAGTTTCGAAGGTCTTGCTGGCAGTGGTTCGAGCTTTCGGGAGCCTCCCGTGACGGTTTTAGGTAAGATTCAATCCTATTGCCCATCTTTCTATCATACTCTGACTTCGGGGGAAAGAGATTTGGTTTTATCATCCATCTGGCTTAAACAAGTTATAGCTGATATTGTCTCACCACCGTTATCTGCTTATGGACACTCGGACAACACTGTTGACGTAATTGAAGACTCTGTTTCTCCTTCTAGTTCCCAGACTATTGTTAAGGTTATGGAACCTTTGGCCCATGTCAACCGATAGGAAGTATATATCGTTTTATCCACTAACGGCCCCCCTATCGTAGAACCCCCTTCTTCTATTTTGTCAACTTTATCCCCTGGCACTAGTCAACCTGATTCTGATTCGCCTTTTTTTCTTCCCAGATTCTGTAAATCGGAAGATGAAGAATCAAATTTGACAGCAGTACTTGATTCACTTATCCCCTTTATTCGTGGAAATGAATCCACTGTCAAACTCCCTATCTTTCTTGCTAAACTTGAAAAGATCCCTGAGACTGCCCTTGGGGATGCTAGTGGGAAAAGTATTGAAGGGGGGGTGAATGGGAAAGAGTTTGCCCGGTCACGTGGTTTAGGTATTGAGCACTCGCTGGTGAAAACTCGGAGTGCTAGAAAAAAAGCTTCCATTGAAAAGGCTATTGAACCTTCTTACCGACCTTCCACTGATGGCGGGCCCCTTAGAGCAATGAAGGCCCTTGCTCGCTCCAAATAATGTTATTATTATCTCTCAATATAAGGGGAACGGGAGGCATCCTAAAACTAGCCTTTGTTCGGGGTTTACTTGATAAAGTGCGACCAAACATTGTTTTTCTTCAGGAGACGTTAGTACATGCTGAGAAAGCACGTGCTTTTTTTAATTTACTTAGACCTCGATGGCACTGCTGTGCGGTAAACTCTATGGGGAAATATGGGGGTCTATTGGTCTCATGGGACCCAAACTCCTTTGAACTGACGCCCTATCTCACTTGTGGTGGATTGTTATTGACAGGTTTGGATCTGCAAAGTAATAGACAGTTATCCTTTCTAAATCTCTGTGGCCCATGCTCGGATCGTAAAATGTTCTGGGAAAGGCTTGAGAAGTTAGGGATTTTAGCACAAAAGAATTTAGTACTAGCTGGAGATCTCAACTTGACACTGTCTTCAGGGGAGATTTGGGGAGGAATTCATAATTTGGGTACTCTGGGAAGTTTCTTTATCAATTACTTCCACAAGAATAAACTGATAGTTATTGTTCCCGGTACTTTGATGCCAACATGGAGAAATGGTCGTGCTGGTACTGAGGCTATTTCTAAACGTCTTGATTGGGCACTCATATCAGAAGATCTTTTGTCATCAGTTGGAGTGTATAGGGCATGGGTTGAGTTCCCCTATATCTCTGATCACGCTCCGATTGTTTTACAACTTGATTCGACTCTAACTTTCAAAGCTTTCCCATTCAAATTTAATCCATTGTGGTCAAAAGAAAATCTCTTTGTTGAGTTTGTACAGAAAATTTGGAGAGATCCTAAGTTTCTAGTGGAGAATGGAAGACAAAGGCGACTTGTTTGGAAACTAAAGGAGCTGAAAATTTTAACAAGAGCATGGCAAAATGAGGGAAGGTATCACAAAAGATCAAGACTATTGGAGTTAGAAAAGGATATTTCATTTAGATTACAGAATCAAACTGTTGGTATCTTTAATAATTTTGGTGAACAGTCTCTTAAGTTATTGAAAGAAGAAAGATCAAAGATTCTTATTGAAAATGAGGAACAATGGCGTCAGCGCAGTCGGACCATTTGGTTACAAAGTGGAGATCTTAATACTAGATTCTTTCATAGTTACGCGAGTTTTAGGAGGAATAGCAAATATCTTTGGGAATTAAAGGATGAGGAGGGACAGTTACACAGTGGTCAGGATAATTTAAAAAAAGTTGTTTATCATCATTTTAAAGATTTTTATAAAAATGGGTCGAATCTTCCGGTAAGTAAGCAAGTTCATATGGTTGCCCATTATAATGAGATGATAAATAATATGGAAGCTGAGGTTTTATTCAAACCGGTTGATTTACAGGAACTTCAAAAAGTTTTATATAAGTTCAAAATCGACAAAAGTCCGGGCCCAGATGGCTGGACTATCGAATTTTTCAAGGACTCTTTTGATATCGTAGGGGAAGACCTTCTTGGAATGGTGGAGGAGTCCAGGCAAAAAGGGGTTATAGCAGGAGCATTAAACTCTACTTTTATCACCCTTATTTCGAAAGTTAACAAACCTCATCTCTTTGGAGATTTTCGGCCGATTTCTCTTTGTAATCTATGCTATAAGATTATCTCAAAGGTTATCGTAGATCGCATAAAACCTTTTCTCTCTAGATCACTCTCTGAAGAGAAGTTGGGTTTCCTCCAGGGGAGACAGATACAGGATGCTATAGGTACAGTACATGAATGTGTCCACAGCATAAAGAAGAAGAAAATAAAAGCAATGATCCTAAAGCTTGATTTACATAAAGCTTATGATTGTGTTAATTGGGATATGTTGAGATTAATTTTGCTTCAAATTGGTATGGGAGTCAATATGACTAACTGGATTATGAGCTTCGTAGTTTCTACTTCTTATTCAGTTATGTTAAATGGTGAAGCTACGGAGTTCTTTAAGAGTAGCAGGGGACTTCGACAAGGTTGTCCTTTATGCCCCTTACTTTTCATACTAGTCATGGAAGGATTGAGCCTACTCTGAAAGCTAGTCAGAATGCTGGTATATTAACAGGTATTTCGGTTACGAGATCTTTAAAAAATTTACACATTCTTTTTGTTGATGATGTGGTCATTTTAACAAAAGCTACTATGCAGGAGTGGTGGGAGATTGACAAGATTTTGAATTTTTTTTGTTTAACTTCAGGATTACAAATAAATGTGTTAAAATCTACTTTTCATCATGCTGGATTAACTGATCTGGATCTTAATGTTTTCAAAGCTGTTTTCTCGTTTAAATTTATAGCGGTGGATATGGGATTCAAATATATGGGTTTTTATATCAAAGTGGGGGCTCAAGGCTTGGAGGATTGGAGCTAGCTATTAAAAAAATTTGAAAAGAGAATTAATAAGTGGTGTTATCGCTGGTTGTCATTGGGAGGTCGTTTAAATCTTCTCAAAGCAGTTTTAACCAGTTAGTCAGTTTATTGGCTTTCCATGGCAATGGTTCCCATTTCGATTCTGAACTTGATGAGAAGAATGATGTACAATTTTCTGTGGAAATGAGATAATTCTTCCCATCAATTAAATTTGTGCAACTGGGAGAAGATATATGTTTCAAAATCGATGGGGGGATGGGGCATTCTCAGTATCTTTGACTTCAGCACAGCATTAGCAGCAACTACCCTCTAGAGAGTGCTCTTGGGGAAAGGTATTTAGCATAAGATAATCATGGATAAATATCTTAGAAACAGAAATGTTTCTACTTGGCTAAGATCTAATTCCTTCATGCAAAATGGAGTGTCAAAAATTTGGAGTGGTTTATTGAAGGTGACTTATCTTTTTTTACATGGTATAAGCTGGAATCCGGGATTAGGAGAGTTGGTGGATTTGGGAAAGAACCGTATTTTGGGGATTGGGGACAGTTCATATTTATCCACTCCATTACAGGCTTCTTTAAAAGAAAGAAATTTGGTGACTTTGGCTCAGGCACGGAATCCATCAAATACAACAACTCTATCATATTATTGGGTTAAGAGTAATGAACTGAGATTGGAGGAAGACCTGGCATTAGAATGGGATTCATATAGAAAAAACCTCATTGACGTCGAGGTGATCCTACAAGAAGGTTTAGACCAAGTTATGTGGACGGGAGGGGACAACCTTGGAAACCCATCAGCAAGGAATTTTTATTTAAGTATTATTTCATCAAAATGCTTACCCAGTGTGGAGAGATGGAGATTATCAATTTGGAAGTGGAACATTCAGTTAAAAATAAAGTTGTTTATTTGGTTAGTAATTGAAGAAAAAGTACTAACCTGGAATATGTTGCAGATGAAAGGTTGGGAGGGCTCGAGTCGTTGTCCACTTTGTAAAAAGGACTTGGAAACTCCATTACATATTTTCAAACTTTGCCCCTTCACTCTAACAGTTTGGATATTTTTAAAATAGATCTTAATCCTTGATGGCGAAGGGACAGGAAATTCTCTCTTGGATTGTTTGAAAAACTGGTATATGAATAAGAGGGTACCTACAGTGATTGCAACATATGTTATTTGGTTTACTTGGCTCGAACACAATAGGGAAATCTTTGAAGAAACTACCCCCTCTGTGCACTCGATTATCTACAATATCCTGGCACACATTACTTATTCCAACAGAAAGGTCAAGTCACGAACTCCAAAATCAAAGTCAGAATTCTGCCCTTGCCTGGTTCGATGGAGAAACTACAAAAGATGGTGATAAGAGTGGGGCAGGAAGAATCATAAAAACCTGGGATTCAATTGTTTATAAATGGAATTTCTTCTGTGGTAAAGGTACAAATACGAGGGCAGAGCTCTTGGGAGCATGGGTTACCTTAATGTTAGCAAATCATTTGGAAATTCCACCTATCCATGTTATGGGCGACTCAAAAGTTGTTATAGATTGGCTCAATGACAAGAGCAGATTGATGGTGACCTCCATAGAAGGATGGAAGAAAATAACAAAAATACTTCTTCAGTAATTCTAATCTATTGTTTTTCAGCATATATTTAGAGTTTTTAATTTTGATGCAGATTTTCTTTCTAAGTAGGCTATGATTGAACCTGAAGGATTGGTTACTTATTATAAATGGACAAATGGAGAAGAAGGCCTGAGAAGACAGTTAAAGATTCATTGAAGAATCTTCTTTATAGAAGCAAGTATTAAAAGATGAATATGTTTCTTCGGGCTTTTTTGTTTATATATTCGGTTTATATTTCCTAGTTCATATCAGATTGTGGCAGTTGTATTGGAACATATTTTGAGCTATTATTTTTTGTAAGTTTTTGAACTGTGCTGAATGCCAGTTTTATCTTTTTTGGAAGTAATTGAGGATTTAGAGAATCCTGTAAATGTACTGGAAGATGAAAAAATTATATGTCTAATATAATTTGAGCAAATTTTTTCTCTGGAAAAAAAGTACGTAGTGTTCTTAAAACAATTTACATAAGTTTGAGTAAATAAGTGGTGTGCTTACCATTCCTTTGATTGTGAATGATATTTCATTCTTCAGATATAAAAATAAGCATCTATGGACATAAATAAATGTTGAGATTTTTTATTTTATTTTACGAGAACACTCATTTCTTTGATTTTTGATTGGGATGAGATGTTTTGTTTTCCCATTTTTAATGGAAAGCAATTGACATAAGTTTGAGTAAGTAAGTGGTGTTCTTACCATTCCTTTGATTATGAGTGATATTTTATTTTTCATATATAAAAATAGGCATCTATAAACATAAATAAATGTTGAGATTACTCATTTGTTTTTATTGGCATAAGTTTGATTGGTTATGATTCATTACTTTTTGTTGTTCCATTTTATGTGGAAAATAATTGGCATAAGTTTGATTAGGTAAGTGGTGTTTTTATAATTCCTTTGATTGTGAGTGATCACAAAAAGTTTTGTTGTTCCATTCTTCATACATAAAAGTAGATATCTATGGCCATAAATAAATGTTGAAACCACTCATTTCTTTGGATTGGAATGAGACATTTTGTTGTCTCACTCTTTATGGAAAACAATTGGCATAAGTTTGAGTAGGTAAGTGGTGTTCTGACAATTCCTTTAATTGGGAGTGATTACAAGAAATTTTGTTGTTCCATTCTTCATACACAAAAGTAGGCATCTATGGCCATAAATAAATGTTGAGAGCATTCATTTCCTTTGATTGGGATGAGAAGTTTTGTTGTCCCACTCTTCATGAAAAAACAATTGACATAAATTTGAGTAGGTAAGTGTTCTTACAATTCATTTGATTGTGAGTAGCCACAAGACTTTTTGTTGTTCCATTCTTCATACACAAAAGTAGGCATTTATGGCCATTAATAAATTTTGTGATAACATCACATCTTTAGATCTATGGCCATTAATAAATGTTGTCATAGCATCACATCTTTAGATGCCATAATAATCTATATTGGGAGAATTTTTTAGGTAAGTGGTGTTCTTACAATTATAGTTTAAATAAAGTTTTAAAGTAAGTGGTGTTTTTACAATTATAGTTTGAATAAATAGATTTTTTTTAAATAACAATTTTAATATTTTTATTATTATTATATCCATAATTAAAGTTTGAATAAATACATTTTTTAGATAAGAATTTTATTTTTTTATTATTATATTCATATTATGTTAAATGAGTTGATTTTAATATTTTAAAAATTAATATTCACAATATAGTATTAGTTTTATTTTATTTTATTGAAACATTTTAATATTTAAAAAACTAGATTACATGATAAAATATTAATGTTTATACAATTAGAATTTGGATACATACTTAATTTGTGTTTATACAATTAGAGTTTGAATGTATAATTGGTTTTTTGACAAAGACTTGATATATTTTTTAGTTGATGGCATTTTTAAGGGTATGGCATCTTTCAAAATTGTTGTTTGTTAGTGGTCTCTTGTAATTCGCCACATGTACCTTCTCTGCAAGTGATTGCACATTACTATGTGTTAACCATAATATGGATGTTCTAATTCTCCTATCCTCTACTTTTTTTTTTTTTATCTCATCAAATTTGCTTACATTTACTATCTGATTTGTCTATCTTCTCTAAGAATACAACCTCCATAGGCAAGCAAATCCAATTTCACTTCAACCTTCAAGATTAATATTTTAAAAACTAATATTCACAATAGAGTATTAGTTTTTGTATTGAAACACTTTAATATTTTAAAAACTAGTTTGCATGACAAAGTATTAATGTTTATACAATTAGAATTTGGATACATACTTGGCTTATGTTTATACAATTAGAGTTTAGATGTATAATTGTTTTTTTTTACAAAGACTTTGACATAATTTTATGTTGAAGTCATTTTTAAGGGTATGGCGTCTTTCAAAATTTTCATTTGATAGTAGTCTCTTGCAACTCGCCACTTGTACCTTCTCTACAAGTGATTGCACATTACTACATGTTAACCATAATATGGATGTTCTAATCCTCCTATCCCGTAATTTTTTTTATTTGATTAAATTTGCTTACATTTTCTATCTGATTTGCCTATCATCTATAAGAATACAACTTGCAGAGGCAAGCAAATCCAATTTCACTTCAACCTCCAAGATTACAATGTTTTTAAACTTGGTTATGAATAGTGGATTACAATGAATGAAGAACATACCTTAGCAAGTAGCTTAGCCTTAATTCATTGATAAAGTTCGTTGATTTGATTTAGGATGCCACAGACAACAGAGGTTACATTTTACATTAGAAGCTACTTTGATAGTTTTGAATGAGATGTTTCTTCAAGATTCATTTGATATGTTCGTGTCTTGGGAGGATGATAATGGGTTTCATCTCTATCCTCCTCCCCTATGTATCGTTGCAGACCTTCTATTAAGTGCTTTCTTATGTATTCCATTAAACCACTGCATCTTCATCCACCAACTTGTCATCTTCTTGAATTCCATTAATGTTTTTCTACACTTATACTAATTTATATGTACTTGTTGTGATTCAACGATGTACTGATATTTTGCTAAGGCCCCTAATAGCTAACTATTCTCCTCTATAATCCTACAATGGCTATCAATTGGGATGCCATTTCCACAAACAACAAACTCATGAATGTTGTATCCTACCATAGTGCAAGCCTCCATTTATTCTCGGAAAGTAATAGTGGAATCAACAAATTCAATCTCAATATTTCTTTCACCATCCATTGTAGGTACTCAAGATTGGAAGATCACATGAATTTAGGCCATGTTTTCCAATCATCCACTCGAGCTCTTATTGCACACTCTTTTATAATAGTAGATTTGTCAACATCTCCAATGTTTCCCTATCCAAATTAATTGTTTAAGTATTAATTCTAGCAGTAAAAATGCCCAAAATATGGGCATTTATGTCATCCCCGCTGCTTAATTTTATGTCTATGGAATTGGCCATCTAAGAGATGTCAACCATCATTATAGAGATTCCAAGGGTGATATGAAGGGAGGATCACCCTGGTATGTGCCAAGGAGTGAGGGGAATTGAAATATCCCTAGACCCATTTCCATCACTGGTGAGATGTCTAATTGTTCCCCAATGAGGGGGAGGATATTATCCAAATTAATGGTGGGGCGGAGTTCAAAATGTATTAATTGATCGACTTTAATGACTTTCCCATTGTGGGGGAATATCATGGTATGAAACATAAATGAGGCCATTTCCTTCATCATGTACATGTAACTATGTCCAAGTAAGATGTTGTAGTCCAATGGGGTGTCTATGACCTCGATTTCAATCAATACCATTTTATTTCGCTAGCTATACAAGGATTTTTTGAAACAAATCCTTGAGTTGGGATGGGAGGCCATCATAGGCCTGAAGGGTAATAGCATAAGGGGTTAGCTCAGAGGAGTCGAGCTTCTTCTTGATGCTTTTGGACATGGTGCATGTGGATGCTCCTTCATCGACAATACATCTATAAACAATGATATTTCAAATTGTAACTGGGATTTGGAAAGAAACCAAGGGAGCCAAGGTTTCGAGTTATCCAAATCGAAAGTAATGAGGCACGATTCGGAAAGGTTGACCACCCCCAATGTGGATAGCGAAAATTTCCTTTGTGAAGGATAGGCTTTCAATACCTTAATTGTAGACATGGATACGATAGATTGAGCCAATTCATCCACAAGACTATAGCTATGTGTTTCCCTGGCATCTGGGTTATGATAAGTACATCATAGAGGTGCTCTTGGTACATGTGGGGTAGGGTCACCACTCAGAAGCAAGATCATCAAAGGGGTACCTACCATAATTGGGGTGCATCTAATGTGGTCAGAGTAGATTTGAGAGGCATTTTGTATTTATGACCATGAGTCTAGAGAAGAATGTATTCAGATGACATGAGAATGATATGGGTTGAAGAATTTCTTGGTTGAGCTTGTCTCAGGTTTGGGTATCATCCCATCTACTAGGTGGAAGGCCCAGGTTCTTGTTGCATAGAAACCATTCCTTGATGAGGGAATGGGTTGTATAAAAATTTTGGTGGTGGTGGTTGAGGGAAGGTTTGAAGAATTTGTGGGGCACCATTTGGGGAAAGGGGGCCTTGGGTATTCAGAAATTCCTTCATCCTTTTGAAATTGGTGATTTGGGGGCAGTGGTGGGTATAAAGTCCATACTCACCACATAATGCATAGGGGAAGTTGGTTTTGAGTTTATTTTTATTCCCTTTTCATTGTTATCCATTGGTGTTGCTAGTATTCTGGTTTTGATTACCAGCATTAGGATTTCCCCCTGCTAGAGGGTTGTGTTGTTTTGGGTTGTCTCGCTATCGCAAATTGGCATTGGATTTGTTTTTTCCCTTTTTCTTTGAGTTGTTATACTAGGTGGAAGGGTTAACCATATTTAGTTGTTCAAATTATTGAACCTGTTATATTGGCGAAGGTTGGACAAAGTTGACAACAACCCATTGTTTCCCTTATTGTGGAATAGCATTGGGTGGTGGGGGACCACGAAAAGAATAATACGGGTTACTCTTTTGTGGAGGTCCATATGGGTTGTATTATATTAAGGGTCCTCCACCACAACTTGGGTTGCATGAAGGCCCCTGTGTATTCCCATGAATTTGCATACTTGGTTGGGGTAAAGGATTCATGGGATACATGAGGTTGTCCCCCCCCCCCCTCTCGTTGTTGGAGGAGGAGGGGAAATGAATGAATGATTGGGTGCATAAGGTGTGAACATAGTAGGGCAGTATCATGGTGCTCCTACATATGGATTTGTATATTGATTGGTGGCATAAGAAGGCATAACAATACCATAGGGGTTGAGGTGGGTCATGGACCTAATCAGTCCATTCGTTGAATGAGATGCTCTGGGTTTTTCTTGACCAAATGGTAGGGGTCAAGGAGCATCGGGGAGAAATGTATAAGGTGTCCAAATTGCGAATAGATTAAATCAAAGTGTTGGGATTTGTTTATTTCCTCTTCTTTTGTTTTTGGCATGGTAGTGGCCACATCCTTTGCAATGAGGGGCATTAGGGATTTGAGAAACCAATATAGGCGTAGTTCTGAGGTGATTTTCAATTTTACATAGGCTTCTTCTTCAATGTCATTCATGGATGTGATCTGTGATATGAGTGGAATTTGTTTGGTGAAAATCCGAGAGGATTTCCAAGCGAGTGTCATGGTGCACTGGTAACTTAAAAAAGGCTAAGAAAGCCTTGGCTAAAGATGTGAAGGTCACATGGGACCCTGCTTTTTCATCCACGCACCATTTTGTGGAGTGATTAATTAAGGTTAGTTGAAATAAATATAGGTAGATGGAATCATTAGTGATGTTGTTGGATGAGCACCATAAGTGAAATTCCATGACATGGTTGATCATGTATTTTCATGGTTTCCCGTCAAACTTAGGAATGTCTGATGGGATTTTTTTGACATGTTTGTATAAGAAACATCATGTAAAATTGGGTCATTAGTGAGCTTCATTAAATGTGGAATATTTAACGAGGCCAAATATGGTGGGTTCTATGGTCCTGCCATTGTTTTTGGTGGTCAATATTTGGTTCTTGAGGAGGAAGGGCTACTGGAAGGGTTGTTGGGGGTAGTTAAACCTATCAAGGTGGAACCAAAAAAGGTTAAACCAAACATCGTTGCACTCAAAGGTGAGTGGGTAGGTTGAACCAACGAGGTGACAATATTGAGACTACCTCCCAACACTAATGGGAGGCCAGGCAAGCATATAAAATTTTGGGGAGGTAGTGGGTCCCCTATGGATTTGTACTAGAAAAAGTGTGTGTTATTTTTTAAGTGAAAGGATAGATAAACAATATTTTCAAAAAAAATGAAGATGGTCTATTTTAACAAAGAACAAAGTTGCATATGGTTAGTGGAAAATTGATACAACATACATTAATCAAATTTTAGAGTAAAGTGTTTTTTTGGGTAGGGTGGGATATTTTCCACGTGGGGGAATAAAAAATAAAAATCACATCTCCTAATGACCTAACATCCTTCCTCTTAATGTCACTGGGCCTTCCAACAACTCTCGACAATGGGGCATGAACCCACTATAAGAGAGGATAGTGAAGGTGTGAAAGATCAATTATAATGAGGGATATAGGGTGCATATCTCAAAATAATTGGCGATATTTCCCAATGGCCATTCAAAATCTGACCTGGGTGAAATTGCAGCCTACAACTGCCACCTTTGTAGAAATATCATAGTTTTTAGCCACTAGGTTACCTTCTTCAAGTGCAACCGGGGGATCTCAGCCTCAAATGGAAGTCACAGGATGGGATGCCTCATAAGATATGGGCAACTCAAGAAGGATCATGTTGAACAACCAGACCTAAGATTCACCCCTTCATGGGTGTCTCCCTCCCTTAAGGTGTAGGAACACTTGATTTGAAGGATTTGAAGTTCCCTAAACAATCAACTACTAAGTTTCTAATGAAAAGTGATAATGATTTTTTTTGGATACCTACCCCCAAAATCCCAACCTGAACTAAAAGTTGTTTTGTGACCTCTCGAGGAGGATTTTAGTAGGTTCTTAGGGTTGTGTTTTAATTTTTTGGGGGGATTGTGGTCATGGACCAATCCTGTTTCTTAACGATGTGTTGAAGGATCTTTGATAACACTTAAGTCTTTTTGATCCTGCTAGATCACTTGTGGGCATAATGAGGATAACATACTTTGAATAAATTGGGTTGTGGATTCCTTAATGTGTGTGAGTATGAATGTGTGAAAGGGCGAAAGTGTGAAAAAAATATGTTTATGAGTGAATTTTCAACATGTGGACATCGTGGGGTCCATTACTGATGACCTATAAGGTCAAAATTCTCCCAAGAATACTCTCTTTGGTGTTAAACCTCTCTAAACACCACCAACAACATGATGACAACTCTCAAATTCACACTTGTCTGTCTAGAATAGTCCCCATCTTAAGCCCGATTTCTTACTAATCTTGCACCAGTCTAATTTCGTGGAACTGGATGCTAGTCCGAGAGCTTATACCCTAGCCCCTTGAAACTACACTCATTCATATGACCTCGCACTCAAAACCATAGGCTACTTTGCAAGGGGGGGGGGATGTCCTGATCCAAATCTCTAGAAAATGGATGCTCCCAATGACATGATGTCGACACACGTCCTTGAGTTATAGCACATGTTGAAATTATGGAAGGTTTAGGAAGTATTAAACCCTTATCTCTTTTCTTGTGCACAATTTATAAGAACTGTTGATATCACCTTTGATCATACCACTGGATCTCATCTTCTCACGATAGTGTCGAAGGTCAAATCATTGTTGATACTAAATTTGATCAACAGTTTATGTAGGACTTGATTTGACGGTCAATCTGGAAGGTCCTTCAGTCCCAATCTAATTGTGACCCTTCAATGTCAAAGACAAATAAATCATTGGGAAGTGATACCCGAGAGGATGTGGGCCATCGATCAAGGTTCTTCGGTCAATCCTGAGTGTCCATGCCAATAAAACAAAACATGAGAAATTTAACAGTGTGTGGTTCAGTCCTGGAACCACTCTACGCACAATCCTCTCATCTGCAACCAAAGAACCTCACCACTCTATCCAAACGTTGTATACACATAATTTAACAAAGAAAATTCACAAGATTTTTTTTTTCCACGGAGTCTGATATTTATTTAAATCCTTTGAAGGAATAATATTACAATAGGGATGCACTATTCCTTCTCAGTCTCTTGGACCTTTATAATCCACACTTCCACACAGTCAATCTCACACACTCCTAAATTGCAACTCGTAGAAAACATTCAATATATCATGATCCCTTGGATAGCTCACATCCCCAAAAAAATCTCGAGTTATCTAAACAAAATCCCAATCTATAAATTACTCCTAAACTCTAGTAACAACTCGATACCTAGCAACAAACTCAACAAAAATGTCTTCTAGAGACAATTTTGTAATTATTACAAATATAATAAAATAAATTAGGGAACCAACTCCCTTGGTAAATGGTTTTGACCCTTAACGTCAATTGTAGAACTTGTTGTCAGATGCTCCTGCATTAGACTCTCAGGGAAGAAAAGAATTGTTCACTGGGTCTTCAAGGTCTACTTTGTACTTGGAAATTTATGTTGATATCATCTAAGTAGCATCCTCTATTGGTTGACCCTTCCATTTGACTAAAGACTGGAAGTAGTCCTTGCCTTTGGTTTTCTTTGTCACTCTTTGATCCAGTACTGCTTCAATCTCTTTTTGCATTGCCCTGGGTAGTTGTCCTTTCCATCCGATGGTCTGATATTCACTACTTATATGTTCATCTATTGAAACTCCTTCTATCTCCTTGAAGGGATACAAATCTGCAACATTAAATATTAGAGAAATTCCAACACCACTTGGAAGTTCTATCCAATATTCATTAGAAGAAAATTTCCTTAAAATATTGCATGGCCCATTTCTTTTAAGTTTCAGTTTATTATAGTTCCCTACAGGAAACCTCTTTTTCCTCAAGTATGCCATGACTAGTTCACCAAATTCAAAATCCAGTGGTATTCTTCGCATGTATTCCCTCTGCTTATATTGGTGGTTTATTTCTTTCAACTTCTACTTGACCCTTTCTTGTAATTTCTGCATACTCACTGCAAAATCCTCACCATTAACACTCCTCAATTTGTGTTTTCCTAAATTTCTTAATTCATACACTCTTATTGGATGCATTCCATACAAGATTTGGAATGGACTCGTCCTAGTGCTTCTATTCGGTGAGTCATTATATGCAAACTCATCTTGAGAAAGCATCTAATCCCATTGCTTGGGGTTCTCATTCACAAAGCTCCTCAAAATGTTTCCCAGGATTATGTTTACCACTTCTGTTTACCCAAGATTATGGGGTTCTGATTATATTAGTTTTGCAACTTTTTTTAGGTTTATCTTGAAGTTTTTCGACTCTGAGAGGATCTCATACCTGAGACTTTTCCCCCCTTGTAAGGACTGCTGGAAGACCGGATGTCCAGAGCATACTTTATTTCCCTTCTCCTTCCCTTCACTTACTCACCACTTATCACAAATTACTGGCTTAAGTTAGACCAAGACCTTGCTTGTCTCTGCAATTCCAGCCCAGTTTTCTGAGTTAGAACGATATGGTTCTGAGTTTTCTTCCATTTGATTGCATTTTACAAACAAATCCTGACATAAACTTATGGGTGTCGGGCTCTGCTCTTGCTGCAATCCAGGAGTGACTTCCGATGCTAACATTTTCTGGCGCCGTTGCCGGGGATGAAGTTGAATATTTTCCCTGAGATTGAATGACATTGAGTCTCTGATTCTGTAGGTGCATCAGGCATCAGTGCCCTTGAAGATTGCTACTGTGCACTTGGCGACTCCACTGTGGTGACTCGATTGTTTCCACTTCACTGTTTCAGCTGTGGCTACTTTTAGCACACCTGAAAGCTGACCCAGAGCATATTTTTCAAGAAGGTTTCAGTAGCTGCTTTCTCAGCTTGAGAATTTTCCTGGGAGGACACAACATTAGGATCTAGCCTCTAATGGTGAACAAAGACTAGACACATTCAAAGCTGTGCATATTTCACCTGGCGACTCCATGATCCGAGGATCGGTCGACGACTCCACTAATTCGATATGGAAATTATCTTAGCTCAAAGGTTGGCTTTCTGTGACTTTTCCCAGATAGTTGGTTTTCCTAATCCACTGCCAGATAGAGATGAATGGGAAGATATCCTCCTTGGATTTCAAGAAAAAATTTCGGAGGTACCAGCTGAGCATTTACTGGACTTTCATGAGGTTATTCATCGACTTAATATCATGCATGAAGATGTCCATATTAAGTTTTTTAAGTATTCATTAAAGGGAGCTGCTCTTGATTGGTGTCGATCTCTTCCCACTCCAAGCATCCATTCTTTGACAGGTTTTCATACAACTTTCAATTCATTTTGTAAATACTACTTCCCAGCTGAGTGTTTGTATGAAAACTACTGTGATGAGTTTTATTTGCTTCATAAAGCCTCTGTCGTCCCTGAAGACCATGTTTTTCATGAAGCTTTTACTGTGGAGGAAAGCATTTTCTATGAAAATCTAGAGGCGTTGGATGATATTAATTATGTTATCCCTAGCACGGAAGCATCTAACATCATTTCAGATACATATGTTCTTTTAGATGTTCATAAAGATCAACATGCCTCTTGTGAAAATTCTAAGTTTATAGAGTAGATGTTGTCTATAGTAGATGGCTCTCCTGGATATAGGGTTGAAGCAGATGTTCCTAGCATCCCGTATTATAATGATGAAGACCTTCCAGTTTTTAAAGAAGAGATGGTTGTGGAAGAGGATTCTTCTCTTTTCCTTCAAGAGGTTGCCCATGATATATTTTTACCTAGGATTAAAGAGAAAAATATTATGTATGAACAACCAGAAGCAACATTTACTGTCATCCCTAAAAAGGATATTTTTGACAGTTATATTCTTGATGGGATCACTATTCTGGAGGTTGATCAAAGAAATGAAGGGCAACCTGGTTTTGATGAATATTCTAGTGATGATGAGCAGCAAGCTTATCCTACATTTGATCACTATGAAGACACTGACCGACATGACAACAAGCAGAGCTTTCCCATTGTCCCTATTTATGATGATTATGAATCTGATCCTTGGGAGAGCCATGGAGAAGAGGAGGAGGAGCCGAAGATGCAGTTTACAGAATGCACAGAGCCAGTCAGGGAGAAGCCACCACCTAAGATCAGTCAGCCTACGTCATCTATCCACCCACCTGTGCTTACCAGAGCTATTCAACCACACGTGAACAACTATGTAGCAAAGGAAGCTGCCTGTCGCCCATTTTCTGGAGTTTGCCACTGGTTCTATGAGCCTATGAAGGAATACATGGAGTTGTATTTCCTTCACAATTTGGAGCTGCCCTATTTCATATTGACTTCAGCCTGTAAGGAGGAGTTGAAGAGCATAACCATTCTGCTATCACAGTTACACCATCTATTTGTGATCATCGACAGAAGGAAGGAGCTTCTATTCAGGAAGTTGCTTGATTGGCTATGGTGGAAGTTTGCTTTCACCTAGCCCCATGTAAAGGAATTTATTAGTTTAGGACTGTACATAAATAAGCACCTTGGAGCATGTGTGTTTATATTTTATTTTCACTTATCGGCATGTATTTTTAAGCAGGGTGTTTTGAGCTTGACTCCATAGCCCAACAAAAAGCAACTGGAACTGCAGAAGGAGTTCTTAGAGCATCCCAGGGACGACTCTATCCCCCATGGAGCCTAATGTTAACGCCAATGCTTGTGAGGGGGGTGTGTTTCTCTGTTTTCAGGCCCTTGGTGTAAATGCGTAGAAATGGGGTTTAAAAACCCATCAAATGCATTTTATTCAAAGGCCGTAGTCATGAGAGCCAAGCACAACACATGAAAGAAGTCCATTTCGGGCTTAACATCAAGCGAGTGGGCATTTTATTTTCAACGATGACGATCCATAGATGGAGCATATCGATGATCATCGAGTAAGCTTGAGTCGTGGAGTTGCACGAGGCTTAGCACATGGGCTCATCCCTTGTGGCCAAAGTCACGAAATGATCGTTCGCGATTTCGGCTACATGGCGCCCGATCAGGCTCGGTCGACATTTCGGTTACCGAAACTTCAAAAGACAAGGGGTCGCTCCTCCACTACATCGGGAATCATCAAATCCTGAAATGAAAAAATCACTTTTTGGAATTTCGACTACCAGAACTTCAAAAGACAATGGGTTGCTCCTCCACTACATCGGGAATCGCCGAAACCTGAAACGTGAAATGTAAAAGCCCCCCAGGATCCGTTTCAGAATTTCGGTTGCCGGGACTTCAAAAGATAGGGGGTCTCTCTTCCACTACATCAGGAAACCCCAAAATGCGAAATGCGAAAAACTCGGTCAGCATTTCAGCTACCGGGACTTCAAAAGACATGGGTCTCTCTTCCACTGCATCGGGAAACCCTGAAACGCGAAATGCGAAAATCTCGGTCGGCATTTCGGCTACCGAGACTTCAAAAGACAGGGGGTATCTCTTCCACTGCATCAGAAAACACTGAAATGCGAAATGAAAAAAATCTCGGTTGACATTTCGGCTACCGGGACTTCAAAGGACACGGGGTCTCTCTCTTCCACTGCATTTCAAAACCCCGAAACACGAAATGCGAAAAGTGCCTAGGAGACATTTCGGCTACCGTGACTTCAAAGGACACGGGGTCTCTCTCTTCCACTGCATTTGGAAACCCCAAAATGCGAAATGCGAAAAATCTCGGTCGGCATTTCGGATACCGGGACTTCAAAGGACACGGGGTCTCTCTCTTCCTCTGCATTTCGAAACCCCGAAACGCGAAATGAGAAAAGTGCCTAGGATCCATTTCAGAATTTTGGCTACTGGGACTTCAAACGATATGGGGTCTCTCTCTTCCACTGCATTTCGAAACCCCGAAACGCGAAATGGAAAAAGTGCCCAGAAGCCATTTCGGCTACTGGGAATTCAAAAGTCATGGGTCTCTCTTTATGTTTTCAGTCTCATCCACCCTCCA
This sequence comes from Picea engelmannii, assembly GCA_009831015.1. Classification (NCBI taxonomy): domain Eukaryota; kingdom Viridiplantae; phylum Streptophyta; class Pinopsida; order Pinales; family Pinaceae; genus Picea; species Picea engelmannii. Next base: position 633,800 of record ML777170.1, on the reverse strand, counting down.
TGGAAGAAGCAGTTAATGAATATTGAGTAGGTGGTTGAGACCTCAGCTCAACTCATAAATGGAGGGCATGGGAAATGCCTGGAGCAATCAGCCCTTGGTACCCTTGTATACAGGTCTCCCTGGAAGAGCCATGCTGAATTAAGATGGCGTCTGACGAAGGAGTTCCATCCAGGTTTAACTGAGGAGCTTGCACATGCTAATTTGGAATTTAATGTCTCAGCTACCTTCTTTCTGCGAAGGGGGCAAATTTCCCTGAGTATATATAATCAGTTTTTGTATTTATGTAAAGAGGAATGGTATAGCATATCTCCCGACTGTAAAGTTTTAACATAGCCTCTGGTTATCTGGTTATAGATGAACATTTGAGAATTCTTGTTTAATGGCAGCCAACTTCTTTTTTTCCTTTTTCCTCTGAACCTGAAAGCCCGGGCATGGATGATCCAGTCGGGTGTTGTATAGCTATGTGATGTATGTTTGATTATATTATTTCTGCAACTTTTTTTAGGTTTATCTTGAAGTTTTACGGCTCTGAGAGGATCTCATATCCGAGACTTTTCCCCCCTTGTAAGGACTGCTGGAAGATCGGATGTCCAGAGAAGACTTTATTTCCCTTCTCCTTCCCTTCACTTACTCACCACTTATCACAAATTACTGGCTTAAGTTAGATCAAAACCCTGCTTGTCTCTGCTATTCTAGCCCAATTTTCTGAGTTAGAACGATATGGTTCTGAGTTTTCTTCCATTTGATCGCCTTTTACAAACAAATCGTGACATAAACTTATGGGTGTCGGGCTCTGCTCCTGCTGCAATCCAGGAGTGACTTCCAACGCTAACACTACCTTGATGACTTTGGTCTTAATGTACCTATCATTCCAATTTTTCCTTTGTTATTGGACTATTTTAGTATAGAACAAGGCCTCTTCCTTATATTCATCTAGGGCATTGATATTCTGCAATATTTCTTGTTGTGCCTCAGAGAGATCTAATCCTATTTGTAGGGTTGTTCTAAGTGTTTGGATCTCAAAATATATGGGGAGAATAACCTTTTTTTCCATAAACTAACTCATCGGGTACAAACCTTGTGGTAGTTTTCCATATAGTGTCATATGCCCGCACAACCTCTGTTAATTTGTTTTACCAATCTCTTCTATGTCACTTGACTATATTTGTTAGGATGTTCTCCACCTCTCTATTTTTCACTTCTACTTGACCATTTTTTTTAGGATGATAGGTCACTGATTTTTTTTCTCTAATATTGTACAATATCATGATATTCTCAACAATATTTAAAGTAAATTGAGATCCTTAATCTATGATAATCTCCCTTGGTACTCCAAATATTGAAAATATGTTCTCGTAGAGGAATTTAGTTACCTTTTCCTCATTGGCATTCTTCATTGGTTTCACTTTTTCCCATTTGGGAAAATAATAAGTGGAAATTGATATGTTCTCTTTCTGATTGGACAATGGATATACATGCCCCATAAAGTCTAAGCCCCACTTCTCAAAGGGCTCCAATGATATTCGTGGTTGAAGGGGCATTTCATTTTAGTGCCCCTATGAATTGTAGGCTAGTAGTATCTTATTTGAAGAACCTTGTAGGTTGTCCTATTTGTAGCATAATGGCCTCCAAACAACTCATCATGACATGCATATACGATGTAATGGACCTCATCTTATATTATATAGTGCTTGAGTAATTATTCTGGTCCAATGTTGAATAGATATCCCTTTATCCATGTATATGTGTCACTCTTCTTGATGATCTTGTAATGTTCTTTGTAGCTAGAGTGTCGAGGAAACTTTCATGTAGATAATTAATTTACTATATCAACAAACCACATGGTTTGTAATGATATTGCAAGGAGATGTTCATCCAAGAAAGAATTGTCAACAACCCCTTCACCCACACTATGTGCTAGTCTTGAGAGAAAATCTACAACAATGTTATGTTTTCCAAGTTTATCAAGTATCGTAAAACAAAATTATTGCAGTAACAATAACCATCTAATGAATCTACGATTAATGACATGTTTATTCATCAAGTATAGAATGGTTGAGTGTTCAGTGAGCACAAGAACTAGATATCTAGTAATATAATGTCTAAATTTATTGATGGTATAGACAACAAGAAGAAATTACTTTTTAGTGACTCTATAGTTGAGCTATGCTCCTGAATTTTTTTTACTTATGAAATAAATAGAAAATGGTTCCTTATCTTCTTGTTTCCCAAGAACTACCCTAAGGCTTTGTAAATTGCATCTATATGAATGTGGAATGGAATATCCCACCTTGGACCTTGAAAAATAGGGGCTTTCATTAGTTTTTTATTTTATGTTGTCAAAGGCTTTTTGATAATAAGTTGACCATCAAAAATATTCATTCTTTGAAAACAAGGTTGTGGCCAACTTGCTAAAGTCCTTCATGAATCTCCTATAGTAACATGCATGTCCCAAAAATCTTCTAACATATTTTTGTTTATCTGGGGTTGATAGGATTTGGATAATGGTTATATTGGAGGACTCTACCTCAATGCCACTAGGAGATATGTGATGGCCTAAGACTATACCTTCACTCATGAGCATAAGATATTTCTCATTGCTCAAATATAAGTCCATTTATTGTCATTTTTTCAATACATTCTCCAAATTAGCTAAGTCTTCTTGAAATTTATTGACATAGGCTATGAATTCATCCATATAAATCTCAACATTCTCATGAACCAAATCTAAAAATGTACTCAATACAACCCTTTGAAAAGTTGCAGGGGAATCACATAGGACAAAAGGTACTACTGTATAGGAAAATGTCCCCTAGGAGGAAGTAAAAGTTGTCTTTTATAGTTTCTTTAGGAAAATTTGGATCTGATTATAGCCACTTAACCAATTTATAAATGAAAAATATTTTTTACTGGACATAACATATAACAGTTGATCAATGAAGGGAAAAAGGAAATGGTCTTTCCTTGTGGCTTTGTTTAGTTCCCTTTAGTCTACAAATATCCTCCATTTTCCTCCTTTCTTGGGAACTATAACCAAAGGTGACACCCACCCATTTTCAAAGATAAGATAGATGAAATTAACATCTACAAATTTTCACAACTCTGTTTTCACAATGCCTTTTAGTGTTGGATTCATTCTTCTTCAAGGTTCTCTTATAGGAAAGGAATCATCTTGAGGGGGCCTTCCCACCTACCAGCCTGATGGAAATTCATTCTTGGTCAGAGGGTTGTTTTGATGTGAGAAAATTAATTCCAACATGGTACTGGTTCGGTGGAGTTTAACGCAAAAATTCCTGGTCCCCTCCACCACCTTTCACAGCATTTCGTGGTTTCTCTCTTAGCACATGCCCTCTTTCAACAGTCATGCAACACGTAACCATTTTCTATTTAAATAATAAGAATTTGCATTCATCAAAATTCTACACAAGGTACATCAAATCAAACATTCACACTTTTAATTTTTCCATAGTTCCTCGGCCCATATAGTTATATTTACAGACTGGGAGAAATAGGGTGTTACAGATTTCTTATGCTTACTCCTTTGCAACTCAAATATTTAAACAATGTTAGATTTTATGTATCTATGGCTAGCTCCAGAATAAATTAAAATTGTTATGGGTTGGTTATCAATGTTACCTTCGACTTCAATCATGGGGGATTGATACCATGCTTGCTTATTTTCCAAGGATGCATAAATCCTTGGTATGTTTCCTCCCATGTGTTCAATTGTTTCATCCTAATGAATGTTGTGGACAGTCCTCATTCTTTCTCCTTTTTGAGGGTAGTCCCTATATAAGTGATTTTCCTCACATCCCCAACATTATAAAGGATTCTTCCTTGACCTTTTTCTAAATGAATTTTCCATCCTTGGCTCATTTTGGGTTGATTGTCCTTGTTGATTTTCTTGGGAGTTGTTCCTTAAAAAGAGTGGCTTAAAACATTTCTGCCTTTGATCTTTCCATTCCAATCTTTTTGGAAGATTGACCTTCCTCTACTCTACTCATAAATATTTTTTTCTCTCCTTATGTCCTCCTCCAAAGTCGTAGGGTTATCATATTGTATATTTTCACTTTAGAATGAGGGTAACCCACTTATAAAACTGTGGATTTTGAACTTCTTATCCTTTATGAAGTCCACATACTTCAACAATTCAAAGAATCTCTTCTCATATTCATCCATTGTCATGCTTCCCAATTTGAGTTCAACGAAATCTTTCATTTTCCTTTCACAGTAATGCTCAAAAAAATATTTGTCTTGGAAATATCCTTTGAACTACCTCCATGAGACCTTCTTCTCATCAAAGTGCTTTTCTTGCTTAAATTTATCCCGCCACATGATTTCCTTTCCTTGCAAGTGGTAGGTTTCAATTCTTGTTTCTACCCTTGAGGGGTAATCATGCAGCTATAAATATTTCTTTGTTTCCAACACCCGTTGATCTAAAAATGAAGAAGACTTGTATTCTTGAAATTATTTGCAAGTTTTATTTTATGTGTTAAAATGCAAATGGATCAACTTTGCAACACAAATTTTATATAAATTATTCATTCAAGATGCATATAAATAGCATCAATAAATAGTGAACATAAAACACATAACACAACAAATGATAAAGGAGTTCACCCCTCTCTTGGGCTACATCTCCTGGTCCAACTTCCAATGGATCTTTTGTATTATTTTCTCAAAGTGCTAAAAAATGTGCTTTAAAATTCTCAAAATTTCAAATAGATGGCTCCAATGGCTCCAGAACGTCCAAAAACCCCTAGCTGGGCTTTTTCGGCACCTCATTTGGCCAAAAATTGAAGAAGATAGGCTTCCTGGAAGTTCCCCTTCAAACTTGTTGTCTCTGGATCGACAAATTGCACCCTTGTTCCTTCAACTTAGCCCCCACACCCTTTTATGCATTAAAACTCAGCACCAGATGCAACCGCAAAAATGGTGCAAACTGTAGGATGGTTATGGGTGCACCTATCCCCTAACCGCCAAGGACGAGGTCATGTGGCCCATGTGACCACGCGCAAACACAAACGGGGCTCTGTCCCACAGGCGAATAGAAAAGGGACAAGTGGCGGGCATTGGTTATAACCATTTAAACCAAATACAAAACCAAATTGCACGTGCCAATAGTGTGACCACGGGTCATATGATATGGTATACACGATCGGGGGCTGGGGCTAAGCCCCAGCCCGGACCCCAGCACCAACTATTAAACAACTCAAATTTAAATATATTCAAAACCATATATTTAACAAGCAATACAATGTGGTATGTTGGCAGTGCGGACTTTGCAAAGGTTTGGACCGATGGGGAGGTCCGAGGTTTGATCCCCATGGACTCCATAAATTTTAAACCAACAACCAATAACAAGGTGCCACGTGGCAGCCCATGACTGGGCCACGTGGCACCAAACCATTGGATAGAAAATGCCATGTGTCAGTAGACTATTCGTCCACCTAACTACCAACTATCTACCACTCATCTCTTCTACCTATCGTATGGTCCTGCCACGCGTCGTACGGACTGCCACGTCAGCATCTGTACGGACTGTACAGTCAGCATCACTTTTTTTGCCTGTTTGTCATTTTGAACAGAACGCGATATCTCTCGCTCCCGATGTCCATTTGAACCCAAATGAGTTGTGTTGGGTTCATAATGACGAGGCCTACACTCCCATTCAATTTGAAGTGATTTTGAGCACTTTGAATTTTTGAGCAAAATTTGATCCCCTGGATCACACCTCCCCATTGGAAAGCTTTTGGACCTCCAAAAGACTATTTTTAGTCTATCTGAAGATGAGGGTATAGCTCCCTCACCTTTCCAACCTCAATCCACTTGTCTTTTCTTGGATTTGTATCTTTAATACCAACTTGAAGATACTCCACATTTCCTCGTTTTGAAGTTCGCATTCTCCTGTCAAGGATTGTGTCTTCATGCAGTTCTGTAAGATATTCTGGGGAAAAATCATCTATAGAAGGAATCTGAACATGCTCTCCTTGATCATCAA
>ML777170.1:592796-623589 GCA_009831015.1 Picea engelmannii | reverse complement strand
AACACTTGCAAATAATCAAGTCTTCAAAAACCTATGCTCTGATACCAACTTGATCTAAAAATGAAGAAGACTTGTATTCTTGAAATTATTTGCAAGTTTTATTTTATGTGTTAAAATGCAAATGGATCAACTTTGCAACACAAATTTTATATAAATTACTCATTCAATATGCGCATAAATATCAGCAATAAATAGTGAACATAAAACACATAACACAACAAATGATAAAGGAGTTCACCCCTCTCTTGGGCTACATCTCCTGATCCAGCTTCCAATGGATCTTTTGTATTATTTGCTCAAAGTGCTCAAAAATGTTCTTTACAATGCTCAAAATTCCAAATAGATGGCTCCAATGGCTCCAGAATGTCCAAAAACCCCTAGCTGGGCTTTTTCGGCACCTCGTTTGGCCAAAAATTGAAGAAGATAGGCTTCCTGGAAGTTCCCCTTCAAACTTGTTGTCTCTGGATCGACAAATTGCACCCTTGTTCCTTCAACCTAGCCCCCACACGCTTTTATGCGTTAAAACTCAGTACCGGATGCAACCGCACAAATGGTGCAAACTATAGGATAGTTATGGGTGCACCTATCCCCTAACCACCAAGGCCGAGGTCATGTGGCCCATGTGACCACGCACAAACAGAAACAGGGCTCCGTCCCATAGGTGAATAGAAAAGGGACAAGTGGCGGGCATTGGTTATAACTATTTAAACCAAATACAAAACCAAATCGCGTGCGCCAATACTGTGACCATGGGTCATATGATATGGTATACACGACCGGGGGCTGGGGCTAAGCCCCAACCCGGACCCCCGCACCAACTATTAAACAACTCGAATTTAAATATATTCAAAACCATATATTTAACAAGCAATACAATGTGGTATGTTGGAAGTGTGGACTTTGCAAAGGTTTGGACCGGTGGGGAGGTCCAGGGTTCGATCCCCACGGACTCCATAAATTTTAAACCAACAACCAATAACAAGGTGCCACGTGGCAGCCCACGACCGGGCCACGTGGCACCAAACCATTGGATAGAAAATGCCACGTGTCAGCAGACTATTCATCCACCTAACTTCCAACTGTCTACCACTTATCTCTACCACCTATCGTATGGTCCTACCATGCATCGTATGGACTGCCATGTCAGCATCCGTACAGATTGTATGGACTATACAGTCAACATCCCTTTTTTTGCCTATTTGTCATTTTGAACAGAATGCGATATCTTTCACTCCCAATGTCCGTTTGAACCCAAATGAGTTGAGTTGGGTTCATAATGATGAGGCCTACGCTCCCATTCGTTTTGAAGCGATTGCGAGAACTTTGAATTTTTGAGCAAAATTTGATCCCCTGGATCACCCATGCCTCAACCTCTTCTCCCTTTCTATTCTCACCATTAAATGTTGGTGGCTTGATTTTCCTGAGTTCACCTTGCAATATGTCTACCTCGTTCCTTCTCCTCTGCCTCCTGACAGAAGACACACTTGGGCTACTCCCCGACCCTTAACTTTCATGAGCTCTCCTAGTGGATTGCTTTGGTGAATGATGGCACCTTCTCATACTCCTTGACTACATGTCATTCCCGTGATCATCCCTTTTCTATGGGATATGGATGTTGTCACTTATCTAGCACTAGATTATTGCTTTGTTTCAGAGTCTTTATTGGCTTACCTTTGTAGCATATTAATACTATGTAGTATCTCCTCCTAATATTTCGTAATATTTTCATTATCAACCCTATAACTATGCACTTCTATTTGCAGAATTCTCATAGTTAAAGGCTCATGCCTGCCTCTTCTTCCATTAGACTATGTCTTGACATTTCCATGTTGACATGTAGACCTATGACCTCCTCCTCATGGATGTAATATCCTTGGGCATATTCCATAACTCCAATCCTCGTATAAGAACCAAATTTGTTTTTTTGTACCTCTAATTCTACAGGGAATGTGCATGTAATAATTATTGTTCAAACATGCATACTATAAAACATTTTATTAACTAGATTACATGTTATTATTCATCTCAATTTATGAAGGAAACAATGCACTAAGTCAAAATATGATTCCTTAGACACATTCTTCTCTGAAACATCTCTCCAATGGTTGTACTCATGCCTAATTATGAGTTCTTAGAGAAACGTTACAACATTCAAAGGTTGTAATTTCCACTCATTCCTCTGCTTTCACTATTGCAAAATTTCTTTATTGTTTTATGAGAAAATTATAGTGCACAATTCAAAATTTTGGGTCGATAGATGGATTCTCCTCCTCAAGGCCTTTTCAACGAGCCTTTTCAACGACTATTTGTTTTCTCAAATTTGAGCTTCGAGCTGAAAGTTATGGTTTAAGGAAGTTTAGACATTTTTCCCATTTTATCCTTGACATATGCTACATGTGTCTTCTTTATCTTCATGCACATTTTTACCTATATTCCGAATATGGTTCCAAGGATGACTTCTATGGTTCATAAAATTTTCATACACTGCTCCTGTGCCCCATATGGAATTCTGAGCAAGGATTTATGCCCTCTAGAAGTAAACTTGTGCCGAAAATATACCTTGTGTTGTTTCAACTGTAACTTTCTCATATGAGATTTGTTTTGCGCTCACAATAGTTCGTTGGAAATATCTCTCCAATTTTTTTACTTAAGATACAAATATTTTTTCTACTAAATTGTACCAAAGGTACACATAGTTCTCATGACTTTGGACTACCTAAAAATGTTTTTTAGGCCCTTAAAATCACTCCACAAGTTGATGAACTTCGAGAAACCAAAAAATTCATAGAAAAATTGATTGTTTTACTATTTGTTATAGCAAGATTTGCCTCACCATTGCTATCTTTCATAGAGGGCCTTTTTCCATTTCCCTATGCAGACTCTTCATCCCTTTTTGATGAATCCAGAGATAAAAATACATATTTTTCCACATATACGTGCCCTATCTACTATACAACATGCGTATACGTAGACTTCTCCACTACAACCCGCGTACATCGGAATTTGTGCCAAAAAATACAAAAATGGAGTCGGGTTTCCATGTCACGACAGGAATTCTCTGATCCTCGGCCTTCCATATACTAGAAACGTTCTGAATCAACCCTTTAGTTGCATTTTGAAGGCTATAAAAGCACAATCCTGAGCTATGGAAAAAAAAGGAGAAAGCATTCAACTTTAAGAGCAAAGTTACTCTAGAGAAATTACTTCATATTGAGTCTGCATCCCTTTGTTCCTCAAGTCTGAACACAGTGTTCATCCCCCAAGCTCTTTCCCTATTGTTGAGAGAACCTTATTGTATCCCTTCTATGAGCTTGCCTTTGGTGGAGGATTGAAGTGGTGGAGGCCCATTTGGAAGGAACCTGGTTTCTTGGTTTTGAACCGTGCCGACATGGAAGTCTGTAATATTATCACTTCTGTTAATTATTCATTAATAGAAATACTCCTTTCCCATCCTATTGGTATCATGCAAATATATGATTACTATCCATGGGCATGTTTGTAATGTTTATTAATGGATTATGCTATCTAATGTGCTAACCTTTTATATTATCACCATATGCTTTCTCTACTTGTTTGTTGAGAATTTTTCATAGGTATAAATCTTTGAGTAGAAGTGCTCAACGGTGGACATCTTCAAACGTTGGAACGAGGTAGGTCTCTTTCTTATCTCACTTGCACATTGGTTTATATAGCATATGTTGGAATTGAGTAGATTTCTGCAGTCATACCTGTTTGTTGTGGTTGACCCTTGCCATAGAGATTTTTTCCCTCATAACAGAATTGGCGAATCCACTGGGGAGAGATCTTCTTTCTAAGGGTTGAAGTATTTTTTCTCCTTGCATTGCTCTTTTTCCTTTGTGTTTCTTGTCGTATCACTGCTTGACAGATTCTGTTCACTCTGGGTCTAAGTCTTCATCCTTTTTCCCTTGTGTGGCCTTGTTTTAAATCCTGTACACGCCTTTTTCCTTGACAGTTGTGTACACACGCGTGCTGTCTCATTGCAAGCTACGTATATACACATTTACTAATTTTTTTTTATGTTTTATGTATGAGGTTGATGTATTTTATATGTTAATCTTGCATAGACATCAACAGAGAGAGCAGTAACAACAACAGGAGTAGAGGGTTGACCTATACAACGTTGTACGGGATTGGGAGGCGAGGGAGAGGGAGAAATATTTGTGCCCTCTCCCTATTACTGCAACGACCCAAGTCCTCTTGAGGAATGCAAGCCTCATTAAGTAATATGAGGAGTATACATCCCTGAATGGGCACTTCGGGTTCTTGGTGCAGTTGATCCATCAATGGGATGTCCATCGACATGATTTCTCTGTCGGTCATGATCAATGATACCAACCCACTAAGGAGGATATATATATTTTATCATTGGGCTATCTAGGAGAGGGTAGGATTTTTCTCAGTTCCTTGATGTCCTAGTCGGTGTTGCAATAGAGATTCAGCTCATGTACTCTTAGAGATATATTAGGTCGGTTAATGTACTTTCTCCAGTTGATTTTCAAGTGTCCGGTGGATAGCTACAGATTGCTTAATTTTATGCAGAGGAGGTTAGGTGTCTCTCACTGTTAGTGATGACCATTGCACACTTTACCAATGATGGGAAGTGCATTAGTTGTGCTCTTTTGTATTATGTTGATTCTTTGGTACAAAGGCCACAGTGTATTAGATGGTCTACCATTTTTTGCGACAGTTTTGTATATCTCTAGACAGATGTCATGTTATGATACATGGGAGGGTGAACTTCCCTTTTGCTTCAAATTTGTTTTGTTTATTTTTTGAGAGATTTTCGGAGACAAGGCCTACTTTTTTTTATCAGCCTTCTAGGTAGATGACTCAGGTGCAGATGCACATGTGGGGTGAGATGATGCTCAAGAGGGGTCAACCAGAGTTTTCGACCATGAGTTCCACTGATGCATTGGGGCTACTAGTAGTGAGGTCGATCACATGTTCGTGATGGTGTCGTGTCCATACACAAGGTTGGATTGACGAGGATGTTTGAACATGACACAATATGATGCCTCTTATGTGTCATATTGTCGGAGCTACCAGGCTACTAGCAGTGAGGAGGGTTGTAGATGATACACACTCTTCCTTCCTCCAGTACCCATTCATTTAGTACCCCATCGAATAATGAGGGTGGCCATGATCCTTCTCCACATCCTCCTCCTCCTCCTTCACCTCACCTAGATGAGAAGGAAACATGTATTCCTCCAACACCTATTTCTCATCAGAGAGTCGTCCAACCACCTCCTGATATTCCACTTCCTCTTGACCATCCATCATCTTCTACTACAGACCAGGCCTCCACTACTATTGTAGATACGATTATCACATTGAATGGACCATATATGTTATAACAATTATTTGACTTGTTCATGATATATATATATATGGTGCATTTGTTTTGTTCATGTTGATGTAATTACTTTATATGTTGATCTTGATGTGTATATTGTTAGGTCATGTTAGATATGTTTGTTAAATGTGCCTGATAGATGTGTATGTTAAATTATGCTTGTTAGATGTCTGTGATGATGATGTTATCCAATTCTTGTTTTTTGTTTGTTTTTTGTTAGATGTGATCACAATGATGATGCCATGTTATATTATTAGATTGTTAGCTAATTAATAACATTTATATGTGCTAGAGGTATATATAATTAGATGATGTTAGAGAATTTAAATGTGTATTTTAGATGATGTTTATGTTTGTTAGATGGTTGTCATCATGAAGTTTATTTTTATTAAATGATCTTTATTAAATGGTCTAACTTCTAACATCTCGAGGCCTTTTTGAAAAAAAAAACAATTTCTTAGATGTGTATTTTGGTAATTATTGGTAATATTAAATTCTTAAATACTTCAAACTTGACATATTTCTCCTACAAGGAAAATATTGTTCTATCATTTTAGTTAAATGTTAGCATTTCCATTAATTGTTCAAAGATGTTTGAGAGTGGTTTCAACATCATAAAACTTTATATGGAGAAAGTATAACTTCATATCCCATTAAAAGTTCAACTAGTTTGACATTTTTCAAGATTTCACAATTGGAAATACTTAGTTTTAAGTGTAAAAACCTTTGCGAATCTTACCAATTATATAAAATGACAACTATAAAATGTTTGGATTTTTTTTTCTAAAAACATGTTGTTACGACTTTATCATGAAAATAATTCATAAAATTTTACATTAAACATGCAACGACATATAAATATCTTCAAATAAAAATACAAAATTCTATTTCAATCAATCGTTCCATGCAATCACAAATAATTTGAAAGACAAACACATTACACATCAAATTGTTTGTTAACCAACTAAAATTGTTCAGAGATTTGTTATAATCAACTTTCCATTTCCTCTTTCACAATATGAATTAAAAAACAATATAATTAGTGAAATGAAGATAACAAAAAATACAACGACAATATAAATGATGAAATAAAACATGTACATATCACTCTCCATTGTCATCACCCTGATTATCTTCCTTGCTTGGCATGATAACAGTGTTGTTCTCAAAATTATGTTTTGATCTAGGGTCGTGTCTTAATACGAACCACCAATCCCTATCCAACATATTTGGGTAAAAAAAAACTTGGTTATTGTGTTTTGGGAAAACATAAGGCTCCTTAGCTTTATCCCACATCTTTCTAGAGTTGATACATATCAGCCCACTATCATGATCTTCCTTTACATTATTCCTATCAAATGTGTCCCACCACTTGCACCTAAAAATAACACATTAGAAAGAAGAGAATTCCACTCGAATGATCTCTTGTATCTTTCCAACGTAACCTAACCTCCCCCGTATTAGGTTTTGATCGTGGTGGCTAGCACAACTAGATTGGTCGAACTCAACTTCCACTCCACAGTCTTGTATCATGTGTCCATCATCGACATCCTATGTGCTAAAATGATATACATATGTCCACATAGATGGGAAAAAATGCACCTATAAAATAGTGAAAAAATCACAGTGTCATGTGTCTAATAACCCGACCAATAAAATATAAAATATAGATGTTACAATTCAAAGGTACATTATGATGTTAAAAATGTACACAAAGATATTATTACCGAGTTGCTACACCAAATCCTTATGTTTAATGCATCCTCTTTAGCACGTGTGTAACAACCGGATGCACCGTATTTATCTCTAACTTGGTCAACAACCCAACTATTGGGACATATCATTGGCATATTTTGTTTTAAATGATCAGAATAAGGCATGATTCTACCATTCAACTATCTAAATTGTTTCCTGTCACTGTCCCATTTCCTCCTCTTATGTTCTTACAATGCGACCCACAAATGTGGTGCCTCCAAATTATAAGGAATGAATTTATTTATGGAATCAAATTCTGAATTCACTAATGTATATATTCATGAAATCAAACTGACATATAGTACATATGAGATCAAAATATACTTATGAAGCTTAGTGTGAATAGTTAGTGTGTAGAAATTTGACAAACAATAAGTCACTTACTCTTTATCAAGTGCCTTTTTCCATTCGTTTGGAGAGGCTCCCCTTCTCTTTTGTCTTCATCCCTTTTGTCGTCCCAAATCACCACACCTAGTGTGTTGTCAATCTGCTTGATGTACTCACTAGTATAATAGAAATACTCATATGATATGTATCCCTCTTCCATAGACCCCTCAGGTTTTTCCCTTTTTCAAATCCTTTCAATTTCTTCATGTAACTCTCTAAGAAGAACACCCAATGACAGGGCACCACTCTGACTAATTCAACCTCATATACTAGGTGAATTAGAAGATAAACCTGCAAGTCCATGAAACTCGTTGACAGTTCCTTCTAAAAAATACAAACAATCTTACTATCTCTTTACGCCACGATGGAATGCTAGCCACATGAATCTCCTTTGATCTGATCCAATGTACAAATGCAAATAATTTTGATATGGCACATTGTAGGTCATGGAGGAAGTCATGGTTCACACACCCATGCATGAGCAGAGGATAATGACACTACAAAGTAAACATGTACACAATTAATTGTGCTTTAGACCATGGCATAAACACTAAAACAAATTATAAAATCATGTTTTTGACATACGTACTCTTAGAAGGTTCAAAGGGTCATGTGATTTCAACCCAGACAAATGGTCTTCCATAGTGAAGTTGTGTCGTAGTGAAGACACATATAAAAAAGGCACTTTCACACCCAATATAACTTCATTTTCTAAAGAAATATCATATTTATTCAAAATCCAAGGGACATCACCTTCTTTGAAAGACTAAAAGGGACCAACCTCTCCTCTACTTTCTTGTCTTGGCCAGTATTTATTTTTAGTTTTTGAAGAAATAAGATCTCTCCTAACATCCAATGTGTCACTTTGTTTTGATGATATGTCCCTCCATAAATAAGATGAAACATTTCTAAATATTTGCATGGGGTCTAGTAAGTGGGAAATCTTAAGATGCTCCCAATATGGGAGCTCATAAAAGATAGATTTCCTTTTCATCCCAATGGACAATTTCTCAACATAGGTGTTGAATAATTCTAGATCATCGAACATAGGCTCCCCATTTGGATAGAACATTTATGTAATCTTCTTCTCCTTCTCTCTCTCATATTCTCTAAGCCATTTTGTTGGTGTCATTATTGTAGGCCTTTGGGTTCTCTATGGTTTACCATTGAAAGCGTATGTTTCTCTTCTATAAGGGTGTTGTTCTGGGAGGAATACTCTTAAGCAGTCATACACTAGCTTTCGTAGGTGGTTGGACCACCTAGACTTCAAATAAGGTCCACAATATTTACATATATGATACCCTTTTGTTACAAAACCTATGAAATTATTAATGTATACAGAGCACATTAACGTTGAAGATCAGAACAATCGCAACAAATTAAATATGCCAAAAAATATTGTTACATATAGAAATAAATCAATAAACATGTAATTTACTAGAGCAAACTCCTAATCCTGGATAATCATGTGTGGTGTAAGCACATATTCTATACAACTTAAAACTCCTCTCTGTTATGATGGGTCTTGATACATCGCATACATGTATCCCTTCCCATAATTCATTCAATTCATCTACCAATGGTTGTAGGTAGACATCCATATTCTTCACTTGTCTTCTACTAGGGACTATAAGAGCCAACATAAGATGTTCATTCTTCATGGACAACCATGGGGGGATATTGTTATTGATCACTACTAGAGGGAATATGGTTTGAAACCATCCATGGCTATGCTGAGTTGTAGACTTTGAACTTCGTCCTTGAATTTTTCAGGCCATGTATCCTCTATATGCTTCATGACTATTGAATCTGTTGGGATTTGCATAACTCCCAACTCACTTCTGTGTGAGGCATGCCATCCCTGCAACATAGCTAATTCTTTGCAATGAAAGAGACTTTGAATCCTTGCGATTATAAGCATGTGCCTCAATATCTTATAAGGAGCACCATGTGATTTACTCTTTTTATTTTATTTATGGTACTTGTCATGCCCACATTTTGGACATATATCTTTGTCTGCATATTCTCCTCTATATAGAATACAATCATTCGAACATGCATGATATGATATGTACTCAACACCCAACATTTTCAACATCTTTTTTGCCTCTTCGCAACTATCGGGCAAGACATTATCACTCGAAAGAATCTTATATTTGAATAACCTACAGTTAGTGGTAAATAGAAATGTACAATGTCATTTAACGTTCATAAAATTGATTTTTTTTAATGTTGATTGTGCGATAATGTTTCTCAAAATATAAGGGACTTGATGGTCAATTACCTCAATATTGCTGAGAAACATGTGTTTGACATGCCAAACTTTTCTTTCAAGTTGTACAATAACATTATTGTCTCCAACTGGGTAGAATTTGACTGGCTAGGTCCAAAGAGAGGGGTGGTGGAAGCAGATTTCAGGCTTTCAAAAAAGGTATCAGTGATATGAGCATCATCCCCTAGCTCATCATTTTGGAATACATCTAACAACATTTTCTCCATTGCAGTAGTATCCCATAAATAATCATCCATACCAACCTATATTTGATTGACTCCATTGCCAACTTGTGAAGAACTACTATTGTTGTAGTCATTCTTAATTGGTGAATCTGGATGTAGCGAGAATTGAATAGGTTTTTGATTCAACCATTCCTGGTATGCTTCCTCTCCAAGGTGTTCTCTTATTGTAGCCTTCTCTCGATTTGACATTGTAGTGGGGTGCAATGGAAGATGATAGGTAGGTCGCTCATCATCAAAATCCTAATTTCAAAAATATTGAACATTAGTACATCGAAGATATTAGTAAGCACAATGCAATTGGTTTGTTCAAATTACATTATACCAAGCAATTATTACCATCGCTAACCCAAGATCGCAGTTGGAAGATTGCATGTTACAATTGGCAGGGTAAAGCAACTGTCCATTTTCATCTACCAATTGTTTGCGATATGTTTATCCTGATAAGATATTCCGACATTTTTGAACTGGTGAAATATTTTCTTCATCTGAACTCTATTCTGAATTAGATCTTGAAAATTTGGATAGATTTTTATTCAAATTGACATGAATAAAAAAATAAATTAAATTAAATAATCGAAACATAAATAAAATATGAACTTACTGGAGATGGAAAGGGAGAACTCTGCGATGGACTTTGAGCAATATGGAATGAGCTAGAATTTGAAGAATTGACCATTTCATATTATAATCTTTTCTCAATGCATTTGAGCAAAATCAACAATAATTTTTTAAGAATAAGGAGACTTTAAGTGAAAAATATATACTATGAAGTATTGCAAGTTATGTGGATGCATCCTAAAAGATAATTTAAGATGAATATATTCTTTTATGAGAAAATAAAAATTCAGATAACTTTTAAAGCATAACGATGTGCTTATTTAAATAAAATGCATTGATGTGTCTATAACAATACAAAACAACGAGGTATTTAATTACTAATCGCATCGGTTCTCAAGATTTCAAATAAATAAAAAATAATTGTATGATATTGGTGCTCCAAAAATATTTAGTGCACTGATGCTTTGAATAAACAAACGCACAAGTGCGTTATATTAATAAACACACCAGTGTTTCGAAAAACTTAAAAAAAAAACACATCTTTGTTTTTTTACAATTGAAAAATGAGCGGGAATTTATTTTTCAAAAATCTAATTTCATAAAGTCCTTTAAATTGTAAGAAGTGATTCACTATTTTATTATTTTGCCAAAATTTATAGGGGAGAGATTTGCAAGAGAGACATATCGGGGAGCACTGTGGAGCAGCAAAATACTTTGGACCAACATAATTATTTAGAAGATCAGAATTTGAAGGGTATGGTGATTCACTCAAAACCATTTTCATAAAGTCCTTTAAATAATGTTAATTTATTCACTATCACATTATTTTGACAAAATTTACAAGGGAGGGATTTGCAAGAGAGACATATTGAGGAGCACTGTGGAGCAGCAGAATACTTTGGAACAACAAAATTATTCAGAAGATCAAAATTTGAAGGGTATGGTGATTCACTCAAAACCCTTTTGGAGCAACCTAATTATTTATAAGATCATAATTTGAAGGGTTTTGTGATTCACTCAAAACCCTACATGGTAAAAATTTTAAATTTTACTATTGATTTTAATAATAAATTTTTTTACGATTTGTATCCCTATTTAGATTTAATTAAAATTCATAAAAAAAATAAAAATAAAAATTTTCATAATTACCTTAAACCCTTGGTTCTTCTTGCGTATGCGACTGCAAAATTCTATCTTAGGGTTTAACTCCCTCTATCACTTCACAATTAGGGCTTTTTATTTTAGGCATTTTAGATTTAATGGGTTTTTGTTTCTATATATAAGGTGTTTGGCATGTGATGCAAGGGGACCACTTATTGCATCAGATCCAAACCATGTCGGCCTTGTCACATATTTTTTTAAATGGTTTTTGGTTACTAGTGCATTGATTTGACTATAACGAACCGGTGTGCTTACTGATAAAGCGCACCAGAAACACTGTAACATAACTTAAAACAAAAATCGTTCATTGGTGTATAATTTTTTTCGGTTATTTTTTTTGTTCATGTTATTTTTTTTGTTTCCGTTTTTTACTCTATGTGCAATGTTGTTATCGATACATATCACATAGTTGTAATTCAAAGTATTTAATTTTTTTTTTCCTATCAGTGTGTTTCCTAAATCGAACGCATCGATGCTTTCATATGATTAAAGCGCACTGGAAACCATAATTTGTTTTTTAGTCGGAAATTATGTGATTTATTTATAAAATATACTTAATATATTTTGTATTGAATGGTACAGGTTGTACATTGATAAAAAAAATGTGTGAGAATAGTTCAAGTAACAAAAATTCTGATCGGCACAATGATAACACATCTAAAACAGAAAAAAGGCTCACAAAATGAGGAAGCTCGATAAGATTTTTTGTGGTCTAACTGTAGAAGAGCGTAAAAGCTTGATGGAAAAATTGAAAAAGGATGAATCAAGTGAATGAAAAAATACTATTCAATATGAGTTCTTTTTTGAATTTTCATTAATAATATGCTTAAGAATATTAGATAACATGTTTCAAAATATCTATTAATTCACATATGTTTAATGTTCTATAGGGACCAACAATGAAGCAATGAAATGTCGTCTAAGAAAATAAAAATTATAGAATATGTAAATGATGATGAATTGGTCATTAGCTCATCTGGAGTGGTGCTAGAGGTTAATGAAAATGGACATTTTTTTTACAAAACTATGAGGGATATAGTGGTATGAACGTATAGACGTACTTTCCACTTACAATACAGAAATCAATCCAATGATTCCAAGAACCATGTTATATCTAAACTAGAGCAATGACCAATGAGACCTGTCAGACTTGCAATAGCAAAAACACACAACAACAAAAAAACATTCAAAAAGTAATATTTCTAAAAAAACTTTTCTAGAATATGTATATATTACTACAAAGCATTCCTTTATTAGTATCAATTTTGTTATATTTAGTTTTCATATATCAATATAAAAATATTTTATTGTCATGTTACGTTTTTCAGGAAGATTATGAAAATCCCAAAGGATCAATGAGCTGATATCTGAAATATTCTAGTAGGAATGTCCAAAAAAGTGCACAAGGAGATGGTCAAAGAACTGAACATAATTGCATCGCAGGAGGAGTCATATCAACAACAATGTGCTTCAAATGTATGAAATCATTGAATTTTTCTATTAGGTACATATAAATATATAATTTAGCATTAAATATTAATTTTCAAGTATTTTCTTGCAGAAAAGAAAACAAAATGGAACCCATTCAATACATAAAACAAGAAGACAGGGAAGAAAAGGGTCGTTAGCAATGTTTGTGAGTAATTGTTATCTCCTTATAACAACTTAAGATTTCATTTTTGTATATTTTAAATTGTTTTACAACAACCATCCTAACATACAAAGAAGAGCCATCGGAAGAATTGATTGACATTGGGTTAAGTATGGGTTGTGAGTATATGTTGGCATATCAAAAATTAATTGTGGAATTTGTAAGTATCTATGTTGTTTTACTTCTCTCATTTTATAATTAATGGAACAAAAAATATCCTTTATATTAAATCTATGATTTATTATGGGGTATAAAACTTGCATTCATGTATATTATTTATTTCAATTTTCATTATTCTCACCAATGTAAATACACTCATTACACTTTATTTTTATTTTTGTAAATAGAACTTGAAGAAGAGGAAAACAATCAAGTCAATCAACAAAACATTCGGCCAAATAACCCAAGTAATGGAAGTTCCAACAAAGAATGAGGATCAATATATTTGGATATCAATGCAAGTTGTTGTATTTTTTGAAATAATTGTCTGTGTAAATCAAACAGTTTGTTTAATGTAATGAACATAGTGTCACAATTGAAAGACAAGGGGTTACCAATAAGTGTCCCATTTTGTATGACAAAGAGCCTCTTATTCATATATAATAAAATACATTTTATTTTATTCTATTGTGTTGTCCAATGTCACTGTGAAATGTTACATTGTTGATTAAATATATGGATGATTAAATATTATAATGAAGAGATGTGAAATCTGATGATATAACAAATTAATCCAAACATCATATCCAAATGCACTACTCAAAATTTAATTTATATGGATATTATTATAAGATATATGTCAATGTTTTGATGAACAATGGAATTAAAAAATAACAATAATTGCACTGTCACGGATCGATTTTTCTAAAAAAGAGAAAATGAACATCGGTGCGTTTAATGCTAAAAAGCATCGATGATGTAATAAAATGTGCATCGGTGATGTAATAAAATGAACCAACACCGATTATAATACTATTTTAACAACAAAAATTATAATAATAAAAATCAGCCTTCTGGTGCGTTTAATTAAAACGGTGCATTGATGCTTTTATATCAGACTTTTGCATCAATGCATTCTAAATTTCATGCACCGGTTGGGTTTTTCTTGTAACACATCGGTGCATGGTATCATAGATTCAAATGATGCATTGTTATTATTAAAGCACCGATGCGTTATTATTTAGAAGAGCACATGTTCCCCAATATTTTTTGGTTGCCCCAGTGCTTTCAGTGAAACGTAAGCACCGATACTTTAAGTTTGAGAACGCACCGATGCGTATACACCATGAAGTGCAGTGCCTAGAAAAACATCCAATAAAACCTCTGACCACCCATATTTTTTTAGTTATAATGAAGTTTCATTATAATCTCCACAAAAACATCCGCTACCAAAATTTAATGTTTTAGTAGAGGTTTTTTTGACAATTTTTGCCAATTTTGTAACACTAAAAACCTCCGCTACAAGGTATTTTCCTTATAGTACCTCTTGATATTTTCTTGATCTCTATTTGAATTTAGTTTTCTATTTTATTTTCTATACATTTGTTGGTACCAAGTTTGCTTAAGTAAGATGCATTTTTACTATGATCAGTGTGCAGTAAGATGCATTTTGAAAAAATCAAGTTTTAGAGCCACAACTCTTGAGTTTTGTCTTGTATTCCATTTTTTTGTGTTTGTGCTTAGTTCATACAGCTGCAGTTGTTCTGAATTCTCCCCTTCCTCCTTCATAGTGGTATCAGAGCTAGATTGGAAGATTTCGATCACAGTGAAGCTATAGAGCAAGCTGACAGATAACAAAAAATGAAACTACCTTTGTAGTAGTAGAAAAATGTGAAGAGAATCTAGCAATGGAAGTTGTTGAAGATATGAATGATACTACATTGATTGTTGAATTTAATGTTGAAGTAGAATTTCTTAAGGAGTGGCTTGCAAATCCCAAGTATGATGGAGATGAAAGTGGTTATCGAAAATTTGTCATAACTGCAAAAAAAGAAGAACCAGATAAAAAAGAAACCATCAAAGTTGTTAAATTTATTTTAGCAATGGAAGAGGAGATGAAAGAAAATAAAGATGTTTTTTTATCTTGCAGAGGTTGACAGAAATGTTAAATAAACAATAGTTGAAGTAAAAGAAAATGTAGAAGAAGAACCAGATGAAGAGGACTAAGATGATGAAAAAATATTAAAGAAGGCAACCAGAGTGACAGTAAAGTTGAAGAAGAATAAAATTTATGCAGAATATAAAGTTTGGAGGAAAAAGATTGTAAAGCATTGATAGTGCAAGTTACACCAACACGAAGTAAAGAAGGAAAAACAAATATTTTTAGGTCATCTCAAGTGTTGTAAGACTATATGAGACTTAGATCAATAGACAATCGTGTTATGAATTTTGTAAGCCTATAGAGGGAGTGTCGACTGTCAAGTTGTCATGGTTAGTGTTAGAATTGTGAGCGTTCGTAATTAAGGGAGAGCGTTGGAATATGATAATTACTCTCGTTACTTATTTTGGAAGAAATAACTAATTTTGGATAGTTCTAAGTTTAGAGAGTTCCAGAAGAGTTTTAGTTAGATCTAGTTAGTTGAAGAAATATTTAGAAGAGCTTAGTCCTATTATTAGTAAGTTTTGTGTATTTAACTATCTCTCAAAAAGTATTGAAAGAATTGATTTTTACAGCCACACCTTTTGAGTTCTGTCTTGTATTCCATTTTTGTGTGTTTGTGCTGAGTTCATACAACTGCAGTTGTTTTGAATTCCCCTCTCCTACTTCATATTTTGATTCCTAGTAATGAGAACTCAAGTACGGTTATTGAAGAGATTCCATGTGTCTCTCTGCTACCTTTAACGTTGTTTAACTTGTATATGGGTGTTCCTTTTTCTTGGATGAAGCACATGTTGTGCACACCATAGTAGATAACAACCAGTGTTTGAATCTTGCACTAGGGCATGCCTAGACCACCGAGTGGCAGCATGGACAACTCATATGGGAATTCGTGTTAGACTAATTCATGGTTGAGTCATACTATACCAATTTTCTAGAGTTTAACGAATCTCTCTGCTGGGTGCACACTCATCTCTTAGATGTTTCCAACATTTTTATTATTATGTCGAACATTGTACTAGACTAGCCTTTCTTTAATCACAAATGCTGACCATAACCCTCAAAGTCATCGACCAGATCGCATACCTAGAAAAGCATGTCAACTCTTGTTTATGCTCGGTCCATTTGGGGATTCGGTTCTTACCTTTACTCGTGAATCTTAAGATTCCAACGCTCCCTCTATGTGGTTCCATGGACTCTTGTAGCTTACCACCATCCCACAAAAGGTGTTTACGGCCTCTTCCATGCGGTGGGTGCTCTCTATGTGCAACACATATCATGATTATTGTGATTGGTTTTCCATTCTCTTCTACTTCTAGAACAAAATTAAATCATGTTGTGTTTCAACTCAAGATTAATTAGTTCTTGTAATTTTGTAAATACTTTCTATGTGACTAGGTAGACTTGGGATCTCTTCCCACAATTTCCATTTTCGCAATGAAATTTGTATTCCTTCCACCCATTGACATTTAAAGGAGGAGGTTTAACATGAGGCATGGCAGTGATTTTTTCCCATCATGTTTCAGTAGATTCTCCATTTTCCTATCCAATTATGGCATTGCGAAGAGTATTATGTACTCTTTCCAATGAGTAATCGCACACTCTCTTTTGTTGCCTCCTTGCAACTTTATTTTCACGGGACATAAACCTCTATGTTTACCAAATTTTTTGAAGTCACGGTCGAATGTTTTTTTAATATTTTTGTTACATGTGCTTCAATTTCAATTATGTCAAAGGCATTGTGTGCTTCAATTTCAATTTCAATTCTGTCAAAGGCAAAGGCATTGTGTAGGTGGCATTCAACTATCATTTCCATTGAGTGGTTTTCTTATATGGTAGGCTATATTGTAATCTTGGGAGTCAAAGTTTTTTGACTTTCAATTAGATGTTTTAATATTTTATTTTTTCACTAAAGTTTTACAACGGTATATATATTTTTGTATTAAATTAAATTTTTGAAATATTAAAAATTGTTTTTCAATTTTTTTATTTTTTTTTGATTGGTGATTATAATTGATTAAACAATTTTTATGGGACTTGAAAAACTTTAAAATTAATTTTAAAATATAAATTTTCAAAAATATTATATCTCTCTATATGGCATTCACATAACTGTACTCTTTAACAGTTCATAAATTACAGTAATGTAGTATGTACCAATTCATAAATTAACTCCATTTCTATATTTTTCATCTCTGAACTACTTACTCTACCCATCCAAGGCTTGAGGTTAGGTCTTTTTCGATTCAGGAAGCTTACCATCTCTTTCTTGTGCCCGCACCCCGCACGATTCTGCTAGAGAGAGAGAGTTTTAGTAGCATTGCGTAATTACATATCCTATATATAGACATAACTAATTTATGTAACTAATCTATATTGTTATGTAACTAGTTTAAATATACATAATGACATTTCACCTTTCCTCTGTTTTGTTGTACAACCATTGCAGTTAAAACTATTTCTCTAATTTTTTACTTTAGTTCACTCACATATTTGATTTTACATTAATTATCAAAAATTCATTGAATCCATTGTGTTACCTCGACATATTAGATTTTTACAATGGACTTTTTTAACACATTTTTTAATAAATCTACATAATGTTGTTGTATCTCTTCTATTTGACATTTGTTATCTTAAACTAGAGTTTCTTACTTTTATATAATCCACAATGTACTTTTACAATAATTATATATATAATCATTTAATATTTTACAATAATTATATATAATCATTTATTATATTATACTCATTTTCTTCCCGTGAATCATTTTTTTTTCCTCGGAAAAATTCATAATTTCATTATATAATAACAAAATTACATACATAGATATATAAAATCTATTTTGACATAGACTTGTACATATTCTTCAGTAAAATGATTCTAACCACCACGAGATGCAAAAAGGCATCAAAGATACCTAACAGATTGTTTAAAAAAAAAATCGTCCCCCAAAAAATATCCATCTGAAGTAGCACCGACATTTAAGTCCTCAATATAGTGGGTATCCTGCCAATACAACAAATACTATATCAAATATACAAGATGTGTCCCAGCATGAACCAAAATATTGTCCCCACAAAAAGAACATAGATGCCAAAATGATCATGAATCATGTTTATCATGAAAGAGCTTGTGGTAGAATCCATGAATTCATGTTGGTGTATGTTCTTCAATATACCATTGACCAAAGGCTAGTTGTGAGGCTTCTTTGGAAAACCCATCCGCCAATTGGTTCCTCTCCCTGTATATATGAGAAAAAGAGATAGAGTCAAATAAACTTTTAATGCAAAGTACATTCTCTAACATCGGAAGAAAATGAGAGTCATGACATCCTTGAACCCCAATATCCCAATTGATGATTACTAAAGAATCAACAAAAACTTGTAGTGATCTGCATCCTTGTTCCACAATGAATAGTAAAAGAAGTTTTAAACCCATTAATTCAGAATATTTGTTTGAGCTTGTCCCAAACCATCTTTGAGAGTAAAGAAATGAGAGTTAGAGAAATAAAGACAGTCGTCCCCGCCACACATAGCCTGATCAGAAGAGGAAGCACCATCGAAATATCCCCATGGGAGACAAATTTCAGGAACCACCTCCCTAGAGACACAAGGTTGTGCCAAAGCACCACCACCCAATCTCAGGAAAGAAATCAAGATCCTAATGCAATTAACGGCCACCCTTTCGGCCATAATGATCTCAACCTGAAAAATTTTCCTATTCCGAGTGATCCAAATCCCCCAAGATAGGATAAATGGAAAAGCCCGATATTCCACTTGACCCTGACCAGAAATCCACGCCTATAAAGGTAATTCAAAATAATTTCCTTGCCATCTCCAGAGGATGGCAACAAAATCCTGGCAAAATCCCATACATCCCGAGCATATGAGCAATGTAAAAAAAGGTGCTCCACCGATTCTAAATGGGTTTTACAAATAGCACATCGACCCAGCCCAGAGAAAATATGCCTTTGTAAATTATCCCAGGTTGGAAAATTGTTTGCCAGAATCGACCAAACCAACAACTTTCTCTTCGTCGGACAAGACTGTTTCCAGATCTTCCTCCACCACCAGAGGGGGTCTCGATGTTGAAGGTCCACACATAATTTGATATAACCTGCATGAGGAGTATATTCCCCATCCCCAACACCATCCCAAAGAAATTCATCATCTCTATCAACCAACTGAATGGAGGCATCCCAAAGTGCTGAGTATATCTATCCCAATGAAAAAGGTCCTCCTCCAGGAGACCAAGCCCGTGCCCTGACATCCAACCTTGATTCCACAATTTTTTTTGTATGGGGTCCCCAACCTGAGCAAGATAATAGAAACCATCTTGATCCATTCTATTCTGAATCTCTACTAACAATAAGTGTTCTATCTGGCTACTAGGCCATGGATTCATACCAAGACGAATCAATCACCCAGAACCCACCCACCAAACCAGAAAATTCCCAATGAGATCAAAATCCTTAATCAAAGCCTTCCAAATAATAGAAATATCCGATGAAGATTTGTTTGTAGTTCGAATCCAGTCAAGAATAGATAGGGGGGCGATATATTTTTGTTGAACTACATGGGTCCAGAGACTAGTAGTTTTAATCAGTCCCCAAGAGCTCTTCGCAACAAGTGCTTTTGAAAAAGAAAAAATATTCTTTAATCCCCAACCACCCAAGGCATTTGGTGCAACAATTAGTTCCCATCGAACCCATGGAAAAACCTTTTTGTCCTTGTTTCCCTGCCATAGATAAGAAAATCACAGCCTCCTAACCTTCTCCAAAATAACTTTTGGTATCGAAGCTAATGACATCCAGTAAACTGAAATAGCCTCCAATATTTCCTTCACGAGAACTAAACGACCAACCCTATATAACCAACGATGACTCCAACTCTTTAACCTTTTTTCAAGTTTAGCAATGAGACACAACCAATTGGTCTTCCAATAGTCATTGGGTTTCAATTGAAACCCAAGATACTTCAAACCTTCATCCAAATCAAAGACCCGAAAGGGGAGCCTAGAAGAGATGGATAGTGACTCCCCCCCATCCAGAAAAAAGAGTGTAATGTTGGACTTCTGTTCGCTTATTACCATGCCCGTAGCCTTTTTAAAGAGAGTAAGACCCTCACACAATTTATCAATATCCCGCCTAGAACCGTCACAAAAAATTAAGATGTCATCCACAAAGAGTAAATGGGAGATATACAACCCCGGTGAGATTTTAATGCCTCTAAAATTTCTAGTAGACTTTGCCTCAATCAAGAAGTGACTAAGACACTTAGAAACCAAAAGAAAAAGTAGTGGAGATAGAGGGAATCCCTGTCTAATTCCCCTTTCCGCCTTAAAGAACTAGGAAGTTGAACCATTTATCAAAATGTAAAAAGAAACAGAGGATAGGCATCCCATAATCCATTTTTTGAAAGCCATCCAAATCCAAGATGTATCAACAACATCTGAATATATAACCAATTTACGCTATCATAGGCCTTCGATAGGTCAATTTTAATAACCACACTTTTAAGGTTTTTGTTTTTTAAATTGTGTAAACCTTCCTGAGCAACCCCAATAGACTCATGAATCTGCCTTCTTGCCAGAAAACCAAACTATTCGCTTGAAATATGCCTAGAAAGAATGTCTTTTAGTCTTTGGCTCATAACTTTAGAAAATAAAGACAGTTACATAAAGAAATAGGATGAAAATCATCAAAATAAGTAGGATTGTCCGACTTGGGAATTAAAGTGATGAATGTGGCATTTAGTGGTTCATGAATATGCCCATTTTTCCTGGATTCTTCCACCACTTTTAAAATATCATTACCCAGCAAGTCGAAGAAACCCAAGTAAAATTTGATCGACCAACCATCAGGACCTAGACTCTTTCCTTTCTAGAAATAACGCATGACTACCAACAATTTCTGTTCAGTCACCTCCGCCATCAAAGACACACGTTCGTCCTCCTCCACAAAACGAGGGAAGATCCTGGCCACATTTACAATTTCAACAATCAAGGATTCCGCATGTGCCTTGAAAAGTTCTTTAAAATGAGAAGTCCCCAAAGATGAAATAACTTCGGAAGTGTTGACCAATTGACCATCCCCCTGAGTAAGACCCCAAATAGTATTTGACATTTTCTTTCCCTTGGCAAAGGAATGAAATAATTTTGTGTTCTCATCCCCGTAGGAGAGCCATATAGCACAACTTTTGAGTCTCCACAGAGCTTCCTTATTAGCCAAAATAGCCCTCCATCGAAGTTCCAATTGAACCAGATCATGCTTGTCCTCCCTGGAACAGAAACCCCTACCAGGGTCATCCTGCCAATCCAACAGGGTCTTTTCAATATGTAATACTTCCTGCTCTTCTTTAATTTTTCTCATGTGCCCAGAAAATGGTTGCTTGTTTTAATTTTTTCAAGTTTTCCAGAAAACGAATAGAAACATGAGTAGTTGAGTCTTGTCCTAAGGGGGTCCACAAATTATGTACCAAGGCTTGATACTCTGGATCCTTTAACCAACCCTCAAAGAACTTAAAGGGGTTGGGAGCCCGAAGAACCCTACTGCATAATTCCAGTACAATCAGATTGTGGTCCGATTCATTGCTACAAGAAACCCATTGTTGAGCAAGAGCCAAAGAATCCACCAGTTCCTCCTTCAGAAGGAAACGATCCAGTCGTTTAGAGACCCATTCATCTCCGACCCTCCTATTCCTCCAAGTCGACTGTAATTTTACTGGCTCTATATCTAGTAGCCCATGGAGATCAAGGAAATGAGTAAATAAATTGGCCATAGGGTTTGAGTTTGTTCAAGGTCCCCAAACCTCCACCGCACCTAAGGAAAAATTTAAATCACCACCCAAAATAACCTCTTGATCAAAAAACCAAGAACACTTTGCCAGAGAGTCCTAATAACATTGTCGATTAGCATAGAGTCCATAAATGTTAACTAGAGTCAAGGAGTGACCCAGCTCAATAGAAAACATATTGAGACCAATCCCCGATTGAAAACCCCAAATCCATTCACAGTTACAATGTTTGAGAGACCAACCAGTGGCCAGACCCCCAGATCGACCCTTTACATCCACCGCCATAAAGGACTAACCTGGCAAAAGAGATTCTAATGATGCAACCACCAATTCACTAACCTCCATAGTCTCTTGAAGAAATATAACATCCTGAGCGATAACAAC
Organism: Picea engelmannii; assembly: GCA_009831015.1. NCBI lineage: Eukaryota > Viridiplantae > Streptophyta > Pinopsida > Pinales > Pinaceae > Picea > Picea engelmannii. The sequence goes on along the minus strand of ML777170.1, from coordinate 600,906 downwards.
AACTAATTTTTTTAAGGACGATTTGTTTGCAGGGTTTTCCAACCCCCTACAGTTAAAGGAGAGGAATTTCATAGAGAAACCACCTCTTGGGATTGCTTTGCTCTAAGCACCCATTCAATGGAAGATTGTCTTCCAGAGGCCAAATCAATCTTGGCTTGATATTGAGCCAAAAGTAAATTTGATCTCCTGCCCTGACCCCGAGTCGAAGAAGGAGCCCAAGGAAAACACGGCCCGATCAGATCCTCCACACCACATCCACCCAAATCCTCAGTTAAAAAATCCCTGTTACGAAGAGAATAGTGAATCCTAGACCCATCAGAAGACTAGGTACCAAAAGACGATTGGTTTCCTGAATGGGAAGGAGTCCCATTCAGAGTCAAAGTAGAAGTAGGAAGGGAAGGAGAAAACTCTGAAGGAAGGGAAAGACCAGCAAAATAAGGAACCAAGATACCCACATCCCCAAGTGATACCGAAGGGAGGGAAGCCCCAGAAACACAATTAACCCCTAAAACCTGATTACCAAACAAAGGGGATAAATGGGTACTGATAGAAGGTGGAAAGAGAACCCCAATAGTTGAGAAAGAACAAAAATTCTCCTCAGGGAAAGGCTGAGGGAAAGGAGGGGAGGTACCCATAGTAGGAAGAGCATCCAGCCCCAAAAATCCCAACGGAAGCAAAAAATCAAAAGATAATGAAGTAGAAATAGGATAAAAAGAAGACTACAGCTTACCTGACACTAGGAGAAACCTTAGACAAGCCAACTTTGAGGACTTTTGTACCTTTTCTTGATTTGGGGCCTTGTCGCCCGAAGTAATACCAACAGTTGCACTGGAGTGCTGCCCCCTGTCCCTACCAGTGACATGAACCTTTGAAACATCCACGAAGGCATCCCTAGTTTCCCCAGACCCCAAGTCCACATGCCTTGACACAATAGAAAAACCATCTCCCAAAGAGCCCTGCAACTTCGCCTTGAAGGGAAATTTGCAATCTGCTACACCATGACCATAGACGTGGAATCTATGGCACCTAAAAGGGACACCTTCATAATCCAACAGCTCATGAAAGGAACCAGAATCCGTATCGCTAGTCATATCCTTGAGTAAACCCAAACAAATATCCAACTTCCCCAAAATCCTAGCCACAGACATTAGCCCTGTGTCCTCAAAGGAAAAATCCACTTCAATGAATTCACCCAGTTTGTTACCAATGGCCGATAAACAAACAGGGTTCCAATACTGCATAGGAAGGCCTGGTAACCGAACCCAAACAAGAACCCCATCCACCCTCTCCCACTTAGCATCAAAATTGGGAGTCTAACGCTTAAGAACAATAGGCATTCCAACCATACTCCATATTTTAGACAAATCCCATAAAACATTTGTAGAAGCAGAGAAGACGGAGGAAAACCAACCCTTGGCTAACAATCGAATACTTGGAGGAAGAAAAATCAAAACCCATCAAGGATAGCACCAGTGACTCAGAAACTAGAGCAGAGGAAAAATCCAAACCATCCAAATATGACAAATTGATCGAATATGGAATCTCCAGATCCAGGCCAGATCTCAGGTCAAAAACTGGACCCGTTGGGTTCACCACCCAAAACCCCAATGATACTCTGATAGAGGATTTTGGGTCCCCTACCACTGGATCTCCCCCCAAACCACCTATATTCAACAAAGACTCCACATCTCATTCTGACTCCATCCCAACAGGGAAAAAATAAGAATCTGTAGATAGAGAAAGGTAAGGGGCGTCCCCACAAAAACCCTGTTTGCCAATACACCACCACCCTGACCCTGGAAAAAATCGGCCCCAAATAAGAACCCCCTACCACACCACAATCCACCACACCGCAGGAAAATAAGGAAAACCTATCCGACATCTCCAACGCCCACCACCACCTCCGCCATCGCCATCCCCTTAGCTTAGTGGCTCCTTCATATCAGGGACTTAAGTTACTACTTCTCCTATGCATTTTCCCTCTTATACTTCTGTGCCTTCTGTGAATCATTTTACCATGTAATACATAATAATATATATGTTAAAATGTAATACACAATAATATATGTGTTAAAATATAATTTTTGAGAGTGGACATTTATATCCATGGTCTCGACTCATTGACCATAGTCGTATGCATATATAATATTTGGATTTTTTTCTATCTCACACCTAATTGAAAAGTATTTTGAATTGCATTTTAAGGGTCCTTCATATAGATGTAGTACCAAGTTCGAAGTAGAATATTTGCTCATGATTGATGTACAATAGTATTGATTATGTAATGTTTTAAAATAAAAATTATAACTATTTTAATAGTTACTAATATTTTAATTCTTTTAATTTAAAAAATATGGAGTAATTATTGTTTTTTTTTCAAGTTATGTATAAATAATATATTATTACAAGTTCAAATATTTCATAATTATTTTAACTATTAAATTAAAAGATTTATTAGAGGCAGGTATAAGCAGTGTTGTTGTTAATTTCACTTGTTTTTAATGTCTTTGTTTCCTTGTATTTGTTTCCTTGTATTTGTATTAGGTACTTGATTAAGCCTTCATCATTGAGAACCAATTTTGTGGAATCATATCCAATTTTTTCTACAACATTTTTTGGGCAGAACTCTTTCTGCAATAATGGACTTGTTATCTAAGTAATAGAGTTATATCATTTACGTAGAATTTTGTTGAGTTTTTCTTTTATGGAATGTTGGTGGGAAATTTCATTTATTACTTTTTCCATCATCATTGGTATCATGGAGCCTATGTTATACATTTTCCAAATCCTTTCATCATTGTAAAAGGTTCTTTGGTTGGTTCTCATCCTAGGGGACTTTCCCCAGTCCAATACTTCATTTCATTTTCATGTGCTTTTGTTTTATATAGAAAAATAAATATGTGTTGATTACTCACTTGTACATGCCTACCTTATTTGGCACATTTTTTGTTGGAACCCATGTTAAGGATTGTTGTCCTTAATGACACTTTAATTTTTGGTACATCTCTTTTTGCAACATTGGACATATCCAAGTAGTGGATTTTGGGTCATTCATGTGAATATTATAAAAGTGTCACTAGGTGTTTTCCTCCGTGATCATGCATAGTGTTTCCTTACTATCCTTTGAGCTAGCCATTTTGGAGTGTTTCTTACTTGCATTGCTCAAAATCATCATCACCTTCAGCTCAGTCCTTTGGATTTCACCATCACACATGACATATATTGTCATCATTTACATCTATCCAATTAAGCATTGTGGGAAGATGGTGTGTGATGCTTCCTCAAGTAATTTTTTGTGATTTACCATTTTGTTCAAGATCAACGTTTCTTCATAGTGAGCCTTGTACAAAGCACCAAATCCTTTTCTAACTCAATGATTGCAATGACTAGCTACCCATGCACTGTAATGAGATGGATTGACATCCATAAGAACACTCATTTTATGTTTTTTAATCTATTGTACTTGAGTACCTAATCAAACATTTATGTCCAAACTCATTTGAGAGGATCAAACTCCTTTTTACTCTCCCCTGAGTTGCACTTAAGAGGGGTGTGGTGTATCTACACCTTTATCTTAAGTTTACTTAGGTAAGATGCTTTTTTACTATGATTATTATGCATGTACATAATCTAAAAAAGAATATGCACCTTTTTACTTATCCATATAAATAAGTCATTATGTTAGTTGTATGTTTTAATGCATTTAGTTGAGAAGACACCTTAGGTGACATTTTCACCTTCACTTGTATCTACCCACATATAATGTGGTCCTATCCCAAATGTCCAATACATACTCAATATTTTAATATAAAAAAGTGAGAAAATCATTATTTAATATATTGAATATTTTCTAAATCATATGTTATCTCATTGATGATATAGGATAAAACCAAAACTTCAATAATGATCTCAAGACCATATTTCTCAAAAATACCTTACTAAAGTGTCTTTGTTCATATTATGATAGCTTCATTATACTATTTTAATTTTCTTGTTTGAGGATTATCAAGAAATTAGTCCTTGCAATGGTGAGTGCATTGTGTACATATAAAACTAAAAGTATACATGTGTAGGCTTAAAATGCGTCTAGTGTGCAAGTCAAGCAAGTAAGTCAAAGAGAGGAAATGTGTATGGGAATTTACAACAGTTTTGGACAGTCAATGGTTTTGCATGAACAACAAGCAGATAGCAATGAAGAAGAGCTTGGAGTTGGAGCAACCATGGAGGGAGAATTCTGGAGCATATTTGGAGCAAAAGACTAAAGAGCCAGGTTATCAGGCCTGAAGAGTGAACTTCTATATGATTTGCACTATAAAAACAAGTGATTGTTGATGTTTTTCCTAGAAGTTTTCCTAGTAGTGAGCTCCCTTGAGTTTCCCAATAGTGAGATTCTTAGTTACCTATGCTAGAGAAACCCTGATAAACGAATGTGATGCTCGATAGACTATTAGTAGTGAAGGGCTACATTCATTGGGTTGAGCAAGTTGAGAGGATGAGAGCTTGTGGAAAAATGGGATAACTGTAGGAGAACGTTAGTGGGTTGTGGGATTTTTTGAGCTGTGAGTGGACAGTGAAAGACCACCCTATTTTGTGTATTGCTATCCCCAGCTCAGAGGTGATTTGTTGTTGAGATTTGGAACAACAAGTCTATGGTTGGGTGGAAAGTCCATCCCAAGCAGTTGGTTGAACAATCATTTTTAAAATATGAGTGTTTTATCTTGTTTCCGTGTTGCATAAATTAAATTATTTACAAAAAAGGAAAAGATAATGTTGTGGTAGATTCCCTTTCAAGGAAAGAATAAGAAACAAAAGGTTCACTATGTGTTATTTCTATTCCACAATCTGATTGGGTGAAAGAAACAAGGATAGAATGGAAGCAAGATCAAGAGGTATGAAAGATCATTCAAAAACTACAACATGACCCCAGTTCATTAGAAACTTTTGTATGGAAGAATTATTTTCTATGGTATCTTGAACACCTATATTTATGTAATAATTCCCAAATAAAATAGAAGTTCCTTCTGGAATTACATGCTTCTCCTATAGGAGGACATTCAGGATTATTGAAAGTGTACCATAGGATCAAGAAGGATTTTTTCTAGGAAGGTCTTAATACTAATGTTAAAAATTTTGTGTATGAATGTGTGTTCTACCAATAGAATAAGGAAGAGACAATCAATATTCCAGGTCTCCTACAACCATTAGCTATACCAAGTTGGTGTTGGGAAGAAGTTTTAATGGATTTGATTACAGGATTACTCAAATATGAAGGAAAGACTATCATCATGGTAGTAGTTTATCAAGTGTCAAAATATGACCATTCTCTCTTTATCATCCTTTTGTAGCAAGTATAGTAGCCACATCGTTCATGAAAACAATTCAAAATCTACATGGAGTCCCCAAGGTTATTGTAAGTGATAGAGATCCAATTTTCACAGGAAATTTTTGGACTGAATGATTTTCTTGTTTGGGTACTCAATTGGCTCATAGTTCATCTTACCATCCTCAATTTGATGGACAAATTGAGATTGTGAATACATGTCTAGAAATATATCTTCGTTTCTTTTCATCTAATAAACATAAACAATGGGTTAAGTGGTTTCCCTTGGCGTAATGGAGGTACAACACATCCTTACATACTCATCAAAAATGTCCCCATTTCTGAAATTTTAAGGATATTATCATTCATTCATCATATCACCTTTGAAAGGGACTATAAAGGTTCAAGCAATGGAGGACCACATAGGGAACCAACAAGAGGTTCTAAAACTATTGAAGGACAACTTGGTTATGGAACAAAATAGGATGAAACAACAAGCAGATCAACATCACTGTGAAAGAGAATTTGAAGTTGGGGATTGGGTATTTTTGAGGCTACAACCATGTAAATAGATGTCCCTCAAGCAACAAATGAAGGACAATAAATTATCACCCAATTATTATTGCCCCTATAAGGTTTTAAAAAGGAAACATAGTTATCAGCTTAATGAGAACTGTGACCTCAAAACGAGAACTCTAGCCCTTAAAACCCATATTTTGCATAAAAAACATGAAAATCAACCCCCAAATCAAAAAGTGGTGCTACCGGTAGCACCATTTTTTGTAATCGGGTCAAAATTACAACTTTTTTCAAGCACGGGCTTAAATGATCAAATAGTTTCTCAAAAAAACTTTAAAATCAACCCCCAAATAAAAAGGTGGTGCTACCGGTAGAACCATTTTTTGTAACCAGGTCAAAATTACAACTTTTTTCAAGCATAGGTTTAAAGGATCAAATGGTTGCTCAAAAAAACTTTAAAATCAACCCCAAAATCAAAAAGTAGAGCTACTGATAGCACCAATTTTTCTAACTGGGTCAAAATTACAAATTTTTTCAATCAAGGCCTTAAAACATAAAATAGTTGCTTAGAAAAACCTTAAAATCAACACCTAAATAAAAACTTGACGCTACCTAAAGCAAAGTGTTTTTCCTAAACATTAAAATTGCAGCTAATTACGACCTAATTGAAACTGTGGCCTTGACAACAAATCCCTACACAAATAAAAAACCCAAAATTGGATCCTAAATGGTCACTTGAAAATTTATTTACTAACTCTTTTTTTTTTCTTACATTTACATTAAAAAATAAATAAAGAAAAATGAAAAAATCTTCACAAATATATTTGTTTTTAATGAAGACAAAAACACATTTAAAAAAATATATTCAAAACCCAAATTAAAAAAAAAAACCTTAACAAAATGGTGAAAAACAAAGAAAAACTAGAAAGAAATGAAAAAAAAATTAAAATTTCCCCGGAAAACAATAATTTAAAAAACAAAAATAAGTTTTTTTGTTAAAAAGAAGAGCAAAAAATCCCTTCAAGCTTAAAAAAAGAAAAAGAAAATGAGAAAAAAAAACTGAAAAATAATCAAAATTCAATAAAATATTAAAAAAAAACCATCTAAAATAAAAAATAAAAAAATGAACAAAAACACTAATATTACCTAAGCTACAATTTTATTTAAATGTTTTTTTTGAAAATAAATATGTAACTGTATAATATGTTAATAATGTTACAATGTTATAATACTAGCACAACCATAAATTCGTGGTTGGTGAACGTCGAAAGGACGACTTGCAAAAACACGGCTTGCAAAACCTGAATCACTAGGAAAGAGAAACGGCCCAAAGGTGGAGGGAAGGAGTCAGAAGAAGTTGGCTGGAAGGAGGTAGTGTGTTCAGAACGTGGCTGGTGAAGGCCAAAGGTTTAGGTTGGCCAAGAAAATGAAACCCTAATCACTCATACGTGGCAGCTAGCCACAATAGTAAATTTTAAATATGATTAACTAAAAGTTAAAAAATAAACATATAAACTGATGTCTTTATAATAGTGAGGAAGTTAGTGGTTGAAATCACAACCATTGATTTATTGGGACTATTAAGAATATTCCATCAATATTGAATCTTGTTCATACAAAATTGATTAAGCACTAAAAACCTATTAAATGTTCCCATAATCAATAGGTGTACGCCTTTCGGCGTAATAACATTGTTATAATATAACAATGTTATATTATAACCTATAACATATCCACGGGACATTGTTATATTATAACATTGTTATAATATAACATTGTTATAATATAACAATGTTATATTATAACCTATAACATATCCACAGGACCTGGGCCAGGCCTGCGAGGGAGGTGATGCAGTGTTATAATATAAGATTGTTATATTATAACAATGTTATATTATAACATTGTTATATTATAACATTGTTATATTATAACATTGTTTATATTATAACAATGTTATAATATAACATTATAAAATTTGTTTATGTTTTTTTTAGATATTTATGAGTTTATTTTTGTGTAAATTTTATTTTTTAAGGTTTTTGATATAAATTTTAATTTTTTGTTGTAGTTTTAAAGTTTTTAACTATTTTTTGTTAATTTTTTTTTAAATTTTGTATTAAAATTTTTATTTTAGGTTTTTTAATTTATGGTTTTTGTGTATATGTTTTTTTATTTTTTGGGGTTTTTTCACCTTTTAAAAGTTTTTTTGGGCTATAATTTTTTATTTTATTTTTTTACCTTTTTCTTAATTTTTTCTCATTTTTTCTT
>ML777170.1:562412-575747 GCA_009831015.1 Picea engelmannii | reverse complement strand
TTGTATTTAAAAGAGCATGAAAAATATGTAGAAATTATGAACAACAGTGAGAGGTGTGAAATATGTGTTCATGCATTGGCTAGTTTTTCAGCACCTCAAACCCTTAAGATTGAAAGATACATTAAGAAGCAAAGGGTTGTAGTTCTTATTGACTCAAGGAGTACACATAAATTCATTGATAAAATATTAGCAGAGAGCCTCAATTGTTTTGTGTATCTAATGAAACTTTTTCAAGTTTTGGTTGCTAATGGAGGTAGTATTTATTGTGGAGGAAAATGCCACATCATTAAAATTAGTATGGGAGAATGTAACTTAGAAGGCCCATTGTATGCCATTCCCATTGGAGTTATAGATGTTGTTATGGGGATTCAATGATTGAGAACATTAGGTATAGATTATAAGGAATCAAATGATTCAATGATTCTACAAATTATAAGGAATCATTCATGATATTTGAATTTGGAAGGAATTCAATATGAACTCAAATGGTTAAAATAGGCACCTTCTTAGGTCATCAACTCTCATAGAATGAAAAATCTCCTAAACAATGGTAGTAGGGGAGTGGTGGTTAGACTTTATTCTATGGAAGTAAAGAAGGAAGATAAAAATATTCCATAGGAATTAAGATACACCTTGGAAAATCACTATATGATATTTCAAGAAATTTCTAAAGGGCTACCTCCATATAGGGATCATGAACATCAAATTGAACTAATACCTCACTACAAGGAGAACACCTTTTTGCGGAGGTTTTTACAAAACCTCCCTGAAAAATCTATCCCTTTTCTATTTATAGTGGAGGTGGGCAGCCGAAAGATTTTGCGGAGGTATTTTTACCGGTGCACCTTTAAGGTATATACACATCAATGTGCACATAAACAATAACGCACTAGTGCTTAAATTTACAAAATCATCACCATATGTTATAATAAAAATAACAAGTGTCAATCAAAGTTCATCGGTGTCATTAAACATTACGCCCCAGTGTGTATCACTGCCAATTCACCGTGACATGGTAAATAAACAATTACCAAATTGATTTTCACTTTTATAGTGCATCCTGTGCTTCCAAACTCACAAGAAAACACTAGTTCTCATACTCCTTCAAAAGATTCGATGTTTTCGACGCTCTACAGTTAATTGGATAGCTCCATTGGTAGATTCCACACATTTCCAAATTTTTGAAATTACCATGAATTTTCATTTCCTCTAAATGGTGGAACCATCGCTCCTTGGGATACAATATTCCATGTGAATTGTTTATTACCTTCCTATTTTCATTTTCATTCAATTAAAGTTTGAATTTAGCTTGAAATTTGGCATTTTTTTCAATTTTTTTCCAATTTCATGCGGTGCACCTAAACGCTTTGGCTCACCCCGAAGCAGTGAGACCTATGTTAAATTCATAGTAATCACCATCATCAATGCATATAATATAACTGTAAGCATCGATGTCTTTTAATGAATAGCATCATGATAAATTTTAAAAACAAAATTGGTGCTCTGGTAGAACCGACGCACCAATGCTTTCAGTTTAACAAAGTGCACCGATGATTTTTCACACTGTAAATTTTGGTGCAATGGTGTTTCTTATTTTACCAAATGCATTGGTACAGTTAAAGGAACCGCACCGAGAAAATACTGAATTATTTGGCATGTTGAAGCATTTCATTGGGCGCCCTCTTACTAGAGCTCTATACAAACCAATGCACTGCAATACGTAGTGTCAGTGCTACAATAACATGGTATCACCAGTGCATACATAGTAACACATCGCACCGCTAAAGATATAATAAAATAAGTTAACCTAGTGGTGCCCATAGGTTCGAAAAATGCACTGGTGTTGTAAAGAGAATGACACCGGGTAGAATATTTCATAATTAATAAGTGTGGTACGTATTATTAGATGCACTGGTAAAATACTTGGCGGTGGAAAATAAATGTAGAGCACCGATGTGTAACCTCTAATAGTACACGCCATGACATCTTTTGAAATATAAAAATAGTGGTGCATTTTTGTGAGGCCTCATAGCCGGTGCGTTATGAAAGACAACTCACCTAGAAGTACTCCTCCTAATAAAAGGCGTTATAGATATCCTAATCAAAAAAAGGGGGAGATTGATAAAATGGTACAAGACATGCTAGATTCTGGAATTATTCAACCAAGTAGGAGTTCATTTTCATCTCTAACAATGATGGTGAGAAAAAAATATAATTCTTGGAGGATGTGTCCTAATTATAGAAATCTAAACAAAATCACCATAAAGGATAAATTCCCTATTCCTAATATTGATGAGCTATTAGATGAGCTTCATGGAGTGGCTTATTTTACATTTCTAGATCTTAAGTCAAGATACCACTAGATTAGGTTAAGAAAATAAGACATTCCCAAAACAAATTTTAGAACTCATGATGGGAGCTATGAGTTCTTGGTCATGCCTTTTGGTTTGACTAATGCACCTTCTAATTTTCAAARCCTTAAAAAAAAGAAAAATTGACCCTAAMTTAGAAAGTTTGTGTTGGTTTTCTTTGATGAYATACTTATCTATAGAAAATCAMGKGAATRCCACATTAAACATGTGGATAAAGTACTACAAATTATTGAGAACAATCACTTGTATGTAAAAACATCCAAATGTTCTTCTCAGAAACAAGTAGTAGAGTATTTGGGTAATATTATTTCAAGGGAAGGGGTTAAATTGGACCCTCAAAAGATACTAGCTAATACAAAATGTCCTATTCCTAAGAACATCAAGAGTCTTAGATGATTTTTAGGTATTACATGATATTATTAGAAATTTTTTAAGAACTATGCAAGCATTGCATGCCCACTCACATCTCTCTTGAAGAAAAATTCATTCATGTGGAATGAAGAGGATACCTTGGAATTCACTCTTAAAAGATGCCATGTCTTCTACCCGACTATTGGAAAAACCTAATTTTGGTAAAATATTCATAGTCGAATGTGATGTATCTAGACAAGGAATTGGAGCAGTATCGATTCAAGAAGGGATACCATTGGGTTTTGAAAGTAAATGATTAAAGGAAAAATACTTGGTGGAATATACATATGAAAAAGAAATGGAAACAATTTTACATGTAATAAAAAATGATGACAATATATCATTGGGAGGCATTTTAAATTTAAGACAGACCATGATAGCCTAAAGTACTTTTTGGAGCAAAGATTATCATTAGAAGAGAAACAAAAATGGGTAGCAAAAATGCAAAAGTTTAATTTTGAAATAATATACAAAAAGGGGAAGGACAATGTGGTCACATATGCCCTTTCTAGAATAGAATAAGCCTTAAGTTTATATTCCATTACACCTTCCATTCCTATGTGGTTGGAAGAAGCTCACCATGAATGGAAAAATTATAATAGTACGAGACATAAAATATGATGTATAAAGGAAGGGATGAACTCTATGGAACATTGGGAGTGGAAGAGAGATATTCTCTGGTACAAGGGTAGAATATTTTTATGCCCTCAATCAAAGTTGAAGCAACAAATATTAAGGGAGTCTCATGAATCTCCAATGGTAGGACATTCATGGTTCCTTAAAACATATCAAAGGATCAAAAAACAAAATTGGAAGTCATGAAGAAAGACATTAAAAAATTTGTAAGAGAATGTCAAGTTTTCCAAAGAAATAAAGGAGAAATAGTAAAAATTCCATGGTTACTTCATCCTTTCCACATACCTAATCAAATATGGTAAGAGATATCAATGGATTTCATTACATGTTTATCAAAATTAGAAGGCCAGGATGCCATTTTTGTGGTCATGGATAGACACACAAAATATGCATATATTTGTGGGATTCAAAGTACATATACACCAAGTCAAGTGGCAGAAGTGTTCGTAAAGGAAATTCATAGACTTCATGGATTTTCTAAAGTAATAGTAAGTGACAAAGATCCAAATTTCATAGGAATTTTTTGGAAATAATTATGGAAGATGAGTGGAACAACACTAGCTATGAGATCAACATATCATCCATATAAAGATGGTCAAATAGAAATAGTTAACAAATGTTTAGAGGGTTATCTACAATTCTATTCTTTTTACAAGCAATCTCAATAGGTGAAGTGGCTTCCTTTAGTAGAATGGGGGTATAATACCACCTATCACACATCTATTGAGATGTCCCCATTTGGATCCATTTATGGATATCCAGTTCCTAGTATCTCATACTTTTTGTAGGACCATTCCAAAGTGGAGTAAATCGAGTCACATATGGAAAATACTAAAACAAAATTAAATTTTATTAAGGAAAACCTTCAAATAGCACAAAATAGGATGAAGCAACAAGCAGATCAACATCAAAGTAAAAGACAATTTGAGAAGGGTGATTGGGTATTTTTGAGACTGCAACCTTATATGCAATCTACTCTCAAATACAAGAAGAATAAGAAATTAGATCCAAAATTTTATGGACCCTACAAGATTATTCACAAGATTGGACTAGTGGCATATGAGTTAGAGTTTCCTTATTCTTTCATTCATAAGGTTTTTCATATATCTTTCCTAAAACAAGTTTTGGGACAAACTATTCCAGTATAGACAGAACTCCTAGAATTAGATGAAGAAGGGAAGTTGATTCTCGAATCAAAAAATGTTATAGATAGGAATTATATATCTCTACAGAATAGAGCCATTATGGAGTACCCAATAAAGTAGAAGAATATGTCTCTAGAAGAAGATACATGAGAAAATGAGAAGTTCATGAAGAAATGCCCTCAATTATGTAACACAACCGACCCTAAAGTACTCTTTTAAGGGACGGGGCATCATAATTTCGCTTTCCTTAAACATATTGAATCCTATTTCTAGGATTTCCATCATCTTTTGCTTGCCACAAGCTTTCCAATGACTACTTCCATGCCCAAATTCGAGCTCTAGATTTTTCTCGCCACAAGGCCCCATCAGTGGGTGACACGTTTCAAGTTCTAATGGGCACATAGGGTTTGCGAAAAGAACGAATCAAGGTGACACGTGGCACATCGAACGTGGGTCCATGTCATCCTGGGTGATGTCAGCATGCCACATCACTCCAGATTGACAACCTTCCAATGCCCCTTAGATCTCACGGTTGAGATGCGTCCACATATATCCATGGATCCATTGCCTTAGTTACTTCACAACTTCGGTGTTCAGGGGATCCACCGTGTGACTTCCTCTTTACTCCTGAAGTGGTCAACATCGGGTTGAGCACGGTCTAGATCCAATGGTCAGGTAGTATCCCAAGGCACCCTTGGATCAACGGTTCATGTTACTTCACAAGTTCAGTGTTTGGGGGTTCAACCCACTTGTCACTCCCTTTCTCACATAGTGGTCAACGACAGGTTGATCACAACGTAGATCCAATGGCGAGGAAAGATCCCGAGACGTCCTTCGATCTACGTCTCTCATCACTTCGTGAGTTATGTGTTTGGGGGTTTTCGTGCTATGTTACCTCTATTCTCCCAAAGTGTTCAACGCCGGATTGACCACGACATAGATCCAACGGTCAGGGAGGGTCCCGAATACCCTCGGATCTGCAGCTCACGTTACTTCGCAACTGGTAAGGAGGATCAGGTTTAACTATGGGACAGATCCTACAGTCACAGTTAAGGAAACCTTCATATGTAGGTCAAACATGCCAGTAATCGTAACAATAGGTTTCCTTCGATTGATTTAGAAGGTTGTAATTTCATAGCATCCCGGGGCTCCGAACTTCTGGGGTTCCGAAGCCAAAATAGCTTAGCTCCTTTCGGACCTAGCAAAGGGCTCCAAGGTCCCAGTCATATGGAACTTTATCAAGCTCCAACGTCTACACTCTTAGTTCTTATCCAAGGTTTGGTTTAGGCCGTGGGCATGAGCCTGTGGTCCCTCGGATGACTGGTTTGAAGGACATGCCTTCCATTCATAGACTTAAGTTCTAAAACATGAAAAGGTATTATTCTACCTATATAGGAGCCATGAACTTGTTCCTAAGTTCATTTGAAGACCCATGGATATTAGTCCTCCTGCTGCTAAGAGAAAACAACCAGAAACCATTCAAAAATAGGGGTTCAGAGAATAGCCACAAGCATTTTTATAACCAATCATGAAATGTAAATTTTAATCACAGACATAAATATTCAACCATAATTTCAATTCTATTACACAGAGGATGAGAATAGTTATCAAGAAACCATATTCATGAAGCAACTGTTAAGAGGGGTGTCTGTTTCCACCCAACCATAGGCACAACCACTCTTGAATGGATTTACCACTAGCCACCACCTAGCTAGACCATGATTCTCTGAGAGAGACTCTTCATTCTTGTTCAATGACAGTCAGGGATGGAGGTTACTCTCCTCCTCCCACAGGAACTTGGCAATTGGTTTTATTTTCTCCAAGCAAGGGGGCCTGTGATGAGTGCTTCCTTAGTCACCCATCTTCCTGTAGCCCCATTTATCATCTTCGACCAAAAACACACCCATCAAATTCTTACACCCAGAGAAAGCTTGTTTTTCAAATCTCCCTAGAACCAGAGTGCTACACGCGCTCTTCTCCTTCAGAATGAATGGTCTCTCAACTCATCTCCTTCAATCATCTCCCTCTGCCCATGAATTTCCTTCTTTTATTTCCTTCCTCAGAAAGGTGGCGTGGGTCTGAATCCCTAGTTCTTGGTTAGGTCAGGAGGTCTTTCAGATGGGTACTTCACCCCATATCCTCATTAACTCTTGAGGAGAAATTCCCAACTACTAGGATGACTAATAATTTATTGTTGGGTTAAAGGATTGTTCTGTGTGTGAATAATTTAAATCCAGTAAAGCACTACTCTCGTGGGGGTCATATCAACCATTGTTGGTTCCCCTCACCATATCTCTCATAGCATCATGATCTATCTTGGAAAACCCCCTTCAGCAGTTGTGCAACACTTTCCATTTTATTTAATGACAGAAAATACATATATATCTACATTTCATTTTATAATAAAAAGGTTCATCAGTTGAAATGTCCACACATATTCAATCTTCCCATAGTCTATAGGAATGTTATAGTTACATTTACAAGTTGGGGGAAACATGAGTATTACAATCCCCTCCCCCTTAAAGGAACATTGTCCTCAATGTTATACTTGTCGATGTGCTCTGTATGTACAGAACTAAAAAAAAATGGGTATGCCTATTTCATGGCATCCTCCATTACCCATGTAGCTTTATCTGGACCAAAGTGTTTCCACTGCACCTTGAACTATGCAATGGTTCTATTCATGAGTGTGGTTTCCTTCCTATCTATTATCTGTTGTGCCTCTAGCAATAATTATCCCTCTGGTTCCACTTGAATCATAGACCAATCAATTATATGATTAAAATCATGTACATATTTCTTCAGTAATAATACATGGAAAACATTATGTGCCTTCACTGTGGGAGGAAGTGCTAGTCTATATTCTATGGGTCCCACTCTATCCAAAATTTCAAACGTTCCACAATACCAAGGTGCCAACTTGGCACAAGCTCCCATTCTCAAGGAACTTTTCCTGGGCCTAACTCGGAGATGTACATGATCCCCTGCTTTGAATTCTTGAGGAGTCCTCTTTCTATCTGCATAGTTTTTTTGTCTATCCTGAGCTATTTTCATATTTCATTTTATCTGAACTACTTGTTGTTCCATTTCCTTTAGCATATCTATCCTGATTGTAATTATGTCTACTGGGTTATTCCATCTTATTGGAATATTGCATTGTCTACCATAGAGGGCTTTAAAAGGGCTCATCTTCAATGACTCTTGATATCCATTGTTATAAGAAAATTCTACCAGTGGTAGGTAGTCTTCCCACTTCTTGGGATGATGCATTACATCCATCCTTAACATGTACTCTAACGCTTGGTTTATCATCTTTGTCTTCCCATCAGTTTGAGGGTGATAGGTTGTACTAAACAATAATTTTGTCTCAAATCCAGTAAATAGAGATTTCCAAAAGTTTGAAGTAAATTTTGTATCTTGGTCGGATATGATTTTCTTAGGCATGCCATGCAGTCTTAATATCTCTTTCATGAAAATACTAGAAATATATATTGCCTTGCAAGTTGATTTGACATGAATGAAACGAGGATCCTTGCTCAGTTTGTCCACAACTACCATGATGGTGTCATTCTGTTTGGTTGATTTTGGAAACCCTGTGATGAAATCCATGGAGATGGTTTCCCATTTCCATTCTAGGATTGGTAGGGGATGCAACATCCCTGCTGGATGTTGTTTCTCTGCCTTAACTTGATGACATTCTAGACATTTAGCTAAGTAATCAGCTATGTCATTTTTCATTCCAGTCTAATAAAATAGTTTCCTAGTGGTTGTGATCATTTTCTGATAACCAGGATGACCAGTATATGGTCTTCTGTGTAGTTCATCCATTATGAACCTCTTCAAGTCATCAAAATTCGGATTATACAACCTACCTTTGTAAGTTAACAGACCATCATTCAACATCTAATATCCTTCATACTTCAGCCTTGTGGGATCTTGCTCTAAGTATGATGTCACGGTCTTGAAAAATGCATATGTTTCTTGTGCACTTTTCACTCTCTCCCCGACGTCTGTTTCACAAGTGCTTATAGCTGCCAAGTGAATCATTTTCATACTTCTACTAAGGGAATCAACCACCCTATTTTATTTTCCTTTGATATGTTTGATTTCAAAATCAAACTCACTAAGGAGAGCCATCCACCTAGCTTGTCTAACATTGAGTTTTGGTTGGTCAAAAAAATATCTCAACCAACTATGGTATGTCATAAGCACAAATCTTCTACCTAGGAGGTAATGCCTCAACATTTTCAAAGCATGCACTATGGAAGCCAATTCCAAATCGTGGGTCACATAATTGATTTAATGTTCATTCAATTTTCTCGATTCGTAGCAAATCACATGTCCTTCTTGAATAAGGACTCCTCTGGGCCCTTCCTTGTAGGCATTTGTACACACAAGGAAGTCCTTGTTTGGGTCTACATCTTCAACACATGTGCATTGGTTAGAAGGCATTTCAGTTGTTGGAATCTATCTTCACATTTTGATGTCCAAATGAATTTAACTCCCTTTTTCTGAAGGGAGGTGATTGGGCAACCAATCTTGGAGAATCCTTTTATGAACCTTCTATAGTACCCTGCTAGGCCCATAAAGGATCTAACATCAGATACGTGTTTTGGGGTAGGCCAATCCATAATGTATTTTATCTTGTCAAGATCAGCTGCCACTCCTTCCTCATAAATAACATGGCCTAAGTAATGGAATTATTTTTGGAAAAAGTCACACTTACTAAATTTAGCATAGAGTTGATGTTCTCTTAACACTTGAAGCACTTACTTGAGGTGTTCTTCATGTTCTTCCCTACTCTTAGAATATATTAGGATATCATGATTGAAAACCAACACAAATATATCCAAGAAATTTCTGAGTATATTGTTCATTAAGAACATAAAAGTGGTTGGTGCATTGGTAAGACCAAATGGCACCACCACAAATTCATAGTGCCCATATCTTGTCCTAAAGATTGTTTTGTGGATGTATTCATCCTTAATATGAACTTGATGGTATCCATACCTCAAGTCAATCTTGGATAAAATTGTAGCACCCCTTAATTGGTCAAACAAGTCATCGATCCTTGGCAAGAGATACTTATTCTTAATGGTCATCTTATTGAGTTGTCTATAGTCTATGCACAATATGAGTGTGTCATCCTTCTTTTTAACAAACAAGGTTGGTGCTCCCCATGGAGACACACTAGGATGGATGTAGATTTTGTCCCACGTCTCCTTTAACTGTAGTTTGAGCTCAACTAGCTCTGGTATACTCATTCTATAGGGTGTTCTAGACACTGGCACCACTCCTGGCACAAGTTCTATTGAAAATTCAAAATCTCTTCTTGGAGGTAGACCTGGTACCTCTTCTAGAAATACATATTTATATTATATTAATATGGGATGGTCCTCTAGGCTTGGTTTTTTGTTCTCAACAGAGTTCAACACTTGTATTTCATACAAAGGACATCTTTTTCTACAATACTTCTTCACTTGAAGGGCTTATATTTGTCTCACTGAGACAGGCTTTTGAATTCCTTGTAGGGTTATTTTTCTTCCTTCTTCATCTTCACACTCCAAAGTTTTATTGTAGCAGTCCAACTTGGTTTTATGGGTATCCAACCAGTCCATGATAATCAACAAGTCATAATATCCTAAAGGGAGTATGTTTAGGGTTGCATGGGTGGGTAATCTATTCATAATGAATTGGCATGTTGGTATGACCTCTGTTACCTTTCTTTTAGTTCCAGTGGCTAGTTGTACCAGCCATGATTTTGCATGTTTTACTTGCTACAATTTACATTTCTCAACCATTTGAGGGGCAATATAAATCATATTAGAACCAAGGTCAATTAAAATGGAAACTAGATGGTAGGAAATCATACCTTCCATCTCCACCACTAAAGCTTGGTGGTCAACTTGTCTCTTATCCAAGTGGACAGTCCCTTAGCAGATGTTCTTATCCACAACCCCAACATTTCAAGGGTTCTCTCTTTGTGTTATCAGTCTTACCTGGGGTTGCTCCAAAGGGTTTATTACCACTCTGAGATGGGAAATTTTGTTGATATACACTTTTAGTAGGAAGGCTCATCTTAGAAATTTTCCCATGGTTCTTAAATATTGAGGATTTAAATCCCTTCTTCTTGAATCCCAAATTACTTTTCTTCTTCCAGTCTTCATGAGGTTATGTCTTATTCTTGAATTGCTCATAGAAATACCTTGCCTTCCAGATAGTATCTTCTAAGGTCTTTGGATCATCAAATTCAATTTAGTCGTAGAAGGACTGAGGTAGTCCACTAATAAATCATTTCATATTTACCTTTGCATCCTTTATGTAGGGCACATACCTCATCAGCTCAAGAAATTTGTTGATATATTCATCTATTACGAGTTGTCCTAGCTTGAGTTTATAGAACTCCTTGGTCTTCCCATCAAAGAATTTTTCCAACAGATACTTCTTCTTGAAGTATCTCTTAAACTGTTTTCATGAAAAGTCCTTCTCATGGATTCCTTTCACATTCCTAAGGTCCTCCCACCAAATGGATGCCTTTCATTCAAGTTGAAAATGGTTATTCGAGCCTTTAAGTTTTCAGAGTAGTCATGGACTCTGGAGTACTTCTTCAAGCCGAGTAGCCAAACTTATGCTTCTTCTCCCATTTTAATCTCTCCATCGAAAGTGGGTGGTTTTTCTTTCTCAAATTATTCAAGGTCATGGCTCTTGGATTGTTTCCTCTTCTTTCTTCTCTTCTGGGAATGTGAACTAGTTTTGCTACTAGAAGATTCCTTGGAGTTGTCAGTTTCCTCACTAGAGGATTATTCCATTGAATATCTCTTGACTCCATGTTGGGACTTCTTTGTGGTGATCCTCCTTGTGTGGCCACTTTCAGGACCATGCTTTTGTATCTCAGGTGGACTTGGATTTTTCTTAGTATGATGTTTGTCCACATGACTGGTTGTTGGTCCATGTTGTATTTGCCTGCATATATCTAATAGGCTTTGCAGTAGGACTACGTTAATTTTAGTTTGTTGTTCCTATTATTTTATTATCCTTTCATTGTCATCCTTACAACTTTGTAATTCTTCCATGAGGATTCTTACAGTTTCATCCAAATCTGGAGGAGTTTACACCGCCCTCGTCTCATCAGATTCTTCCTCTCTATTGTGGGAGATTTCTCCCAACTCATTGTGTGTCACCATCCTTTACGCTATAGCTTTCATGTTGTCCACTAACTGCTTGAGTGTTGATAAAACATTTTCTATTAGTTATTTGTCTACCACTTTATGAACAACACGTACGATTGCAAAGTGAAGTCAACTTCTCTATTTGGAAACATTAGCAACATACAGTGCATATTTCCAAAACATCTATTGATAGTAGAAGGCTTCATTCCTCTCTTCAGTAGAGGTTTAGATATACTTCTTATAAATGGGGTAAGATAGGGTGTTACCCTTTTGAATTTTTCTAATAAGATTTCTATGCGACTCATTCATGAGCCCAAGCAGGCTAAGTGTTGTTTTCATGCTTTGATATCAATATCTAACACACTCGACCCCTAAGTATTGTTTTAAGGATGGGGCATCATAATTTCACGTTCCTTAATCATATTGAATTCTATTTCTGGGGTTTCCATCCTCTTGTGCTTGCCACGAGCTTTCCAATGACTACTTCCATGCTCAAATACGAGCTCTGGATTTCAAGTTATGTCCTTTCAAGGTTCTTCAGTAGTTATTGGTCAAGGGAGGTATGATGCCCGCATGGGTTTGTCTCATTCCTACTATCCCAAGGTCCTCCAAAGTCCCGGAGCTCCCTAGCACTCCTACATATATGGTGGAAATCCATCCACCATTAAATCCATCGACATGACTTCATCCTTGTTTAACGTACAAGATTACGGGAATTCGACGTTCAACATTGAATGTCCCTTTTTCCTTCTATGCACATATCCTTCAAAGTCCCAAAATCCAAAACTATCGAAGGATCATGAAATCTTGCCATGTGGCTTCGGCCTTCAGCCCCTTCTACTTTCCTAAGATACTACACCCAAAACCTTCGAAGTCCTGAAGACCTAGACTCCCGAAGGGTTCACCCTCACACGTGATGGCGTATTGAAAGAAGAGGCTAGGACAGGTGTTTTAAGAACCAAATATCAATATAGCATAGAAAAACCTCAGAAAATGTACTCAATGCCTTGAAAAAGAGATGATTTTAGATAATAAGCCTCTTCGAGGGGGAAACCTCCTTTTACCCCACTTAAATTTTCAAGTACAAGATGATTTAAAATGAAAATGTCTCCTTGGTATATATAGGAGACTAGGAGGTATAATTACAACCAATGGCATAAAGCCGACATAAATAAAATAACATTACTAATATAATATGCCCCAATTAAGGGGTAATGAGCCAATATTAGGGCTTAACATGCCCCTCCCCTTGAGACAAGTTTTGTCCGCAACGCTTGAGTAACTCTGGATGCTTCTGTATAAAAGACTCATCTTCCCAAGTGGAATCTTCAGTCGGTAGTTTCCTCCATTTAATGAGATACTCTGAAATGGATCTATTCCTCAGATAGCGAATTCTTGTGTCAGTGATGGCTTTAGGCTCCAATATGATTTTTCCTTCCTCGTCAAGTTCTAGCAATAGAGTTTGAACTGGGATCTTGTGGCCTATAACCTTCTTTAAGCATGAAACATGGAAAACTGGGTGTACTCGTGAAGATGCAGGCAACTCCAATTTGTATGCCATAGTACCAATCTTTTGCAACACCTTATAAGGGCCATAGTACT
>ML777170.1:533784-559433 GCA_009831015.1 Picea engelmannii | reverse complement strand
ATCTTTGGAAGTTCTCAATGTGCTCGGTAACTGAACCCTTTTGCTTGAGATTTATCAATTGGCTAAAGAAGGTATTGCTCCTTGTATCCTCATAGTGTGCTATCATTTCTTCCGTGAAAATTGTCCTAGTGACGAGTGATTTGTGAGAACAAAGTCATCGATACCATACAAATTGATTAGGTTCTAAATATAAAGAATCAATTCATACCTTTTGTGTATGTGGCACATTATGGAGATCAAAGAATTGCTCCATCTGAAGTATCCATGTGATTGGGTCCTTGCCATCAAACTTCTTCATATGAATCTTAGGAACGTGGTTGGTCTTCAAGCCAAAGTTGGAGTTTCTCCATTCTTGATTCACCTTCCTTGTGTCCTCATCATGAATTTCATAGAATGCATTTTCACTTTCAGGTGTCTTCTCTGTTACAAATTTTTTCAATACTTCCATGATCTCCCCTTTTAAACCATCCATCTTAGTATCCAACTTAGATTCCATTGAATCCATATTCTTTTGTAGTTCATTTATGTCCCTATGCATTTCTTCACCTTCATCAAGAGCCCAAGTAGGATTTTCTGGAGGCTTATTTGGTGTAGAAGGTCCCTTTTTTGGTGGCATGTTGGCCAAGTATCACTTTTGAACCTTGATTTTGAGGTGGTTCTGCTAGACAATATTTCTTCTGTTGTATCTCCCAAGTTTTGACCCTTCTGGGTATGAAAATTTATTTTATGTAGTTCTCTAATATTTCTTCTCTACAATTCCATAGGTCTGATCAAAATTAAATGTGCCAAGTGGAATTTACGATAACTTCCCCACAACTTGCCGATTTTTGGCCTTTCCAGAAGATCTCACTTGTATAACATGCCCTGCACAAAATAATTGATATAAAATTCTGAAACTCGCACCCGCAATACTACAGACTGTCCACGATCTAATGAAACTAGTCCCACTCAATTTGGATACCCTAGAAAGAAGTTATGATTGTTTTACCTGTAACACCTTCTCGAGACTAGTCAATAGGACTAGTCAGATACCCTATCTTAGAATGGGTGTATCTACAAATTTAAGATGACGCAGAAGTTGAAAGTTTTACCACAGATACCTTACTTATTTATGTAAATATCCTCTAGAGTTTAGGGTCTGAAACATTACAGAAACGTTTTTATAGCGAAAATTCCACAATGACTCAATTCAGGATGATTCCAGAACCCTATCTTGTACAGGCTGTATCTCCGAAAGTATAAGGCCTCAGGAGATGAATTTTGAACCCAACGTACCTTTATCTGTGTTCTAAGTTTTATCCAAGCCGTTCCTTTTGACACATTTTAGAAACAAAGTTATAGTGAAAATTCCAAGGTTTCTCAGATGTAGTAGCAAAACCCCAAGACCTTGAGCTCTGATACCATATGTTAAGAACCAAATATCAATATAGCATAGAAAAACCTCAGAAAAAGTACTCAACGCCTTAAAAAAGAGATGATTTCAAATAGTAAGCCTCTTCAAGGGGTAAACCTCCTTTTACCCCACTTAAATGTTCAAGTACAAGATGATTTAAAATGAAAATGTCTCCTTGGTATATATAGGAGACTAGGAGGTATAATTACAACTAATGGCCTAAAGCCGACGTAAATAAAATAACATTACTAATATAATATGCCCCAATTAAGGGGTAATGAGCCAATATTAGGGCTTAACAAGGTGGGTCTTGAGTACTCCACCCACTAATAGGTCAAGCGAATATTTTCCAGGCGAATGACACGTGGCAAGGCAGAGATGACACAAGGCCCCATCAGTGGGTGACACATGTCAAGTTCTAATGGGCACATAGGGTCTGCAAAAAGAACAAATAAAGGTGACACGTGGCATGTAAAATGTGGGTCCACATCACCCTAGGTGATGTTAGTGTGCCACATCACTCCGAACTGACAACCTTCCAACGCCCCTTAGATCTCATGGTCGATATGCATCCACGTAGATCCATGGATCCACAACCTTCGTTACTAAACAACTTTGGTGTTCGGGGGATCCACCATGTGAATTCCTCTTTACTCTCTGAGTGATCAATGTCAGGCTGATTACGGTCTAGATCCAATGGTCAGGTAGTATCTTGAGGCACCCTCGGATAGATGGTTCATGTTACTTTGCAAGTTTAGTGTTCAGGGGTTCAACCCGCTTGTCACTCCCTTTCTCCCAGAGTGGTCAATGTTGGACTGACCATGATATTGCACTCATGTGGAACACTTCATCATGTGGCACACTTCTTCGTTGTTGCTATGAATCTTGTTGGAACCTAATATTTGCAACATTTTCTTAGTAACTAAAAGGCCGGTACCTGTGTCACAAATCTTATAGTATCATCATTGATTCTTGCGACATCTAACCTGCACACTCCTCTGAATGTGCCATATTTTTTCTTCATTCTTTCTGCTAAGGATTTTTCTTGCGTATTGTATGTGAACAAGGGTAGTGGGTCTTCCCTTGCTAAAGGTAATCCTATAATCCACAAAATCAGTTGGGTGTCAATCGACATTTCCCTATTCAACCATAAGAACCCTCCGTGGACACAACTTAATAACAACTTGATGTAGATGTTGATCTCTACACTTCTACCGAAATGTGGGATTTCTAACATATTTAGTATACCTGTTTGTTGCAACCCTATTGTCTATTCCTATGGATCGACTGTAACTACAAGAGAATATGGCCTGGATGATGCACACATGTAATTTTTTGATGCTAACTCTGGAAACTTATTCAAATATGCAAGGTTGTGATATGAAAATATCAGGCTCCCTACCGCACCCAAGATATCACCCTCCAAAGTGACCCTAGGTGGAGTCACTGGTGTAACCAGGTCATATTTTTCCTCCTTCTTCAAGCTGACTTGCTTCGCTATTCATTTTATGGGTGGTACATACGCTCTGGGAAATTTTTCCAAGCTTGGATCTACTGTCTCCTCAGGGTTTCCTAATGTATCGGTGTTGTTGGTTACTTAGTGTGCGGCTTCTTCATTCCTGATGTGGATGCTCCTACCTTTGGTGGCACCATAGCTCTCTGTATTTCGGCTCTATATTGAACACACTTGGCTCTCTGTTTGTAAGCTCTATCTCTTATCCGACTCTATGTTCTCTTCAAATGTGCACGCAACAATAACCTTTACTCATTGCCCCCTCATCTTCTTTTATAGTTTGTTTCCAGCTGTTATCTTCCTCTTCGCACCAAAATTCTCAATCCCATCTGATTTTCTTCTCATTCAATTCCTTCCATATTATGCATTAAATTCATATATTTCTACGAATCATGGTCTAGATTTGTCAGTCTGTCAAAATCTTCATCGTCGCTTTTTCATTTATGACTTTTTTTCCCGTTGTCGCATCAACATGTTTGCTCTTTAATAATTGTCCAATCCTTTGCGCAGGTCTTCATTCTAGTTCTTCAACTCACCTTTCTATGTGCAATTCAATTCTCCTTCATTCCTGCGACATTTTCTTGCTAATTTGACTCTTTGAACAATGTCTGACTCGAAACTTTCATTATATTCTCTCTTTTATTGTAACTTTCCTTTATCTCTTTTATTGCTTTTTCTTTTATTTTTATTTTTCTATAATGCAATATAATACAGATACTATGGTACACATACTGCATGCTCAAACTAGTGTGTGGTATCTGGGTTGTCCCTATATAGTTTCAGTCGACTACAGTTGACCAGGCCTTCCCTGATTTCCCCATTCAAGTTTTCTGATTGAATAACACATGCCTTTGTCACAAATCTTATCACATACAGATCTAACTAGTGCATTTGGAACTTTCCAGGGTGCTACAAAACTTTGTTTTCATAGAGAAAAACTAAATCTCCCATATAGAACTTCTTATGTTTAATATGTCTGTCATTCCATGAATTTTCGCATTCTTTCTGAACTTGCTAATGAAATCCTACGATAAAGCAGTCTTCCTCCAATTCCACTAGTTATGTCGGTCTTTTATCTACTGCACAAAAATCAATGAGCTTTGTCATCATGACAATGTGCATACTTGGTACAATGAACTCCATGGGGATAACTACTTCCTGGCCATATACTAATATGAATGGTGTATGTATTTTTAACTTCTTACATGTGGTCCAATGAAATCAACTTCCCATTTATCAAAAGCCTGCAATGTAACTTGTGGTACCAAAGGAATCACATCTCTTATGGAAGACTTCCCAACTTGCTGACACACATCACAAGTCTGACAGAACTCCTTAGAATCCTTATGAAGGGTGGTCCACCAAAGTATTGAGTGAAAAATATTTTGAGTCGTTGCTTTCCCTGCATAGTGGCCTTCTGCAACTCCTTCATGTGCCTCTGCTAATATTATAGGTCTCTCGTGCTCCAATACATGTCGTCAAAGAATACCATATGAAACTAACTTGTACAGATTCCCTGCTATAAGTTGATAATTTGTTGCCTTTATTACTAATTGCTTCTTCTACACAATTGTAAAGTTGGGTGGGGATACTCTTGTTCTCAAGAACTAGACTATATCTACAAAATAATCATTGACCATTCATACTGCAAAAAAGTGCACATATGGTAGACTATCATCCAAGTTTTATGTATCCTCTCATGTTAATATGCACGACAAATGATCAAATCCTGACTTTAATTTTCCTAGTTTCACAATCACTTCAAAATCATACTCTTGAAATAGTGACAACCATTTTCATATCTTCCCCCCCAACACTATCTTTTTGACTAAGTATCTCAGCGCATAATTATTTGTGTACATCTTAAAATGTGATCCTAGCAAATAATACCTAAACTTCTGGAGTGCATACACCATTGCTAGTCCTTCACGCTCTGCAATAGTGTAGTTATATTCAATAGTTGACTAGCAAATGAAATGGAATGATCCAAATCTCCTTCCCCTCATTGAGCTAGAATTTCACCTAACATTATAGATGATGCATCTACATGAACACGAAATTCCTTTTTCCAACTAGAAATACTAAAATTGACGCAGTAATCAGTTTCTGCTTCAAGGTATCCAAACTTTATTGACTTTTCTCTTTCCACTGAAACTTGACCTCCTTATTCAACAACTTTCCTAGTGGGGCTGTGATCTGTGCGTATCCTCTAATAAAATTTTTGTAGTACCCTATATGACCCAATATTGCTCGCATTTATTGCATTGAAGTAGGTGGTGGGAAATCAATAATAACAACAATCTTCGCAGGATCAACCAAAATTCCTTGTTTACATACTACATGACCCAACAGGATACCAAATGGTGCACAAAAAATACACTTCTTCAAGTTCAAGGAAATATGGAACTGTCTACATCTATCCAACATCAAGTGCATAGTTTCAATATGGTATTTCATTAAACTGAACATTGTCCAATCATCTAAATATACTTCGAGGAATATATGGCTAAACTCTTTAAAATTTTCTACAACAACTAGAGAAAATATTGTTGGTGCATATTTCAATAAAAAAGGCATGATTGTATGCTGATAACATCTCCATTCTATCGCAAATGATGTCTTGTGTCTATATTTCTATGCAATCTTAATCTGGTGATACCCAGAGAATCCATCACTAAATGAGTAGGCTTCCTTTCCTCCTACATTCTCTAAGACTTCCTCTGTGAACAGGGTAGGAAATGGGTCATGTAAGCAAGAATCGTTCAATTTTATCAGGTCCACACAAATTCTAATTCCACATGTTTTCTTGTCTTGAACTACCATCAGACTGATCCATTCTGACTCTGCGACAGGTTTAATAATGCTTGCTTCTAACATCCTATCTATCTTTGTTTTCACCTTCTACTTATATACTAGGTTCAATTAGTATGGTCTCTTCTTTACTGTCTTGGCATATCGCCTCAAAAGGATCTTCATCTCTCCTATATCCCCAACAATCCATTTCGTTTCTAAGAATGTAGTTGGAAAAAGTTCCTAGTATTCGCGTATTAAATCAACAATCTTCTACACAATTTATTCATTCCAGTAATCTGCAATGTTTGCAAACTTGGGATTTTCCTTTGTACCAATATTCAACTTGTGTGTTTTCAATAGCTTTTCATACACGACATATTCAATCTTAGGAACTTCTACTGCGCGCTCTCCTTCGGTTTCTGGTACTTACAAATTTCTCAGGTCTTCATCCTCCTTGTCTTCTCCAGCAACATTATAACATTCTAAAACCTCTCAAACAATTGCAGAAGATCTGGGTGCACTACATAATATTATTAGTCTTGTCAAGTCTTCTGATGAAAAGATATTTTCCTTGATAACCTGTAGAGCTGTGTCTACCAATGGGGCATCATCTTCAAAATTGAAAGTTACCTTGAAGTTACAAGTCAAATCTTCCCAGTCTGTTATTCCTCTACATACTTCTAGTTCTAAATACCATTTCTTTGGGATTAAGTCCAAAGTGTGTACAAACAAGTGTGTCCATTCTTGGTTAGGTATTGATCTCCATGTCATGGTGCATTGTGTAATATGATATGTAGGACAAATCACTCCAGTATACTTCTGCGTTGTATATTTTTCTCCAAACCTGACCTGTAACAACCTTCGACATTGATTCCAATCATCTATTATATCCTTGTGCATAACCCACCATATTGTAGGGGTCGCTTTCAGTATGACATCTAAAGCTAGCAATATTCGTTGGTATAGTATCTTCAATTCAAATTCTTTCACAAAAGGATCTATGTCTGTTGGTCCATCATACTTTGAGGGATCACATACCTAAGTTCCAATCCAGCGCAATGAGTGGCTAATATGAGCACATCACCTTGTGTATACTTCATGTAATGTTGGTTGTCAATGTTCCAGGGCTTCTTGGAAATCTAATGTGCATGAACTGATACTTCACCAACTAAGTGCACCATCAGCTATATGATTAACATAGTCATCCATCCGCACAGTCACATTTTAAATATTATAGAGTTATTTTCATTTTGTTGGTTCAACATATCATCTTCCTTCTATTGGAACTTATGGCATGTTAACTTTCAAGTCTCCTTCTTCAAAGATAATTTGTCTCTTCTTCAGATCAATAATGGTCTGGTTATCAAAATCCCAATCGATTCAACGTAACGTTGGATAAGTTTTACTACCATCCACTATCTTGATTACTTCAAAATCAGTTGTATTGTGCAATCCATTGATGTTAACATTCACTCCTATCAGTATTCCAATCGGAACAATCTTGAGCTAATTTGCTAGTCCCAACTGAGGTGACCAAATCAACTTTGACTTGCCCATAGTCTCCCATGTCTACTTCGGAAGGACATTTACATCAGAGCCTAGATCTTATATGATATCATCCATATCATAGCATCCTATTTACAAACTAAGTAGGAATTCCTTGTTCATCCTTTTCTTGCAATGTACTTGGTTAACTACTCGTTGTGCAACATGTGTTTCTTTATCTTGTGCACATTGATCGATCATTCTGTGCAAAATATCTAATGTAGTTTCATCCTTCATTAGTTATAAACAACTCTTTAAGAAAAAATTTAGAGTACTACCTTCTAAACTTTCCTTTCTGTATTCTAGTGGCATGCCATACATAGGCTACAAAGTTGATGATATCCATTATGTTTCTATAATTTCCTTCCTTTCTTGCTTATATGTGTCTCTTTCTCTCTGAGGATCAAATGTCAAAGTAGGTTCTGTTGATTTCTGGACCCACTAGTTAGTCTGAATTCCTTGTTTCATTGCAACAACTCCTATTCTTTCTCCTTCGTGCATAACTTCTACTACCCTTGGTCGATCATCGTACTCTTCATCTGCTATCATCTGCACATTTTGATTCCTCTTTTCCTACCACTTCATGATCAATTGTGGATAGTCTTTTGTCGCAAGATCTAGATGTCTAAAGTATGTACACATCATGTAGGGATTCAGACAATCTCATGCCAAATGCCCAAGCTGATTACAGTTATAACATTTAATTAGACCTCTTCCTCTTCCAAATCCTCCTCATTTGTGACCTTTGAATCCTTCTCTTCCTCCATGATTGTATCCTATTGGAGTGTTATATGGTGGTATCCCTCCTTCTGGTCCTTATTCCCCTTGAACTTTGTATTCATCTGTGGTGCATTCACTCATGATATCAAGTGTGAAACAATTATTTTCGTCAAGTCCTACAAATTTACATAAATTACAAAATACATTTCTGGAAGTACTCTAATACTTCTACATTAACTCACAAGTAGTAGTGTGATGACCCATCATTTTTCATATCTCACACCATACCCTCCCTCCTATGGCCAAGATATTTGGGGCTCCTGTAGATAAGTACTCTTTAAAGTCTAGACACACGTTCTTATGATGACCTTATATTCTGCATGTAACACACCAAACTTATTTGCACTTTTCCTTCCCTTTAGCAAGCTCCTGCAATTGAATTTTCAATGATGCTAACTACTATTTAACTTGATCCATCCCTACTCCATTCTCTCATATCGAGGATGCTTCCATCTTCATGGCAATCTCTAGGGCTTCTAATGATGATGTAATCTTCTGGTACGTCAAAGGGAAACATATATGTGGTAACAATCCTATAATGAACCATTCACTATGATGTGCATCTGGTATCTAGAAGGTCAATCGATCCATCAATATCTTGAATCTCTTATCAAAATCCCATAGTCGTTCATTCTGCAACTACTTGATCTCTTTTAGTTTCATAATACATTGCGACTCAGACTTCGATTTCTGGAACTCTTTCAATAGGGCTTGCCTGATGTCTACCAACGTTCTAACTTGTCCCATAGGCGCATGGAATAATACTTCATATACCAAAGTAACACGCAATCTCTGAATGTCACCTCCAACTACATGATTTTCACATCGTCATCTTGGACGTTATTCACTGTCCAAATTGCTTCATAGACAAATAAGTTTTTTTCTAGATTTTTTGAACCTGCTCCATGGAAGACAAGCATTCTCAAAGTGGGATCTACCCTTGCCATTTT
Source organism: Picea engelmannii (assembly GCA_009831015.1). Classification (NCBI taxonomy): domain Eukaryota; kingdom Viridiplantae; phylum Streptophyta; class Pinopsida; order Pinales; family Pinaceae; genus Picea; species Picea engelmannii. The sequence continues at coordinate 550,459 of ML777170.1, read as the reverse complement.
TTTTTGCATAATATTCTTCCTTGGTGACACTACCCAAATCTAGGTTTTCATACTACCTCCACTACTCTGACTACCATTATTGTTTTCCTTGCTTCCTTCACTAACTACAAATGACAAAGTTCCATATCTTACCTCGGACCTCAGAGATGCACACGAGGTCATGGGTTCGAAGGAGAGTCTAGCCTGATTGGGATGCAATGGATCCCCTTATATTGGACTGAGATGACGATATTTTTCCTTTTCCTAGCCTTCTATGCACAAAATTCCTTCGATATGGAGTACTACACCAATGTCTATTTCCTCAACCTCACTATGTTTCTCTTATCTATAAGACACATTCGTCTTCATAGTGTACCGAAATATTTTTCCACTATTCAATACTCTAATCTCTTATTTTATCATACATTCTTCTTCTCCTGGCATCCTTAGCCCATTCGTTCATTCTTTCTTGCATCCTTCTCCTTCATACACTCAGAACATCCGCTGGTCAGCCCCCAGTCCCCCTATGTTCGTGAAGGCACCTAGTTGCTAGGGAAATTAGATTCCATCTTCATAACTCCCTTATCACACAACAACATCTTGATCCAGTCAACCAAAACTATCAGGAAATCAACAAAGAAAATCTCATGCAAATTTGTAAATACATACCTTTGTAACCATTTCTCTAAGTTGATCTATGGGTTCTTTTTCTAATTTCTAGAAAACTCTCACTCTTTCATCCCTAACCATTGTCCAATCTCTTCCTTAGTTGTAATATCCCCAAGGATGAGCCCCAATTGTATTTATGAATTGTAAACATGTTTTGTAGGCTGGTGAGATGAGAAATTATAAGAAGGTAAGCTTATGTGTTATGGGCCAGAGAGCCTAGGTGTTAAAGTCCAAGAGCCTGTTTTGTACATGTAAAAATTTATATTATTAATAAATACATCTTTGCATGTAGACCGACCACGAAGAAAGAGTGGTGGGGGACTAAGCTTCCAATAGGCTGTGTAAGGGAGAGGGGAATGAGAGGTTGGAAAGAGTGGCTAAGATAGAGGGATTAACCTAAAGGAATATTATAATATATTCCTGAAAATGAAAATACTAAAGTGGGGAAAATAAAACCAGTTATCCTAAGTTCCTCAGAAAGGGAACGAATTCTAAATGGAGTGTATATAGCTCCAGGAAGACAAGTGTCGACCTGGGCACATGCAATTAAATCTGAAGAGTCAACTCGTGTTGGGGGTTCACTCCCGATTCTTCTGTCCTCCGTCTAACCCATTTGGTTTTTGACATCGACCTCTGCATATCCACACACATGAGAAATTGCTTATTGAGGAGAATCTGATCTATGTTATCCTGTGAAGCCCCACATTTCTGCATTTGCCAAAACCGAGTCGTACCTTACCCAATTTTTGGTTGCCACCTTTTCCTGAGTTGTATTGAACTGTTGTTGTTGTCCTCATCTTGCTGGAATTGTGTGGAAGTTGGTTGAAGAAGCAGGTTGTCAGGCCCATGGTTGAAGAGGAAGGTTTTCAGGTCTAGGAGGAGCTCTCTCCAAGTGAGAGAGTTCAATGGGAAGTGATTTTCTCCTAGAGAGAGTCCAACACCAGCTACGAAGCTCTGAGAATCCCTGATCCGGTTCATTGTCAAGACCCTAAGAAAGGAAGTGGAGCATCTGATGGACTATGGAACAGTGAAGGTGCATATTCCCGGGGTGGAACAAGCATGTGGGGAATGAGAGTCTGTGAGTAGTGGGCATAAGAAGGCTCCTAAAGAGAATCATTCCTATTTCACTGTGTATTTTCCTATGACCTCAGCCTAGTTTAGGATTCCCTTTCCCTGGGTGGAGCTTAGTCCCAGCTCGAGGGTGACCCATTGCTGAGCGTGATGAGTAGCGTGGTCTAAGGCTAGGAGGTTTGTGGAAGGTCTACACACAATTGGTGGTTTTACTCTAGTTAAAAGATAAGTATCATTTCTCTTCTTAATTACGTATGTTATGCATGTCCGTGTTTCTTGAAATGTTACCATGTGTTCTATTGCATGTGGACTTACTGTCAATTCCATTTAATTCTGTATGGTAGCAATAACTTTGTGTTAATTGTTTTAAATTCATTAAAATGCATGTTATATATATGTGTATGTTCCACATAGTAGCGTTATCTGACATGTTGGTGGTCTGGGATGTTACAATTTGGTATCAGACAGGGATGATTTTAAGGATGGAAATTTATTTTAAAATGTAGAAACCTTGGCAAATATTACTAATCCTTCATATGCCAAGTATAAATGATTGGCGATTTTTTTGTAAAAATATTCAGATTTCTAAGGATTTTATATAGTTTTTATAAAATTTTAGTGATTTTTAAGGTAAAATAATTTTATCCTATATAATTTGGGTGAATCATTTTTAAAATAGCGAATCTCGTTTTTGGAAAAACCATGAAAAATTAGCCCAGGATCGAAATTTAGCCCCTAAAATCATCCTTGGTATCAGAGCCATGGTTACAACATTGATCTTGGATGGGACATGTTAGTGGTTAATGAGACAAATATTTCAGAGTGCATTGTTGTCGAAAGGGACAAAATTTGAGGTTCAAAGCGTCCTTGGGTGCAAGGAGTACGTCGACAGAATCTTTGACTCAAAAATCTCAGGAGAAATAGCTTGATTTTTCTTGTGAAGGGACATGAAGATCTATTGAAATGAGTGCATAGATCCAAAAGTTGACTAAGTGTCGAAGCCACCCTCTAAGGAGAAAGGGGTTTGAGAAATGAAGATCAGGAGGAGGAGCGACAACATTCGTCAGATCTGTTGTTGGAAGGAGTCTGGACCGTTAGATCCGTGTCCAGGAAAGCAAAGGAGAGCGTTGAGGAGAAAATAGATCCCAAGTCGTCGGATCTGAGCACAAAGGATCGACAGTCGTCTGATCTAGGGTGACAGGTGAATAGTGGTCATCAGATCAAGGGGAAGACATGCGTCAAGAGATCGTGTACTTCGGGTGGAAGTAATTCGGGAGGAGGCAAGTGTTGTGAGTTTGAAACTCCCCAAGCCCGAAGTGTCGAAGTCACTCATAGCCATTGATCGTGAAGGAGGACACACGTCGGTGGATAGTGAACTCTGAGAGAAAGCACTCCGAGAAAAAGCGAGCATAGAGAAGTTGAAACTCCCGAAGTCCCCGAAGTGGATCTACACCGTATACCTGGGGAGAAGAGCTCGATTGTTGGATAAAGCCAAGGTAAAAGGTCAAACACAGTGGTGAAGGGAGAAATCTCCCGAAGTCTGAAGTTAATCCAAACCATCTGTCAAGAGGGACACGTGTCAGCAAATTGGTTTTTTCGGGATTTCGGCGTTCGGGAGAATTAGTGTGTGTTGAGGAGAGAACTTCCAAAGCCTGAAGTTTTGAAGCCCTGAATAACCAAAGTAGTGATTCATGATGACATCACTTGGATTGACGTGGACACATGGGTTGTGTGCTATGTATCAATGGGTTTGGAACCCGTGGAAGATTGAAATTCCATATGGAACATGACCTGTGACACCCATCTGATTGGGCCACGATTTAGCTGCTAGTATTCCACCACGTGGAATTCCGTATGAGCATAGTTAGTGGGACCCTAAGGTTACATAACGTAGTTAAAGGTTGGAGGACCCACACTAGCATTGATCATGATACATCAATATTGACGGCTAGGAGGCATTGCGGGGACCCAAGTTGCACAAGAGTTAATTCTCCAATATGGTCCCGCAATCCAAACCATGGTTTAATCGAGGGGTTAGATGTCAGTGTCAAAAGAATTGCGGGATGAAAGGCGGGTTACTCCAAACCATTGTTGCATGCCCCCATAATCAAAAAATGTTAAGTGATGTGACTATTCGGTATCTTAGTCCAAGAATGGAAGTTGTGGGTCCCAGTGGACGCGTGCCACCAGTTTCAAAGTCCGGAGACTTGACACTCCGGAAAGGTGGTTCATAGGGCACAAAAGGAAGAACCCTCCAAAGTTTCGTAACGTCGAAGTGGCATGACATAATGACGTCACCAAAGGTGACAAGGATGTTTTTGGAGGTTAATGGTTCGGGGTGTTGGGGGTGTGAGGATGTGAAATCCTCTAAAGTCCCGAAACTTCGAAGTCTCAAAACTTAGATTCATGAGGTTCCATAGTGAGTGCCAGCCATTGGATGTTGGGTAGATGTGGATTGTTGATCCACCCTACTTCGTGAGTTCGGTAATCCATAACTCCAAGAAATTTGTTGAGATGTGCTTTGAAAACTTCCAAAGCCGAAGGTCTGAAGTCATGAATAAGTGCTTATCAACCTAGCACTTGGCCACAGCCCGTGGTCGCATAGGTTGGGGGCTAAGAGAAAGGGGCTAGTGCCCAAAAATTATTACAGAACAGATTAGAGCTCAGAAAGAAAATGGAATCTGAAAGTTTCTTTGAATCAGATTGATTTATGAATACTGTGGGAATTGTTAAGGACTGGTGGCCTAACAAACTTCGGTTGATTTCACATTGTGTTTGCAGAGTTAATGATTGTCAGAACCGAACCGAATTGTCGCAGAGTGCAGAAAATGGAGGAGGCACATAATGCTTTCAGTTCAGAGAATGAAGCTAAAGGAATGGATGTCCATTTGGGATTTGAAGGATCGAACTCCAATGGGCATGGAGAAGAGGTATATAAGGAGGGAAACATGATGAGAATCATTGAAAGATTTCAGAAAAATTCCTAGACTCATTGAGACAATAACAAAAAGCTCATGAAAACCAAGGAACAAAAGGGAGAATTCAACATAAAGTTGATACAGAGCTTGGAAAGGATAGAAATGAAATTGGATAAGGGAAGTGACTCCAGTAAAATATTAAGTCACGGGTCTCCTGATGAAAGAAGGAAATCAAGGAGTGTTGGCAGACACCATAATCCCTCCCAAGGGCACTCTAAGAGGAGGGAACATAATAGTTCAGTCCCATCTCCTATCAAAAAGCATAGGAGATTTGGAGTGGATGAACTGAAGGGTGAAATGAACAAGATTAAGCCTCCTACATTTGATGGAGAACACCAAAAGGAGGAAGATGTCGAGACATGGCTTCTTGTCTTGAGGAAATATTTCCAACTGCAGAATTATTCCTCTCATGCAGAAGGAAGAATTGCAATGTATCAACTAAAAGGAAAGACATCCATGTGGTGGGATCAACTTGTGTAGGTGCAACACATTAAATAGAAAAATGTTACTTCGAAGGAATTGAAGAAACACTTTGAAAATAAATATTTGACTAAGAGATGTTATGACAGAATGATGAAAGAATTCTTTGAACTCAAGGTGGGTAGCATGTCCATTGATGAGTATGAAAGGAGATTCCTAGAGTTTTTGAAGTATGTTCCTTTCATAAAAAATGAGACTGTCAAAATTCAAAGGTATCTAAGTGGACTACCACCTTCCATCGGTGAAAAGATCCAGTACGATGATCCTAAAACTATGGAAGAAACTATAAGAAGAGAAAAATGCTTATATGAGCAACAAAGAGAAAAGCCCACTTTCTGGAAGGCTTGGGATGACAAGAAGAAGTTCAAGAAAGAGCAGAGGAAGAAGGGAAACAAACCTCCCTTTTTCAAAAACAGTCCTCAAGGAAAACCATCTTTTAGAGAGCAGAGAATGGTTGAAGTAGGGGGACAAAGTCCAAGGCAGACGCCCATTCAATGTTGGGGTTGTCAGAGAAACCACAAGTACAAATATTGTCACCACAAAAATGGAAAAGTGAGAGTTGTCCATAATGTTCAGCAAGTTGAAATAGTGGAGGACATGGGCAGTAGAATACCAAGGATCTATGTATCCCTTGACAACAAACAAGCTAAATTTCAATCACACATGATTGAAGTTGAAGGTATGATCAATAACCATGCCTTTACTATTTTAATTGATTCAGGGGCTAGTCATAGTTATATAGATCCTCGAATGGTGGAACGTTTTCATTTTCCAAGAAGCAAACATGGAAAAGCTTGGTTAGTGTAGCTGGCTACATGAGCCAAGAGAAAGGTTGTTGAGTTGGTTAAGTCATGTCCAGTGGACATGAATGGACTAAGCACAAGATCTAAATTGAACATATTACCATTAGGTTCCTATGACTATCTAATTGGGATGGATTGGTTGGACCAGCACCATGCCATCTTAGACTGTCATAACAAGGCATTCACTTGCCTAGATGAGGAAGGAAAACCAAGGAAAGTCCAAGGAATTCCTAGAGTAGTTGCTATCAGAGAAATCTCAACAATGCAACTGAAGAAGTGCTACAGGAAAGGATGTCAATTATTTGCAGCTCATATGAAAGAAGCACCTGAGGATAAGGTGTCATATATTGAAGACCATGTAGTATTAAAAGAGTTTTAATATGTATTCCAGGAGTCACCCGGACTACCCCTGAAGAGAGATATTGATTTCTCTATAAACTTGATGCCTGGAGAAGCTCCAATGTTTAAAAATCCTTACAAAATGAGTACACCAGAGCTGAAAGAACTAAAATTGCAGCTTGAAGAACTTATGAATAAGGGGTATATATGCCCAAGTGTGTCACCTTGGGGTGCCCTGGTCCTTTTTGCAAATAAGAAAGATGGGAAATTGAGATTATGCATCGATTTCAACAGTTTAACAAAGTGACTATTAAGAACAAGTATCCTTTGCCGAGGATCGATGATCTCTTTGATCAGTTGAAGGATGCCAAGATATTTTCAAAAATAGATCTCAGGTCATGGTATCACTAGGTAAGGATAAAGGATTAAGACATCAACAAGACCACCTTCAGAACAAGGTATGGTCATTATGAATTCACAGTGGTGCCATTTGGGTTATCAAATGCACCCACTTTTTTCATGTGCCTAATGAATGGTGTATTCAGGGAATATCTAGATAAGTTTGTCATAGTATTTTTGGATGACATCCTACTGTATTCCAAGTCATAGGAAGAGCATGAACATCATCTAAAGATGGTGTTGTAGGTGCTAAGAGAGCACCAATTGTATGCCAAATTGATCAAGTGCTCATTCTATCAAAAGCACATCCATTACTTGGGGCATATCATTTCAAAGGATGGGATAGTCGTGGATCCTGATAAGATAAAAGCCATCAAATAATGGTCAGTGCTGAAGAATGTGATAGAATTCAGATCCTTTATGGGTCTAGCTGGCTATTACAAAAGGTTCATTGCAGGGTTCTCAAGGATAGCTCACCCCATCACTTCCTTGCAAAGGAAGGAGAAGAAATTTCAATGGATAGAAGAGTGTGAGAGAAGATTCCAACAATTGAAGCAATTGTTAACCAGTGCTCTGATCCTGAGGATTTCATACCTGAATGAAGATTTTGTAGTGTGTACAGATGCATGCAAAGAAGGACTGGGAGGAGTCCTCACTCAGAATGGGTTTGTAATATGTTATGAGTCCATAAAATTGAAAGAAAATGAAAAGAACTATGCAACTCATGATTTGGAGTTGGCATCCATAGTGCACGCTCTAAGGAAATGAAGGAACTACCTCATGGGAAGGAGGTTTGAACTAAGGATATACCATAACGGGCTGAAGTATTTGTTTGATCAGCCAACCTTGAATGCTAGGTAGAGTAGATGGTTGGAATTCCTTTGTGGGTACGACTTTGATATCAAGCATATCAAAGGAAAGGAGAACAAAGTGGTTGATGCACTCAGCAGGAGAGTGCATGAACTACATTCTATGACCATTAGCATGTCTCAAATTGATATTAAAGGAAGAATTTTGGAAGCTGCAAATGCAGATTTGCAGTACATGGAATTGGTAGCAAAGCTACAACAAGGTAAGATGCTATAGAAAGTGGAATATTATAAATTGAAGGTTGATGGAACACTCCTGTACAAAAACAAAATTTATGTACCTAAATTCCAGGAATTGAGAATTATGATCTTGAAAGAAATACATAATGTGCCTTATGCTGGGCACCCTGGATATCAGAAACCAATGGAAGCAATCAAGAGCCATTACTTTTGGCCAGGAACGAAGAAGGAGATTGCATAATACATCGCCAGATGTATGGAGTGACAGAAGGTCAAAGCTGAGAATAGGCACCCAGCAGGGTTGCTACAGCCTTTACCCATTCCTAAGTGGAAGTGGGAAGTGGTGACAATGGATTTCATCATAGGATTACCCAGAACAAATAATCAACATGATTCTATCATGGTGGTGGTGGATAATCTTACGAAAGATGCCCATTTTATTTCATTGAATACTACTCATAAGGCAGCCAATGTTGTCGATATCTATATGAGGGAAGTAGCATGATTGCACGGTATTCCCAAAACAATTGTGTCTGACAGAGATCCAAAATTCACCTCAAAATTATGGAAAGGGTTATTCAAAAGGTTCGGAAGCAATTTGAACTTCATCACAGCCTATCATCCTGAGTCTGATGGGAAGACAGAGAGGGTGAACCAAGTTATAGAATATATGCTAAGGATGTATGTGGATATCATGGCATCACTGGCGTGTCATTATTCCACAAATGTCAGGGGTACGTATAGACAATTTAAATCCAGAAGTGTGGAATACGCACATGGTGTCCACCATCAACTCATTCAAGGTTTGATCTAAACTATGGTTAATTAGATTCATGGACATTCATAATTTTTTTGACATTCATGGGGTCCATGGCTTTCAACATCTCCAAAACGAAATATGGCTTTCAACACCTTTTAGTAAGAGGTGAATCAAGATTTCTTTTACATCTAGATATAAGAGAATTGAGATTTCTTCACGTCCATCTATAAAAGAACAGGTTCCAGGGGGCTGACTAAAAGATCACGTGTCCTTTTCTCAGTCTGGTGTAGATCTAGTAGGTAGTATAGATGGTCACAAAGTTTTGAGGAACCCTTTTACCCGCCCTATCAAGGTTTGGAAGCCAAAGTGTTCTAAGAGGAAGTTAGTACTGGGTATGGATATTGGACTGGAGGAATCGTGCACCTTGTTTCTCTGTGCTTTAGTAGGTAGATTGGCCTATTGATCGAGGTGTAACACTCCCATGGAGGAATGGGTGAAATAGAATTGGCTACTATTGTTGGGTTACTCACTGGAGTTGCTATCTTTGCCTAGAGGGTGGTCAGGTTTCATGTTCAAAAGTTTGGAAGAATCTGAACTAGTTTTAAAAACTTTATGGAGTTTTGATGGGGGTAGCCTATTGTTAAAACTTTGGCATTTGAATTTTAACCTGTCCACTGAATACTTTAGTTTAAGGTACATTTGGGTGCTTATGCCGAGTCTCCCACTACAACTATGGAATAGAAAATCATTGGAAGTAGTTAGGAACTCCATTGGCCCATTTCTAAAACTAGAAGAAAATGATCTGTCATCAATGGATAAGTGTGTGGAAAAAATCCTAGTTGAAATAGACATTCATGGCGGTCTCCTAGAAGTACTAGAAATAATATGGAGGGACCTTTGATTCACACAGCGTTTGGACTACCTGGGGTTGCCTTTCCGTTGCACCCTTTGTAGAAGAATTGGTCATCTATGAAATGAGTGTACAAAGGTTTTTGGCTCTTTACCAGAGGAATATTTAGATGGCAACTCACTTGGTGACAATGTCACACCATTGGAGAATGATGGATTTCATATTGAGTTCCAAGGCCTCTGCACAGTGGACAGTCCTACTCCTATGGAAGCGACTTTTATAGGTAAGTTAATGCACTTATGTCCCAAGCTTTACTCTTCATTATTAGTATGGGAAAGAGACTAATTGAATAATATTTTATTTCCTGACCATTCTAAAGGGATGGTGCCAGCTTCTGTTTGTCTTAATCCTCTTCCTGACTCTGAGCTAGGCACTGGGGTTACCACTCCTATTAACCCACCGACTTCCCCTTCGTTAGAGGCCACTGATCCTTCTGCTAGTCAACCTATCTGCGCTTCTGAGGTTACCTTTGTCTCTGGTTATACCGAACCTGAACTAAGTGATAGTGCTTTGGATAGTCTATTAACCGACCTTATTCCTGTTGGGAATAGACCCAATAATCCTATTCCATTACCTACTTTCCTAGGTATTGCTCCTGTTGAGAGGTTGGCTTCTGCCAGTACTTATTTGGACTATGTTGAGAAGGGTTGCAGATCTGGTAGTGACCCTGCGTGGTCTAGGGGCTTGGGGTACGAAGCCTCACCTATTAAAATTCGAAGTGCCCATAGGAAGGCAAGTTCTTCTTTCAAACCTTTCCCTATTGCTACAAATACTGATCTCGGGGCACTTAGAGGATTAAAACCCCTAGAATGGGATAAGATATGATATTAGTAACTCTCAATATTAGAGGGGTTGCAGGACCCCTGAAACAAACCTCTATGCGTAGAATCTTCAATAATTCTTCTCCAAGCATAATTTTCTTAAAGGAGACCATGGTGTCAGCGGAAAAGGAAAGAAGGTTTATGTATAAATTAAGACCTGACTAGATGAATTGTGTTGTGAGTTCTGTGAGGACTTCAGGTGGTTTACTTGCGTCTTGGGATCCAAATTTATTTTCTTTTAAACCTTTTCTAAGTTCTGGTGGCATTCTATTGTTAGGTATTTCCTTAGCGGGCAAAAGAAAGCTATCTCTTTTGAATGTCTACGGCCCTTGTCAGGATAGGAAAGTTTTTTGGACATCTGTGGAAGCAACATGAATCCGTTTTCAAAAGGATATCATCATAGTGGGTGATTTTAATTTTACTACTTCTCCGGAAGAAATTTGGGACATAGAGCATTATAAGATCCTTTGGTGGGATTTTTCAAATCACTTATCATGAAAAACTCACCTGTTGATGTTCATCCTTCAGAAATTGTGTCGACTTGGAGGAACGATCAAGCAGGGATTGACAGTATTTCAAAAAGATTTGATAGAGTTCTTATTGCAGAGGAACTATTGACTTATTATCAAAGGTTTAGGTCTTGGGTTCATTATCCCTTTCTTTAAGATAATGCTCTGGTGTTTTTCGAGCTTGGTCTGGGGTATCCGAGGGTGTCACATCCTTTTAAACTCAACTCTGTTTGGATCAGAGAGGATTATTTTGGACCGAGGGTAAAGGAGGTTTGGTTGGATCTAGGTTTTTCTTCCACTCTAGGTTCACAAAAGAAATTGGTGGAAAATATCACATCTCTAAAAGGTCGTGTAAAATCTTGGGCCAAGGAAAAACATATCTGAGATGGGAGAAACCTTAAATTGATTGAGGAAACTCTTGTGTTAAAATATGAACAAATGTTTAAAGAAAATGAAAAGGAATTGACTAATCAATCGGTATTTAATCTATAAAGAGAGAGGAAGAGACTCGTGTTGGCAGAGGAAGAGCTTTGGCACCAAAAAACTAGAGCGATATGGATCAAAGAGGGTGACAAGAACATGAAGTTCTTTCACCATTTTGTGAGATACAGGCGTAATGAAAAATTCATATGGGAGATTAATGATGAGGTAGGAGTTCCACATATCGGGGAGGAAGCCATCAATTCAAAAGCTACCAAGTTTTTCAAATCCTTTTTCAATGACACTGGTCAAAATTCTATTGTTAGTCAGATCAATATAGTTAGATTGTACCCGACCATTGTTCGAAAGGACGAACAAAGACTACTGGAACATGGTGTCATAAAGGATGAAATTCTAAGTATTCTCAAGGGCTTTACAAAGGATAAAATCCCCGGACCCGATGGTTGGACCGTGGATTTTTTCCTCTCCTTCTTCGATCTTGTTGGCTAGGACCTTGTAGACATGGTGGAGGAATCTAGAATTGAATGAAAGGTCAACAATTCGATAAACTCCACTTTTATTACCTTGATCCCAAAAGGTAACAATCCTACAGTGTTTAGTGATTTTAGGTCAATCTCTCTCTACAATCTATACTAAAAGATTATAGCCAAGAGAATTAGACCTATTTTATCGTGATCCTTATCAGCTGAACAATTGGGATTTCTGAAAGGTAGGCAAATCCTTGATGTGATCGAGACAACACAAGAATGTTTACATAACATCAAAAGTAAACAATTACAAGCTATAATTCTAAAAATCGATCTAAAAAAGGCATATGATTGCACAGATTGGGACTTTTTGAGGCTTCTCCTGCTTCAAAGTGGTTTTGGCCTTCAAAATACCAACTAGATTATGGCTTGTGTTATGTCAACTAATTATGCCATCTTGATAAATGGAGAACCAACAAACATTTTTAAAAGCAATAGGGGGCTCAGACAAGGATGCCTGATGTCTCCCCTTGTTTTTATAATGGTTATGGAAGGTCTTAGCTTGGAAATCAAGAAAGTAAAATAGGCGGGCTGTATCTCGGGCATAAAGGTATCTAGGATGATCAGAATTCTCCATCTCCTCTTCGTCGATGATATCTTGATCATGACTAGAACAAATCTCGTTGAATGGGAGGTAATACAGGGCATTCTTAAAAACTTTTGTTGCACGTCGGGTCTGATTATTAATGCACATAAATCAGTCATTATCCATTCGAGGGTCCATATGGAAGATCTCAATTCTATTAAGGATAATCTTCACTTTCACTGTAAGGATCTGGCGTCCGACTTTAAATATTTGGGTTACTGGTTAAAACCCAACATCTATAAAGAAGTAGATTGGAAATGGCTTATAGATAAATATGAATCAAGGATTTCTCATTGGAGTAATAAGTGGTTGTCTCTAGGTGGTCGCTTAGTGTTGATAAAGGTTGCCCTGGAGGGACAACCATTTTACTGGTTGGCTCTTGCACATGTCCCGATATTTGTTCTCCATTCTACCCATAAGTTGTTTTTTGAATTTCTCTGGTCCAGCATTAATCGCAAAAGGATGTATCACCTTAGTAGTTGGTTGACAATTGCTAGACCACAAATTTATGGTGGCTAGGGGCTGCACAATATCCTTCTTTTCTACAGATCACTTGCAACTAATTTTTTGTGGAGATATTTAATGAAGCAAGGGATTTGGAAAAGTGTTTTAAAGGATAAATATTTCCCTCACGTTCCAGTTTGGACTTGGCTTAGATCGGCGAACTCGGCTCCTCATTTTGGCTCTTAGACATGGAAAATTTTGTGTAACACTTTTCCATTAATTCTCCTTTGGTTGGCTTGGAAATCGGGTTCTGGCCTCTCAATTATCGTGGGGAGGGACGTGAGTTTAGGTATGAGAAAGGAAGCTCTTTTATCATAGGAACTAGTGCGTTGCCTCAATCAAAAAGGAATTCACTACTTATTTCAAGCGAGCCGACATTTTATTGGAGCAACAACAGGTACTAGTTGGATTACGAGCTCAGAGTTGGAGCTGACTGAATTTCTTGCAGTGGAGTGGGACTACTATAGACATTCATTGATTGAGTCCGAAATTTCTTTAGGTAAAAATAAGGATGAACTGATTTGGGTTGGTGGAGACAACTCAATTAACATCTCTGTAAAAAATATCTATGAAGCACTTTCCAATTCTCCGTGGGAAACAAAGCTCAGAGGATGGCAGAGAAACTTATGGAAGTGGGAGTGTCCCTTGAAGATTCAACTATTTGTTTGGATCTTAGCAGAAAACAAGATCTTATCATGGAAAAATCTTCAAAAGCGAGGATGGAAGGGCCCAGGTATCTATATTTTATGTAGAAAATCTAGAGAATCTACCAAACATATTTTCATAAATTGTTCCTTTACGCGATCTGTATGGGAGGATCTCCAAAAGGATTTAAAACTTGTCTACAAATGGAATGGTATTACAGTGTTAGAATCATTTAGAAACTGGACCATCCATAACACAAAATTGATAACTCTTCCACCTTATGTCTGTTGGTTTATCTGGATCAATAGGAACAAGGCAACTTTTGAAGATTTGATGCCATCAGTGAAAATAATTGTTTACCTATCCTGTAGTGCTATGGGAATCCCCTCGAATATTCATAAATGAAATATCTCTCAATCTCTTGCACCTATCTGCCCAATAGACAAAACATTGTCTTGGTTTGACAGTGCATCTCAACAACAAGGTCTCTTAAGTGGAGCAGGGAGCGTCTTAAAACTGGATGCTCACAGAGATTACAGGTGGATCATGAATTATGGGAAAGGAACCAACACCAGAGCTGAGCTCATGGGAGAATTGGCTACTTTAGTGCTTGCTGTTAGATTTTCAATTTCTAAGTTACTTGTTATGGGAGACTCCAAGATCGTGATAGATTGGCTCAACAATAAAGGTGACCTCGGGGTGGAAAATCTAGATGCGTGCAAGGAAAGAATAGTTGATTTATATCCTCTTTTCAAAACTATTACTTTTGTGCATATTTACAGGGAGGCGAACAATGAAGCGGATAGTCAATCAAAAAAGGCCCTTCACTGTTGTCGTGGGAGAATAGCATATACCTTATGGATGGATGGACATGAGGGCCCACCTCAGTTCATATCTCTTTAGCTTCCATACTGATGGTCGTTTATCTTTTCTCTGTCTTTGGTCTCTTTTGGACTGGAACTGGTGCATATTAAGCTTCCAGTTTCTTCTCGACTATGTGTAGTTGTCTATATGTTTGCCATCTTTGGGATTTTTGCCTCTTTATTAGACTATTACTCTATGTTTTCCTACTTGGACAGTACTGGTTTTTTTGCCACAGCCAATGTGGATAAGACACATGTAAAAAATTATATTATGCTTAATATAATGTGAAATTTTCTTTTGGAAAAAAGAGAATCGAGATTGTCACATCGTATTTATATTATGTGGTATTATTTTCTAGACCATGTTTTAATTTGATATCAACAACATAATCTATATTTAATTAATAAGGGTTATGATATTCTCACCACTTTTGAGTGGTAGTGGTTTAACTTTAGTTTCAAAACATTTGTATAGAGATCAACTTCTTTCATTTATTGGTCACACCTACTCTCTTCGTGAATTTGGGATTATACCTTCCACTAGAAAATTGTAGCACGTTAAAAAGGGTACTTGTCTTGATATTGTCTAAACAAATTCATGTGAAAAGTTTAGTGCCTCAAGACATCATTCCTATTTTCCATTGTCCCACTTATTATTTTGGTGATGTTCTAAGTAGTGAAGATAAAACACAAGCTTGAAGGATGACTAACTCTCAATGTGGCCACCTTAGGCATCCATATTTAGAACTCATTTCCTCTACACAATAGACAAAACATAGGGTGGATGCATATTGGTATTCCATAACCTCTTCATTGCTTTGTCTAGCTGGTCTTGATATTCATAGGCTACCTCCACACACATTCTCGATGGATGCTCGATATCTTTTTCAAGAGAGAGATAAACAAGGGAATTTGAGTTGAGATCTATAAAGCTTACCCTCGATCCACATGGTCAGAGCCTAGAGAATCACTTTTCCCAAAGCTCCATCACTATTCTAGTGTATATCCAATAGTACATATGACCAAATTTGCAACGGTTTTTTGTTGCTATTGCCACACTTATCCGTCGCAATTTCCACAAAATCCAAGACTTTTTTTCATCGCTATATCCATGAACCAGGTGTTTGTGGAAACAACGATGAAATCATCTCTCCACGTGTCATCACCATCAATATTGGTTATCCCTATGCATCGTCAAAATTACGATGAAACTTTGTTGCAATTATGACAAAAAACCGTGGCAATGTAAAAACAATTGTGGAAAGTTGCGATGCAAAAGCGTGGAAATTGCAACAAAAAATTATGCCAAGACAAAAACTTACGACGCAGATGTTGTATGTGTGATGCAAAATCGTGGCAAATTGCGAAGAAAAAGTGTGGCAATAGCGACAAAAGTTTATGACAAGACCAAACTTACGACGTAGATGTTGTATGTGCGACGAAAAACCGAGGAAAATTGCGATGAACTTTCGTCTCTATTGCCACGGTTTTTCAAAATAAAAATTGGCTTCTGATGAACTATCATCGATATTGCGACGCATCCTTTAAGTTTAAAAAAAATAAATACACGAGATATGGTATTACCATATTACATTGTAATATGGTAATGTAATATGGTAATCTCATATTACATTGTAATATGGTAATGCCATATTACAATGTCTCTACTTTCTCAACAAGATGCAAGAAGTTCTTTTTAAAAACAACTTAGGATAGCGATTTGTCCTAAGTGGGATGGTGACCTTGGCGTTCAAAAAGATAGGAAGTAATTCATTGATGACAAGTGTAGCAGGTGTGCAGGTCGACAAGTGTAGAAGGTGTGCAGGTCCATAGGTGTAGCCGACATTTCTATTGAAAGATGGATGTTAGAGAAAATGTGTAGATCTTTTAGATTGAACAAGATTATAGTAAATATATATATATCCCCCACAAATAATCAAGGCACTAATCAACCAAATATTGGAAGCATGTGTTATCATGAAGTTGGATTAGAAGTAAGGATACCAATATGACAATATACACAAAGAATAATTTGGAATATTACTTTCAAAAAAACACATGGATTGCATGAGTGAGTCATTATGCAAGTTATATTACACAATACTATGAAAACACTTCTAAGATTGATGGATGATATCTTAAAACCATTTCTCGAACACCTTTATTGTAGCCTCCTTGGATGATATTTTGACTTTTAGAAAGATTTGGGAAGATCATTTGAAACATTTGGAGATGATATTTTTAACCCTTCAACAAAATTAATTGCAAGCCAACATGAAGAAATATGAGCTTGGAAAACAATTATTGTTGTGTATGGATTTTGTAGTTAGAGGATGTGAATT
>ML777170.1:500025-510765 GCA_009831015.1 Picea engelmannii | reverse complement strand
AATGATCGTTGGGTGACAACATTTATGAAGGGTTACGAGTAAGACTAGGGGCAACTTTCAATTCAAGGCTAGGAATGACCAGGCCCACATCAAGTGAAGGAAGAAAATTAAGAAGGTACATGTGTTGTCCCATTCCATGTCAATAACAACGCATCCATTCACTAGGAACAAATCGATGACTCCACTAAATTAGGGTTTATGGTTTACATGATGAATTGATGATGGAATAAAGTGGGTGTGTGAGTCAAATTTGAGTCAAGAAACCCTCCCATATCGTTAAGGCATGTGAATAGTTTATCCATGTCAAATTTCAATGAAGTCAGAAATAGGTTGAAAAAATTTCACCCTTGGCCCCATTCACACGTCACTATTGCCCGTGTCTAGTCCTAGTACAATTTCCTTGTAAACTTTGTGTTGTTGGGAAAAATACCCTACGGACTAGCAAACTAGGGTCAAACTTGCATGCAGATTTTGACCGTAAAGAAATTACTTTTTAACCTACCACCCAAAACATAAACGCCTCTTTCACAGTACATTTATAGAAAGGGACTACTAACCTTGTTACCGACGTTTGGTGTAGATCCTCCGTTGCTCTTTGACCACTTGCTTGCGCTGCTCCTTCCACAGATAACCTGCAATTAAGACAAATAACAACTATGCATGCATGCTACTTCTCTACTCAAGGGTTATAAATTAAGCATAAATTAACAAAACCATAGATAAATCATGCATTGGGATGGGAAAAGTATTCTTTTTATTACTTGAAAAATGAATCAACTTACAATCAAAGTCGAGACCGACCACCGCTCCTTGAACCTGATCCTGGGATCCTCTTCTTCTGTCCTCCAACTGCTTTGCGTTAAATCTCCTTTGGCATGAGGAAAGGCTAAAGGGTTGGGACAATGGATTACGCAAATGGGCAGAGTTTCTTTGCTATATTTTTTCCTCCTCCAAATGGTACCCCTACCCCTTCTTTTATAAGCTAGAAGGAGCTAGGGTTTTGGACAAACCCTCGGCCATGCATGGCCGGGAGTTTCAGTTAACTGACCCATAGCTTTTTGTTTCGTCGGCAACTTTCCTTTTTTTGTGCTTTGTTAGGTATACGCGGGCTGTAGTGGGTCAGCCAGCGTGCACACGCGTGCAGTAATGGGTTAGGGTGCGTGGGCCTTGACACAAGAGGATTTTCAAAGAGTTGTTCAGCAGAGTTTTGGAAAAGAAGGGATATGAGTTGGCCTGATGTCAGGTAAGCATGTGTGGTGCAATTTAGGGTTATAACAGATGCCCCCTAATGTGTGAGGTCAGAAGAGCATCTGATGGCCGAAATACATTACCAATCTTTACTGATGTGCGGAACGAGTGAGCCCAAGGATTAAGAACCAGGAGGTGCCATCTGCAAAATAAAAAATTTCTCACCGAGGTGGGCATACCCATGCTTGGGAAAAAATAGAACCATGGATACCAATGAAATACACTGTAGATCCATGTCAAATAACTATAAAGAGTAGCCGTGAATAATACACAGCGGAGCTACATCTCGAAATCAGAAAGATATACATATAGAGTACCCATCTTCCAAAAGCTGATTCAGCATGATGGCTGTACTTCAGAGCTCGAGCAACAACTTCAAAATCTTCTAAAACTCAGGTAGGAGTGTAATATGAGTGTATGACTGCACTACCCAGAGGTCTTCGATGGCTCGTCGATTATGGACTTGATAATTTTGATGATCAGACTGAAGACTTCAGTGATTTCAAACAAGGACTTGATTGGACGTTCAGGATGGTCGGGTATGTGGACAAGAGACATATTAGTGACAAACCTCCCTTGGACAATAGCACGACAAGTAATAAGACTCAGGAAGCATATATGTTAATCATAAGTCTACGAAGCAAAAGGCAATGCAAACTCTCCATATGTTTGGAAGAGTAACCAGACGGTGGAGGACACAACTCTATATAGCAAGAAAAGCTTCCTAAGGTCATACTACATCCCATAGTCTGATGATCAAACATACAGATGTGATTTATCCAAGGGCGACTCATTATGCTGCCAATAAAGAAAATACTTTTCCCATCCTCTTTTTGGGGTATATTTGATTTTTTTGTTCTTTTTGATAATTTTTGATAAAGAATAAAGGAATATTACGTTACAATGGAGGAACGGGTACTGCAAACATACAGGCTCAAGGCACAAGGACAAGACTAATGTTCTGGTAAAATGGTACTCGGGGAAAATCCTCCGACGGCCAAAGGTGTTAAGACGCAGAAGCAAACTGTCACAAGGCTGGAGGATAAGGTATGCAAATGCGGTTGATAATACACACAATGGTAACATCCTTCGATGTAAGTTTAACGAGCCTAGAGAAGGTAAGCTCGATGGATTTTCATATTTAGAGAGTCTGAAAAAGCATAAAAGGAGACTCCGCTGGGGCACCTTTTTCGACAATAGTCTAGTTGGTTCAAAAAAGGGATAAACTAGCACCGATTAGAAGTCAATTCAAAACCATTTTAATGAGTGTGAAAAGGACGAGATCACTCGGCCATTTTTTCACTTTTAAGGAGTTTGAAAAAAGCTTAACTATGGACTCCGTCAAGAATATTCTTCTGGACCAATTTAACGAGTGTGAAAGAATAAGGTCACTCGACGATCTTTTCAATTTTAGGGAGTCTGAAAAGAGCTTAACTATGGACTCCGTAGGGGTTTCTTTTTCGTAAGTTTAGTCCCTCAGGCCTAAAAAAGGGATAAAATCATACCTAAGAGTACTCTTCTAAAGAACGAAAGTTCTATAGAGTATACCTTTGTTCGTACAGTCGACCGTCTGGACTGAAAAAGGGGTAAACTACCGTCGGATGGACGTGACTTCAAATTTCAGTTTAACGAGCGTGAAAGGCCATAAGATCGCTCAGCAATATTTTCATGTTTAAAGGGTCTGAAAAGGGCTTAAAAGAAGACCCGTTTAAGGAATGTTCTTTTGGACCAATTTAACGAGTGTGAAGAAACAAGGTCACTCGACAATCTTTTCATCTTTAAGGAGTCTGAAAAGGGCTTAAAGAAGACTCTACAATGGTTACTTTTCTCAGTTAATCTAGACGAGATCGAAAGCATAAATGTAGTCTCTCCGGATGTTGCTTTTGGATCTCAAAGTGAGCTTGAAAAACAACAAAGTTAACTCATGATAGACTCTTTGTGGGTCAATGCTTGGCATCTCCTCACGGGAGCTGTATGCTCCGACGAAAACATTGTCTATGATGCCAGGGGTTCTGGAGATATTGATAGGTATCGTTTCAGCAATGGTTTCCATATTACCCTCAGCATAGATCTTGTGTGTAGCTAAGGGATTAGTATGACAAGACCTATCTCCAGTCATAGTCATGGTGAATTCTCCTGTTTTGATTTGGCTTAACTTTGGGAGGAAATATGATTTGTGATGAAGATCTTCCCAAGGTTTGTCTGGACTAGTCATTGCTTCAATTATTGCCTCGCCAGAGGGAAAGACTAAGTCTAATGAATCGATGTTGGTGAGAGAACCCTGAGCCCAAATAGGCTCTAGCAGTGGATCTAAATCTTGTGCAGGAGTTGGATTAGTGTTAACTGAAGCTGGCTGGACTAAAGAGTACGCTACTTCAGCGGCGGACAAGGGCATGGACAGACCCGAGTGCCCTGTCTCATCCATCGTGGCCGATGGGGAAGGAAGAATCCATGGATCCTCGAAGTAAGTCGTGCAGAACGAAAGAACTTGAAAAATCTCAACCTTATGGTGATTGGATATAAATTTGATATCGCCTTGAGAAGGTGGGTAATCAAAGGTACCCATCAAGGATGGACACAAACCAACTCCTATGTTGACGACACCTGGTTGAGGATTATCAATCATCGGGACCATGGATGCCCCCAAAGCTAGGTCAGGTCTGGAGAAATATAGTTGATCAATGGCCACTATCCGACCCACGTGTGGAAACAACAAGACTCAAAAAACTGTAGCAACCACAGCTTGCATAGCATAAGTCCAACTCTGTCCTAACAAGAGATTATAGTCGAGGGGAGCATTGACTACCTCTACTTTGACACACACGATTTTCCCTCCTAACTGCACAGGGAAAGAAGGAATGATGCCATGTGGTCGGAATGAACGACCGTCGAAAGAAATGAGGAGAGTAGGTGATGGTGACAAAATGGACTGGCCGGTGGCCTTCCAACATGCTAACGACATAATGCATGTTGAGGTGCCCTCGTTGACCACTGTGCAGAAGATATTCCGAGTAAAAGTTTTCGTGGGATGAGCCACTACTATCTGAAATGTGACGTGTTAAGGCAGACGAGGTTTTAAGTTGGTTGTATCTAACATGATGGTACCCAGATTATAAGTCTCAGTAGAGCCCAAAGCGGTTAACAAGGCTTTCCTCTGAGCAAGGCAGCTTTGGAGGACCTCTAAAGCAGACATCGCACAAGGGGTTTGTAATAAATCTTCCACCACAGAGTAATTCTAGGTGGCCCTTGAATTTGGGTTTTGAGAAGCTTTTTTAAATGCACCCTTTGGAATGCGTGTCATTGTTTCTCCCAACGTCTTCTCAATTTGTAGAGGAAGAGATGGGAGTTCATCTTCTTTACCCTTCTCGAAAATGCTTGGCTAACTATAGGCATGTGCTCTAGTTGATAGAAAATCATCACCTTTCACCATATATACATTCGTGGGGTTGTTCGGAGGAGGGCAAGTTTCTTGGCTACCCCCTTCTGTGCTTGTAGAGGCTTGAGTTAAATTTTGCCCATGTTGAAAGGGATTAGTCAACACTGCCTGTTGTTGCTGTGTGACAAACTTTTGGGCCTTTGCAAGTCGAGGACAAAGATGGGTTGGGTGGTCTTCCACACACAAGTTGCATGGATACCTCACCTTCCATTTTTCCGTGGTGTCCCCGCCAGCATTATCAGTGGGTTTTTTATCCTCCTTACCCTTCTTTCGTTGTTTTTTCTTCCCTTCCAGCTGCTGGGTGGCCTTTAGGTTAGTCGACTACACAGTGTGTACTTTCGACATTTGGGTAGGGGGAGAAGCCAAAGTAGTAGTTTGGCTGGCCGCTGTGTGTTGTCTGGATAACTGTTGCGACTGTTTTGTCAATTTCTCAGTGGTCTTGGTTTGTGCTGAACCAACAATACCATCAGCATGTGGTCTAGCTCTCTGTCTAGTTTTATCCAATATCGAACGTGACGCATCTGGAAAGATGTTGTATAATAAACCAAACTGAGAATAGATGAGCTCAAAATGTTGAGCCCTCATGATGGCATATTCTTCGGAGAAAACTCCAGAAGCTGCGACGTCTTTGGATAACTGTGGGACCAAAGATTTAAGGAACCACTCAAGCAGGAATGTTGGTGGGATGGTACTTTTATTAGACTCTTCCGACGTCTCCACTCTCAGATATGATCAGAGATATGGTCCATTGTTGTCTATTCGAAATTGGTGAGCAACTCTGTGCCAGCGTCGTATCTCACAGGTAACTAGAAATGGTTAAGGAAGGCCATCGCTAGTTTGTCAAAAGAAGAGTATCTTGAGCAATCGAGCTCGATGTACCATTTTGTGGCACTCCCGATAAGAGTGTGTTGAAACAATCGCAACTATACGGAGTCATCTTTCAATGAGTTAGATGAACACCAAATATGGAAGGTAGTCACATGATCACCTGGATCTTCGTTAGGATTGGCCTTGAACTTTGGAATGTCTGAAGGCAAATTCGTTGGCATAGGAGGCCAACGTGGATCGTGACAAATAGGATCATTTAACAACCTTGTCAAATCTGGCAAGTGTAACGTTGCCAGGAATGGTAGTTTGGGTTTCTGCTAATAACCTGGGAAAAAGGGTCCTGGAGTTTGACTGGCACTAGGTTTCTAGGAAAATTTTGGTTGTTGGCCCGGATTCTGGTAGAAACCATGGCCCTGACCAGCATAAGGATTTTTCATCTATGGATACATCATTGTCTCATTTCCCATAAAGGACATAGGGTGTTGGGCATGCATCATGTTCGGCGGACTTTGGGAAGGATTACCCCATGTCGGTCCTGATGGGAGAGGCATAGTAGTCTGTCCAGGGTTTCATTGACTGTGGAAAGAATTACCCCAGAACGACATTCTAGAGGAGGGAACAGATCCTTGTTCTGAGTTCCAAGGTTCTGCTATATGTTCCCCCGACACAGGAATAGTACCCTTCACCAGAGTAGACTATCCAAAAATGGGATTGCCCCCATATGGGAAAGCGGTGGATGAGAAAGTGTTGTTACCAAATGTCCCGTTCAAAACAAATGGTGTCGAACCTATCGACATACTATGCGCAGGTGTTCCTTGACTCCCTGCTCCAAATAAACTAGTGTGTGCAGGCTGCCTAATGGACTGCTGATGCGGACCACCAAGCGAAGGGGACCAAGGAGGGATATGACCTCCTGCGTAAGGAAAGCATTAAAAGGGACAAGAGTTCCCCCAAGTTGACCTTGCAGTGGAGCGTTAGAGCTCCCTGCCCCCAGACCCAAAGTTTGTAAAGTGGAGTAAGTGAGTGCAGGACTTGTACCCGAACTAGGCATACCGTATGAGAATGGAGGGCCTGTCGCACTAGATGTGAAGGGGGTTGTGGCCGCCACCATAAACGAGTTCGGTCCACTGTGCGATGTAGTTGCGGCTGAGACCATGGTGGCTCAGACCGATGACGGTAAGTTAGGAGATGATTCTCCTGTGGTGGGAATGGAATAATTCCCAGAAGAAGTAACAACATTTGTTTCCATAGCTGTGTGAGTCACTGACAGGCGTTCGTAAAATTGGATTGGTACAATAACCTATGGCTAGGTATCAGTGGTTTGGGTTTCAACTGAGCCAAGAGTGGTGGTTGATTCCTTCGAGAGTTGTTCGGGCACAAAGGTTTGTAACCCGATCGCTTCGAAAGACCCTTGTTGGTATAGCTTCCGCCTTAATGGTGGCGGGGGTGGCTCCAGTGTAACCGGAGGCAGGCCCAGAAGCCTTCGTGACCGGCGGAGCTCGGGATCCTCCACTGTGTGAGAAGATCCAAGACATGCTAAGGTATTCTACACGTTCAAAAGTAACACACACTAAAAATAAGCCCCTGAGAGATAAGACAAGAAATCACTAAACTATTTGGAAGAACAGTTAGAACAACCAACACTAGAGCAACTTACCGATGCAAGTGTAACTCGAACACGGAAGCACCCTCCGGGTATACTCTATAAAGTGTGGCCCAATTTATGTCCTAGGTACTGTGGTATACCCCCGCAGTCACCTGTGTATGTTCCTAAAAAGATTGGCAACTAGGTTGCCAGCACGCGAACAGTCACCAGGCAGGTACAGTCGAAAGTCGGGTAGACCACAATGAGCAGGGTATCAAGCCCGAAACCTATCAAGGGTATCGAGGGAAAATGGTCCAGAAGACAACTGAGGACCTCGAACATATTTGAGACCCACGAAGCCCTATGGCAAATGCAAACGACGGAATCCCAAAACAAGCCCTCGATATGTATTCTCCACTACGATTGGTACGACTTTGGAGGGGTTATCTCCACTACCTTTCCGCACGCGACCTCGTGTTTATCCCCTGTGTTAGAGGGGGGTCCTAGATAAATTCCATGAAACTAGACTTAGACACTCCCTATCGCAGACTCCAATGTTTGGTTTTGAATGGCCTTGGAGAGTTTCCTCTCCAACCTAATCCAAGGCCCTAGTCCTGAACTAGTTTGTGAACCCTACAAACAAAAAGTCTAATAGATTTTAAATTAGCGTTTCTTTTATGGTTTTTTATTACGTCAAGGGGTATGAGGGTGAAACTGATGATGCGTAAAGATGAAAGAAAAAATGAATGAAAAATATGGAAACAAAAGACTTTTACTAAATGCAAAAATTTCAACAACTTTTCACAAAGAAAGACTTCTTTTTCTTTTCAATTTTTCTAAGATTTTATACAGCGAACATAAAGAAATTTAGCTCGACTACGAGCTACTTATGCTCTAAATGCACTGCAAAAACTTATGAAATAAAAGACTTCTCCCTAGATAATGATGCAGAAACACACTCTTCAAACAAAGAAGAAAATGAAAAGAGATTTTTTATTTTATTTTATTTAAGTGCTAGTAAAGCAACAAAGGGAAAATACCGACAAGCACAAAACCAAGAAAAACAAATTCTGGCTTAAAGCACAGATTGCAAAGAATCAAAGTAAAGACACACAATGGCAATAAAGAAAACAAAGACTCTTACGCTTGTCTAAAAACCATAAAAAGATTTTTTTTTTTTTTTTTGTCAACTATTAACTGAGAAAAAGCAGGCTAAGGGTAAGATGACCTAACCTACTGACTGTTCAACCCTAGACTCAAACACCTGAGAGGAATACTTCTCATCAAAGGAGGGGATGACTGCCCCACCCTGAACAAAAAACAGCTTGTCAAGCACGCTACTGTCACTAAAACAACACGCATGCAAACGCATGCTGAGCTGAAATAGGAAGTGTGTACACATGGGATGACCTTGTACAGGCCGCGTGTATGTCTAAATTCTAAGAAAAAAATGAAAACAGGCAGTCCAGACCAGGAAGAGGCCTCTGGTATTGATAACCAGGGTCCCTTGAAGGCTTGGATGTTTTTTCTAACAGAAAAGAAAAAATAATGCAAGGAATAACAAAGCGAAAAAAGCAATCTGAGATAGGACTGTGAACTAGCAAGACTCAGAAAAGATTCCAGAAAACCCCCTGAGAATGTATAATTCTGACAGGGAAGAGGTGGACTGCCTCTAAATTTCTTTGAACTCCTACACGCTACTATTAGCCCTACAGCTAGCATTCACACGCGAGCTGTAAGAGGATAGGGTGCGGGTACACACGTGCAGGCCTTCTACAGGCCGTGTGTACCTCTATGTGTCCCAACAACTACCATCAAGAAAAATTCAGAGAAAACTGGTATGAAGAACCAGGCTCCCTGCTAGCTCTGACCTAACAGAAAAAGACAGGCAAAGAAAAACAAAACACCTATTCTTTAAACTACCCAAAAACTTTAAATAAATCCAAAAACCCTAAAGAGTATTCTCCCCAGTATGGTCGTCAATTCTGTTGTTGGGAAAAATACCCTACGAACTAGCAAACTAGGGTCAGACTTGCATGCAGATTTTGACCATAAAGAAATTACTTTTTAACCTACCACCCAAAACTTAAACCCCTCTTTCACAGTACATGCATGGAAAGGGACTACTAACCTTGTTACCGGCGTTTGGTGTAGATCCTTTGTTTCGCTTTGACCAATTGCTTGTGCTGCTCCTTCCATAGATAACCTGCAATCAAGACAAATAACAACTATGCATGCATGCTACTTCTCTACTCAAGGGTTAGAAATTAAGCATAAATTAACCAAACCACAGATAACTTATGCATTGGGATGGGAAAATTATTCTTTTTATTACTTGAAAAATGAATCAACTTACAATCAAAGTCGATATCGACCACCGCTCCTTGAACCTGATCCTGGGCTCCTCTTCTTCTATCCTCCAACTGCTTTGCATTAAATCTCCTTTGGCATGAGGAAAGGCTAAAGGGTTGGGACAATGGATTACGTAAATGGGAAGAGTATCTTCGCTATATTTTTTCCTCCTCCAAATGGTACCCCTACCCCTTCTTTTGTAATCTAGAAGGAGCTAGGGTTTTGGACGAACCCTCGGCCATGCATGGCCGGGAGTTTCAGTTAACTGACCCATAGCTTTTTGTTTTGTCGGCAACTTTCCTTTTTTCGTGCTTTGTTAGGTACACGCGGGTTGTAGTGGGTCAGGCAGTGTGCACACGCGTGTAGTAATGGCTTAGAGCGTGTGGGCCTTGACGCAAGAGGATTTTCAAAGAGTTGTTCAGCAGAGTTTTGGCAAAGAAGGGATATGAGTTGGCCTGATGCCAGGTAAGCATGTGTGGTGCAATTTAGGGTTATAACACTTTGTATAAGATATTTGGAGAATGATAATTTTGAAGGTTCTAGGCCTATTCCTACACAACACGGCGAGATCACCTGATCTCATTGACAGTCAATGTATTGATCCCTTTTAGTTTTGGGTTGTTAGTATTTTCAATTGCACGCACCTTTCAATCTATTCAAAGTTGATCAATTAATGTCTCTTGTTACTGTGGAGTTATAAAGCCTCATGATCCCAATGACCACATGCCTCCAACCTTCTAATATAATGATCATTGGGTGACAACATTTATGAAGGGTGATGACTAAGACTAGGGGAAACTTTCAATTCAAGGCTAGGAATGACCAGGCCCAAATTAAGTGAAGGAAGAAAATTAAGAAGGTACATGTGTTGTCCCATTCCATGTACACAACAACGCATCCATTCACTGGGAACAAATTGACGACTCCACTAAATTAGGGTTTATGGTTTACATGATGAATTGATGATGGAAGAAGTGGGTGTGTGAGTCAAATTTGACTCTAGAAACCCTCCCATATCATTAAGGCATCCAAATAGTCTATCCATGTCAAATTTCAATGCATTCAGAAACAGTTTGAAAAAAATTCAAAGTTGGCCCCATTCACAGGTCACTGTTGCCCATGTCTAGTCCTAGTACAATTTCCTTGTAAACTTTGTATAAGATATTTGGAGAATGATAATTTTGAGAATAATAATGATGAATTGATGATGGACATACCTACATCATTGGTATGATTAGGCACAGTCGCACAGAGCTCCTCTTGGTTTCAAGAATAGTTCCTAGGGGAAACC
>ML777170.1:474220-499506 GCA_009831015.1 Picea engelmannii | reverse complement strand
ATCATGCTCAATAACAGTTCTTTCAGGATCACGTTCATGCATCCGTAGCCTGTACCATTTAACCTCAAACAAAACTATTTTAAAGGAATTAAAATCACACTCAATTATATCCTCCAAATGGCCATAGTACCTATTCTCAGTTTATTCCAGATTTATGTCACTTCTAGAGGAAATGTTGGTGACCTTAAACACTGCAGTTATCCCACAATCTGAGGTTTTCATCTTCTCATCCAACATTTTGATGCAAAATTTATGACCATTACACCACATAGCCATGTGATGTTTCAACTGCAACATGGACAACAAGTAAAAAATAAATTTCCAATTAATAATCCTCATATAGGACTTACTAAATATATATTTCAATAATTAAACAAACCAAATACATTCAAAAATTTGGAAAAAACTAGGAAAATGTGGGTAAAAAATTTAACTTGCCTGTTTATCTTTTAAACCAAAGGCTAAGTCAACTTCCCTTGATGTAAGATCAGGAAATTGATCTCAATGAAAATGCGTTGTTTTAATCATCTTACTCACCCCTTCCCACGATAATCTACCGAAGTATTCTTCAGTGTATTCTATTCAATGCTCCATCCAATCAAGGTTGTTTGCAATGTATAAATGTAAAGCATCCCACTTTCGAGCAACTAAATGATAGCATAACAATTTAATATCATTAATTAGTTATTTTTAATAAAGGAATCATTTAATAAATGTATAATATATTAAATCTATGTCAACGTCTAATAATTACCTTTCACAGTCCTCATTTTACCTTTCCCCAATAGGACCTCCCCTTCAAATTTGTTGATGGAGTCGAGATGCCAAATGCGAGGCACATTCATATTTTCTGCTAATTTAGATAGATATTGACTAATAAACACCATGCATTGATATAGCATATATCCCTCAACCATAGAACCCTCTAGACGTGCTCTTTGTCTAACAAAATCCTTCAGTGACTTCAACTGCCTCTCCACCATCCACATTGACCTTGTGTGTAATGGTCCACATAATTCAATCTCCTCAACTTGGTGTATGAGGTAGTGTTCTTGTGCATTGAAAAATGCTAGAGGTAGATACTGTTGCATTTGACACATTAGTCGAGGAATTTCTCTCTTCCAATACCTTATATCTTCTTTATGGATTTATTTTGATGATAGCCACCTACAAAAGTCGATGTAATAAAATAATATCAAGGCATACATAAATTTACAGATAAAAGATAATGTCAATAAGTTTCTCTACAAATCACATAAGAAGTACATTTTCCTTATAAAACAATACTTACCTCATGTATTTTCCAAGTACATAAATAATTTGTTTTATGTTGTTGTCAAAGTCATCTGGGAGAGATAAAGGTAGAACATACTGTAACAAAAAAAATAAATTATTATTTGTTTCCAAAAAATGCGTACCAATAAGGAAATATATATAACCTACTAATTACCTTAATGAATGTATGCCAGTCATGTGTTTTAACCCCACCAAAATCACCTTTTTTAGTTAAGATATTTTGTATGTTCAGACAACATTGAAGGGTGCAAAGTTTAGTATATAGGACAAAGTTGTCCGAAAGACCATGTGCGAAGATGCGAGGAATCATGGAATAGTATTCCTCGGGAATAGTGGGTGCACAAGTTCATTAACACTTTGGATACAACGCCTATAAATTGGTATCTACAAGGTGAACTGTGCCTGACCACTTCAGATTGGTACGGTATGACTCAAAAATTTATTACTACATTTTTGTTTGAAAGTCAGTACCCTTCATTAGATCAAGCATTGCAAATCATGAGACAAAAGGTATTTGAGGAGGTACCTAACCCCCCTTTAGAGCAAGAAGAAGAGGAAGGGACTGCACATTTTCAGTGCTTACAAGGATGTTACAACATAAATGCTGATGAAGACGATTATCCTAGGAATGTGAAAATCACAGAGACTGAGGGCTAGAGAGACATAGAGGGGCCTGTGGTCAAACTACCTTTTATTGGGAAGCCCATTAAAATTAGGAAATTAAATATTGGAACAGAGGAAATACCCAAACTGGCAAACGTTGGAGATTATTGGGATGAGGCCACTATTGACAAGATCACAAAATTGCTACATGAATATCAAGACTTGTTTCCAACCAAATTCATAGATATGAAGGGCATTAAAGGGCCCATGGGGGAGATGAAGATTCCCTTGAAAACAGATGCAAGACTAGTCAAGCAGAGACCCTACAGACTGAATCCTAAATATAAGCAGAAGGTGAGGATTGAATTAGACATAATGTTGGAAGCCAGAATCATAGAACCTGTGGAAGAGTCAGAATGAATCAGTCCTATGGTGGTCCAAGACAAGAAGACATGAGAGATCAGAATTTGTGTAGACTTGAGGAAACTGAATGATGCATTCTTACATGATCCCTTTCCCACACTGTTCACTGATGAAGTGTTAGATAATGTTGGAGGAAAGGAAGTTTACTCCTTCATAGATGGATTTTCAGGGTACCATCATATCAGGATTGCCAAGGAAGATTGACATAAGACCACATTTGCAACAGAATGGGGATCTTTCTAGTACATAGTGATGCCCTTCAGACTAAAGAATGCACCAACCATCGTTTCCAGGGTGGTGGTCGAAGCATTCAAAGATTTTTTACATAAATTTTTAGAAGCATATTTTGATGATTGGACTGCTTTTAGCTTATTAAAAGATCACATTGAATGTTTAAGACTAATATTGGATAAGTGCAGGCAATGGCAGATTGCACTGAATCTGAAGAAGTGCATATTTTTGTCACCTTTTGGAGTTTTTCTCGGACATATTGTATGCAAGCAGGGGTTGTTGGTAGATCCCTCCAAGATCACCATTATTGTTGATCTAACTCCCCCTACTTTAGTGAGATAGTTGCGCATTGCGTTGGGACATACATGATACTATAGGAAGTTCATCAAAGGCTATGCATGGATAACATCACCCATGGAGACGTTGTTAAAGAAAGATCATCAGTTTCAATGGACAGAAGAATATCAGCAGAGATTCGACACACTGAAGCAGAAGATGGTTACTGCGTCGATATTGGTTTTCCCAGATTGGAGCAAATAATTCCATGTGCATGTCGATGCCTCATCCATTTCCTTAGTAGCAGTGTTAGCACAACTAGGAGAAGGAGACATCGACCACCCTCTATCCTTTGCTAGCAGGAAGCTTTCCACAGTTAATATAAATTACACCACCGCCGAGAGAGAAGGACTAGCTATGGTGTATGCACTATAGAAATTTAGACACTATTTACTAGGAGGACATTTCAAGATGTTCACTGACCACTCTGCATTGAAATACCTAGTCAACAAACTAGTGTTGGGGGGGAGAATATGCAGATGGTTGTTGTTATTCCAAGAACATGATTTTGAAATCATGGTCAAGCCAGGGAGGATGAACAAGGGACCTAATCACTTGTCTATATTAGAACATGGAGAAGATCCAACCATCTTGGGAAGCACACATGAGCTCGCCACATCATCACTGTGACAGAGTACTTAACTAGATGGGCCAAAGCAAGAGAAGTTAAGGACTATAGTGCAACTACAACTACACAACTTATATTTGATGATATCATAACCAGGTTTGGATGCCCAAAGATCTTTATGAGCGATCAAGGTGTGCATTTCATTAACAAGACTATTGAAGCTTTGACTCAGGAGTTTGAGGTTCACCACCAGAAGAGTACACCCTACCACCCACAGGCGAATGGTACGATCGAAGCCTTCAATAATATATTGGAGACAATGATGAAGAAGATTTGCAGTGTAAATAGAGATGATTAGGATCTGAGAGTGCTAGAAGTACTATGGGCATACAAAACTACTTGCAAGAAGCTGACAATGCAGACTCCCTTTAAGCTAGCTTATGGCCTAGAAGCGGTTGTACCTATGGAGTACTTGGTTCCTAGCCTGAGAATTGCAGCATTTATAGACATGGATGACACTGGCATTGTTCAAGAGAGGCTTGCATAGTTGATGGAACTAGAAGAATATAGATTTATTGTAGGGTTTCATCAGTAAGTACAGAAAGAATGAGAGAAGGCCTACCATGATAAGCACATCAAAAAGAAGACATTCAAGCAAGGTGACTTGGTATTGGTATATGAAAGCAAGTTTATGAAGCATCCAAGGAAGTTCAGAACACATTGGCTTGGGCCATTTGAGGTCACCTATGTTATAGAAGGAGGAGCTATGCAGTTGAAGACATTGAATGGAGAGTGGAAGGAAGTTTTAGTGAATGGGAGCTGGTTGAAACTGTGTTATGACAACCAACTGCCTCACATCTCTCCATAGAAACCAAATATTAAGGGTCTAGGTACCAGATGCAGTTGAAACTGGGTACCAGACACAAAAAATATAGTCTTCACATGGGAGGGAGGGACAGAACAGAAATCAAGTCGAAGTGATATAGAGAATTCATTCCTTCAATGACTTGGGATGATTCACAGGTGAGTGTTGGGGGCCTGTTGCCCTTGGTTATGGAAGGAAGTGAAGACCAAGGATGAAAGGTGAAGTCATGAACTACACGGAAGGCACAGTGACTAAGATTGGGTCAAAGTGGGTCAAAGAAGCAGAAAAGACAGAGTGAAGTACGAGAGAGCAAGTCATTGGACGAGGAGATCAAGGAAGATAGATAAGCAAAGGATATGTATCATGGACAACTTAGCAAGCGGAGAAAGATACCGATGGATTCTTTGGAGCACCAAATGGAAAAGAAGGAAAGACAGGCTAGCAAAGCCCTGAAATTCCAGGTCAAGTTGACCTAGGGTTTTAGACGCCTAGGGTTTTAGCATCTAGGGTTTTGACACCTAGGTTTCAGCCTAAGTGTGTCTAAGAGTCAATGTAATGTATAAATAAAGACCTAGATGAGTCAGGTGGGGTTGTTCATTATTGGTCGAGAGAGGATATGATTGTTTAAACTGTTAAGAACGATTTTTTGTTAGTGTATTGAGAGAGAGAGAGAAGTGTAGAGTGAGAGCATTCTCATATTGTAATATCTTCAACTAGGTGCGAAGATCAACCCTACAGCTGGGTGCGCAGGGAGGGGATATTGAGAGGAGAGAAAGAGAGAATATCGACAAGCTAAGAGCATAGATGGAACTGTAATATTTCACTTAAAATATCATAAAGCACAATTATGTGGATGTATCCCTAGAGAGAGGGTGAACCCCATATATATTGTGTTGTGTGTGATTGATGTTGTGTTATTTGTCATCTGCTATATTGTTATTGCATTGTTGTGTTAGATCCGAGCTATATCTACAAAGAGAGCTTAAGAGTGGTAGATAAGATCTAGTTGTTGTGTGTTATTGTTGTAGATCCACTTTACATTTCTTCTGGTTGTAGACACCTGTGTCCTACAACCCCCTATTTCTACTTCGGGTGAGACTTCATCTGCTTCACAGGTGTTGCCAAAAGCGCCAGTAGTTAGGGCATGTTGGTGCACTGTTAAAGCTGAACCCTAGTTCTGCCCCTGTGCCAACACCAATCTTTAACATACCCAACCACTCATAGGTCAGGCTATGCCACTTAAACAGGCTGCAACACACCTAGCCACTAGCAGGCGGGGCACATTGTAGTCCCAAGACGAAGTTCTCTGAACTCATCTCAAAATCGAAAGACTTCTCATTAATAAGAGAGGCATGAAAACCACATGCGTAAGACAAGATCCATGCCATAACATAAAAGAGATAAATGGTGTGCCATGCACAACACATAGCCAACAGAAAAGAACATTAAAAATACATATCTCAGAGATAATTAAATACACAACAGAAATAAACATTACACGGAAAACACAGAGGGAACTTATCTTTGCAAGTAAACATTCACCAACTGGTTGCAAACCAAGGAAGTTCCTCCCAACCATAGAAATTTTTTTTCTTTTACTCTCAACAACAGGTTACCCCCGAGCCAGGGTTGTGAATCCATAAGGATGGGTCCTAGGCCAAATCTAAAACACATAGCAGATGGCTAACTAGCTCTCGGGTTTCCCAACCTCACAACAAATCTGAATTTCCAGCTCTCTTTCCCCCTCATCCTGCACAACCCCAAGAAATGAACACCTTTCTGTTCCATGCATTCCCTGAGGTTGTTCCATTTCTCTCCAAGGCTTCAGTGCTACTGGTCAGGAAATATCCCTACTGGAAACTCCAAGAACTCTTAGCTGTGGACAGTTCCATATGAACTTCCATCAATATCATGCACACAGGCATCCATTCCCTCCTGGAATGATCAATAAATCATTACATCCATCCAACGATGGCTCTCCTCTTTCTTCCATTCGTTTCCATGCTCATCCCAAGAGCACATGAGCTAGCAGTAGTGAGTGAAGAGGAACGAAGAAAAAGGGAAGAAGGGGAAGAAGATGAACCAGGGGAAGAATGATCCCCTAAATTTCCCCAAGACATCCTTACGTCGCCATTCATATCCATGCTCTAACCAAGAGTATAGGAATGCATCAAGAGTGAGGCTCCCAAAAAATGAAGAGTGGGACAAGTGTAACAATGAATGAATAAGAACAAGTGAACCCCCACCCAAACCAAAGATGGGTTTATATAATTACTTGGAAATCAAGAACCACATGGCCTCCCCTAAGAAGCTCGTGTAACCCCTTTTCTCCATAAGATGAATTATGGGTAAATAAAATAATAATAAAAATAATTAGCCCCTCAAGCTCCCTCTCTCATGGAATGATATCCCCCTATCTCTTTTTTCCTTGTCGGTCTTGTAGCTAGTGGTGTATTTTATTAAAGTATATGAAGTATTACATTTCCTAGGCACTCTGGCCCCTTTTCAACTTTACCAGCTCACTATCCTAAGTCATATTTACATAATACATTATAGTTCATAAGGGTTAGAACCGGGATGTTACATATATCCCTAAAGTTAGTAATCCTGGAGTGACATAGCTTGCTAACGTTATTGACGATGTGGCACTGGATGAGTGGCTATCACGTGTCACTTAGATTCGTAACTTACCCATACCTAACATTCCAACTGGACCTTGACACTTTTCATCATTTGATTACGCCATGTGTCTTTTCCGACATGGTCTTGTTGGCGTGGACTATGATGACATGGGATCTTAATGTCTGTGCTACATGTCTTACTTCATGACTTCAAAGCTCCGGCCTTTGGGTGAACTCATATGTTATGAACCCTTTTTCATAGAAGTGGTTAGAGACAAAGTTGACCACCATTGGATCCACCTAACCTCATCCAACGGTCACTATGCATTGCCCATATATAATGGCTCTCATTCAGTTCAGGACTTCGAGGCTCCATCCTTCGGGTAAACTTACCTGTTCTTGGATTCTTTTTGCTGGAGTGGTCAGTGTCGAAGTTGACCAAAATTGTACCCACCTATCTTGATCCAACGGTCATCATGCATTGTCCATATCTGATGGTCCTTATTCACTTCGGGACATCAAGGCTCCGTCCTTCGGGTAAACTTACATGTTCTTGGCTTATTTTTTCCAAAGTGGTCAGTGTCGGAGTTAACTGCCAACGTTCCTTTGTGCACTTTGAATAGATCAACGGTTGAGGGGATTTCATGATTCAATGGTCGACGGGATTTCATGACCCTAAGGCTTCGACCTTCGGGTAATTTTACCTGTTCTAGACTCATTTTTTCCGAAGTGGTCAACACCAGAGTTGACTACCTTCTAATCTGACGATTCAACTTTTCCATTCCAAATCGATGGCTAATACTTAACTCTAGATAAAATCTTGATCTAATGGTTGGGAAACCATCTGAAGCTCTTACTTCAGATATGATGTTTGATATTTAATCCTTCCCAACCTATAACTTCACCTCGATCTAACGGTCTTGGATTGTCCCTAAATAAGAATGAATGACTCATGTGCGTAATCTCTTCTGATATTTGATTAACATTCTTCCTTTTGATCTATTCATCGCTCTTTCTTCTGATATTTTAATAACTATTTGTGCATTTTTTTATGCACTAATATTCAGTCGCTAACCCTCATGAGCTATGAATTTCTTGTGCTTTGTTACTCCTTCTGTACATGGATTCTCTCCATGCTACCTCTCTTTATATTTAGATTCATAGGATCATTTTTTATCCTATCGTGATCAACAGTAATCAGGAAGTTCTTTTTCCACAATTGATCTTCCTTTGCCCCAAGGTGATCTTCCTTTTCTCTGATTACTGTACATATTTGAATCATGTTTCCATCAATGACAACACACAATAAATAATTCCAACACCAAAGCCACGAAGTGCCAAAATCACGCAGGTCATCAGATAAAGGGAAGAAAAATGTGGATCGTCTGTTTGGTTGATGACATGTCTTATGCCATGTGGCAGGGGTGTCGTGTGGGGGAACATGTCACATGAATTCAGTGCCTTTTGGACCTCAACCTGTCCATTTCTGGGTGACATGTGGAACACATACCAAGGGTCCATGTCACCATAGGTGACATCAACATGCAATGTCATCTCCAATATTATGGCCTCCGTGAATGTCCAATATCTCTACCAGCGAAAGTGTCTAAGGCAGAAGTTGTGAATTCACACATACCATCGATCTAATATTCCTTCGGGACTTTTCTCAACTATTATATCAACCAGTGGAAAGATGGTATAAGAACTTCGATAGGTATCACTCCGGGGGAGTTGAACAACTCGGGAGTTGTAATATATTGGAGTCCTAGAGTGCTAAAATCCCAAAATGAATAAGGATCATCCATCCCAATGCTTGATTATGTCATGGTCATTGGATTAACTAGTGGAAGGATAGTGTAAGCAGAGTTGTTAACCGACGGTAAGTGGTCATCGTCACTTTATGACCACTTTAGCAGGTAAAAATCCGAGGGAGTTGAATGAATTGAGATTTGTAATGTCCCAAAGTCCCAGAGCACCAAAGTCTCGAATTAATTAAGGATTGTCCGTCCTAACACCCGATTAATTCATGATCATCGATTTCCTGGAGCCTCTAGATGGGTCAAGATCATCTAGTCAATGGGATATTAAATCTCAACCGTCTGATCTACTAGTGGAGATAATATAGGTGCTTCGGTGAAGTGTACTTTGGGGATTATTACTCTAGAAAAAGGCATGAATGTCAAAGTCTAGAGGACCTAGTTCCAACATCGGTCTCATGCTAAGGTGAAGGGGTTGATTAGAGGCATGAAAGGCCTAGAAGTAAACAAGCTCATGAACACTTTTTCAAACGAGGTCATGTGTGGAAAAATACAGAGAAAGGCGCTAAAGGGTGAATAAGCATGTGGGCTCGAGCCCGCGGTCACAAGGAAAGTGGATTGAAGGAAGTTCCTATGAAGAATTCTAATTTTGTACCAATTTAAATGGGATGTGGAATAATTCGACAAGATCCTGTTGCAAAACAAAAAAAAGAAGGTGAACGTGACTTTTTTGGGAAGCCATAACTTTCAACTCAGATATCAGACTGGGGCAAGAGTATAATCGTTTGAAATATGATTCAGAGGAGAATAAAATTGAATTGTTATAATTTGGATAATGATAATATACTTCTTCATTAATTAAGCAAAAATAAGACATGTAGCAGACAAATTTGTAATATGCATAATTCTAACAAAATGGTTGCTTGCACATTTTGCAAAATTAGGGGGTATAAACATATCAATTCAGTATAAGAATGCATATTCAAGAAATGGAAGAAGGAGAGGGAGTTTATAACCATGATAAAGAGGCCAAAGGGAAAAATATCAGTTTTGGTAATGTAGAGACATAATCAAATGGGCACAGGAGTAGAGGGGAGAAAGAAACATTATTAGAGACTATGAGAAGCCTAAAAATAGAAGT
Source organism: Picea engelmannii (assembly GCA_009831015.1). Classification (NCBI taxonomy): domain Eukaryota; kingdom Viridiplantae; phylum Streptophyta; class Pinopsida; order Pinales; family Pinaceae; genus Picea; species Picea engelmannii. The sequence continues at coordinate 489,665 of ML777170.1, read as the reverse complement.
GCATAGTTACAAAGAAGACAATGAGAAGTTGATGACAGAAAAAAATCAGATAAATTCTCAAGTAATGCAAAGCTTAAATTAGTTGCATAGGAAAACAAAAAATGGATCAAATTTAAGACGGGAGGAAGAGGGCAGGTATTGTGAAATAAGAGATAACTACAACAGAGCTAGTTATTCAAGAAGTGTTAGCAAAAATCATAGACATCACTCACCTCACTCAGCAAGGAAATTTTATGCATCGGATTATTTCATAAGAATCCCAGAAGTGTCTCTTGTTAGGCACCAAAGAACAAGACATGAATTGGATAGTTTGCAAGGAGAGATGAGGAAGCTTAAGCCACCATACTTTGATGGTGAAAGAGAAATGAAACATGACGTTGAAGAATGGTTTCTTGGACTCAAGAGGTATTTTCAATTGCATAACTACTCATCAAACCTAGAATCCATAATTGGCACATACCATTTACATGGGAAAGTTGCTATGTGGTGGGATCAGCTGAAGAAAGTTGAGCACGTTAATGATTTTCAGTTCAAGAAATATTTTCAGGAGCACCTTTCCTAGCACTTCTATGATAAGAAAATGTAGGATTTATTTGAACTCAGACTAGGAAGCATGACCATGGAAGAGTATGAAAAGAATTTCTTTGGATTTCTAAAGTATGTGGGGTTTATAAAAGATGCGAAAGTGAAAATACAGAGGTTAGTGGACTTCCATCATTTTATAAAGAGAATATTCAATATGATGAACCCAAGACTTTGACTGAGACCATAAGGAAGGATAAGTACCTGTATGAGAAAGAAAAGGGCAGAGAGTCTTTGCAGAAATATTGGAAGAATAAGAAGGAGAATTATAACCAGAGAAAGAAAGGATTCAAACCTCCTTTCAATAGAAATAGCCCAAATAAAAATCAGCCAGACCAGCCTGCTAAGGATGAATCCAAGAGAGAAGTCTCCTTGGTAAAAAGGGGAAGACCACCGATCCAATATTGGGGATGCAAAGAAGATCACGTGTACAAGGATTTCACTCACATAAAAGACAAATTGAAGACCGTGCACAACATCAAAGAGGATACAATAAAATAAGACATGTGAAGAATATATGCAGCCTTAGATGATCGACAAGCATAGTATCAATCCAATATGATCGAGGTGGAAGGTAAGATCATTAATCAGCCTGTTTCTATTTTAATTGATTTAGGAGCAAGTCATTGTTACATTGATCCTAAAATAGTGGATAGATTACATTTGGAGAAAAGTAAGCTTGAAAAATCAAGTTTGGTTCAGCTAGCCACTGGAACCAAACGAAGGATCAATGATATGGTCAGATCTTGTTCCATAAGTTTGAACGAAGTGAATACTAATATTGATATAAATATTATACCATTGGGGTCTTATGATATTATAATTGGAGTGGATTGGTTGGAAAAGAATCATGTTGTCCTAGATTGGCATAACAAGACATTTACATGTCTTGATGAAGAAGGAAAGCATAACACTGTGAAAGGAGTTCCAAGACCCATTTCTATAAGGGAGATTTCAGCCTTACATCTAAAGAGATGTTTCAAAAAAGGATGGAAATTGTATGCATCCCATGTGGAGGAGACAGAAAATAAAAAAGGGCCAAGACTTGAAGAATTTTTGGTACTATAAGAATTTGAAGATGTATTCCAAGAAATACTAGGGTTGCCACCAAAGAGGGAGATAAATTTCTCTATTGATTTAGTGCTAGGAGTTGCCCCGATATCAAAAACACCTTACAGAATGAGTACACCAAAATTAAAAGAATTGCAAATGCAATTGGAATAATTGTTGAAGAAAGGATACATACGTCCAAGTGTTTCACCTTGGGGAGCATTAGTACTCTTTGTAAAAAAGAAGGATGGAACATTGAGGCTGTGTATTGACTTTTGACACATGAATAAATCCATTGTGAAGAACAAATATCCTCTACCCAGAATTGATGACCTCTTTGATCAGTTAAGAGGGGAAAAGATATTTTCGAAGATAGACTTGAGATTAGGATACCATCAGGTAAGAATCAAGGAAGAAGACATCCATAAGAATTTCTTTAGAACTAGGTATGGGAATTATGAATTTGTAGTGGTGCCATTTGGACTGTCCAATGCACCAGTTTTTTTTATGTGCTTAATGAATGGAATATTTATAAATTATTTGGATAAGTTTGTCATATTATTCCTGGACAACATACTTATCTATTCTAAGTCAAAGGAAGATCATGAACATCACCTAAGATTGGTATTGCAAGTGTTGAGGAAACATCAGTTGTATGCCAAGTTTACTAAGTGTTCTTTTTACCGAGAACATATCCATTACTTGGGAAAAATTATTTTAGAACAAGGTATAGCAGTGGATCCAAAGAATATTGAAGCCACTAAGGATGGACAACACCCATGAATTTTTCATAAGTTATATATTTTATGGGATTAGTTGGTTACTACAGAAGGTTTATAGTGAGTTTCTCTAAGATTTCTCATCCCATAACTTCTTTGTAAAAGAAGGGAATTAAATTTGAATGTATAGCTAAGTGTGAAGAGAACTTTAATTTGTTGAATGAATTACTTGCTAGTGCACCTGTTTTAAATATTGTTGACCCAATTGAAATTTTTGTGGTATCTACACATTCATGCAAGGAAGGAATTGGTGGATTCCTCACTCAAAATGGATATGTCATTGGTTATGAGTACAAAAATATTAAGGAACATGAGAGGAACTATGCCACACATGAATTGGAACTTGCTGCCATTGTTCATGCATTGAATATGTGGATTATCTTGTGGGAAAGAGATTTGAATTAAGAAAAGACCATATTGGTTTGAAATATCTTTTTGAACAACCAACTTTGAATGCCGGGAAAATGTGATGGATGGAATTTTTAAGTGAATACGATTTTGACATCAAGCATATCAAAGAAAAAGAAATAAAGTTGATGATACACTTGGTAGAAGAGTACATCTCATGCATGCTACAACCATTAATATGCATCAATCAGATTTAAAGAGCAGAATTTTAGATGTTGTTGTTACAGATTAGCATTACCTATAGGTAAAAGAAAGCTTATAGGAAGAAAATGTACAAAAAAAAATTAAAGAAAATGAGATGAAGGAAGATGGATTACTTATGCATAAAAATAGAATTAATGTTCCTAGTTTCAGAGAAATTAGGAATTTGGTATTAAAAGAAATGAATAATGTTCCATATGTCAGACATCCTAGTTACCAGAAAACAATTGCAGCAGTAAGAAGCCAATTCTTTTTCCATGAATGAAAAAATATATTGTTGGTTACATTTCCAAATGTATGGAATGTCAGAGAGTGAAGGTTGAGCTTAGGCACCCAACGGGGTTGCTACAACCATTAACAATTCTAGAGAAGAAATGGGAAGTCGTAACCATTGATTTTATAACTAAATTTCTTAGAAAAATAAGACAACACGATTCAATCATGGTAGTGGTTAATAAATTGACAAAGGCTACTCATTTTGTTCCTGTAAAAATGACTCATACAATAGCTAATATTGTGGAAATTTACATGAGGGAGATTGCTAGGTTGCATGGGATTCCTAAGGCAATTGTTTTAGAAAGAGACACAAAATTTACTTCAAATTTCTTGAGGGGATTGTTTAAAGGATTTCGTACAAATATGAACTTTAGAAAAACATACCATCCACAGTCAGATAGGCAGACAAAACGAGTTAACCAAGTAATTGAAGGCATGCTTAGGATGTATGTGTTTGACACATCAACCACACTTAGAGGGGGGGTGAATGAGTGTGGGGATCATTTTCAAAACTTTTCCTCTTCACAAACTTCTTATTTATCAATCACCATTTACTCATTACTTATTATTGTCATTCATAACCAGTCAAATGTAAATATACATCAATAATAGATAACGACAACATATATCATCAATAAACCATCACCACAAGGAACACAAAGAACACAAGATGTATGTACAATTTTATTTTTATTACGGACTACAATCCTTGGGTTATCAACAACAACTGAATAGAGTACAACTCTACAAGATCATCAGCTCTATAATGCAAGACTCATCTTACACACTCAACACCAATTGAGATTAGGCAACAATCCTCAACAGATACCAATATGTCAATAGGTACGTGGTCTGTCGGTAGTGCAACACATGTATGTACGCGCCCTATCAGTAGTACATCTCACGTATGTACATGGCCATTCTGTATTATAGCCTGCGTAACTCTTCTGAGTTACTTAGGGTTTTCTCTTCAAGATAAAATCAGATCCTCTGCAGCCTTCAATCACATTCACTTATGTCTTTCATTGTCGAATATGAACCATAACAAATCATAAGACATCCAAGCTCTCCAACAACTTACTTATGCTTCTCAACCATACAATATTAATGCTACTCAATCATGTATAAGAAACCATTATACTATAGAAATCATATCAGTACTAAATTATGAGAGGCTTGCTCACACCATCAACCAACACAAACAAAATCACAACAACCATACCAAGAATGCCTTAAGCATTCACCATACAACAAGAAAGAGTATCCATCATGAAAACTATGTGACCATACCTTTTGAACCAATGGATAGATCTGATGTATCTGAGCATTGTAGACCTTCCTGGGATCTTGATATCAGAATCTATAACCTCTGCATCTTCATCTTCTCAAGTTTCATATATTTACCAACATGTATGCACCCTATACACTGCCAACCTGCATACGCCTCAGTATGTACGCACCCTATACATAGTCATCCTGCATACGCCTCAAAAAATAGGGTTTTTGAACTTCCAAAACTTTCGTTGTCGAGACCTCGGACTTATGGAAACTTTGATGCGTCCATGAGATACTCAACTCAACATCTCTCTTAGAATAGATCTTCAAGATATGTTCAAGAGATTCATTTCACAAGAGACCCTTGCCTTTTATTTATAATCTCCAAGTACCTTCCTTAGAAGGATCTTCTAGGTCACTTTGCCGACATAGCAACTTTAGGTCACTTTGCCGACATAGCAACTTTGTCCACATAATCACTTAAGTTCAACTTTTCCCAATTTTCCACTTGCCCATGTATCCAATAGCCACTTGACCACTTAAACTTCTTTCCTCATTTTAGGGTTAACCTTCTCATAACTACTTTCCATAAATAGAAAGTTCTCCATTTACTTTATTATTTAAATAATCCTCCTTGACTTTGTCACTTCTCTTTATTATTTAAATAATCCTCTTTGATTTTGTCAGATCACTTTAATATTTAAATAATCCTCCTTGACTTTGTTACTTCACTTTATTATTTAAATAAGCCTCCTTATTTGCAAGCACTTTGACTTATTTGACCTTTTTGGGCTTCAAGCCAACATATGAGGGTCCTCCAATTTCGTAGGGCCATAACTCTCAAATCGTGAGGATTTATGTGATGTTCCACATACCACCGGAAATGGCATGACAAGCACTATCCATCTAGGATAGTTTCACTAATAAATTCACTAATCTTCATCTCATTAATCCATAACTAAGCATGGGTTACCTAACCATACTTCTAGGATAACTCAACCGCAAAGCATCTTCCCGTGAGGGCTTTTACCATAAGGGAACCACTTTGGAGTTTTCCAAAAAGCATATTTCCATGAGGGATTTCACCATAAGGGGACCACTTTGGAGTTCATCCATTTGTACAACCATGACAAGACAATAATGAGTCATATTTACATCAATATATCACTGTGACAATATATCACTATGACATTGTCCTTTGTCATTGATTCCATGCATGATCACATGATCCAACGATCAATACATGAATGCATCAAACCATCAATGACAACACATCAATCCATATTCATCTATGCATAATATATCAATGAAAAATCATTGATCCATATTCATCTATGCATGACATCATATGACTATGATTCCACTTGATATCAATCCATTCACATCAAGGACAATACATACTTCATCAATATACTATGATAAGACATTGTTAATTTGACATCAATCAACATCAATCATTTGAAATCAAACCTTTGACCTTTGACATCATTCAATCATCCTTTGGCATCAATCAATTCCTTGAAATCAATCTGTTGACATCAACCAATCAATCATCCTTTGGCACCAATGAAAACATTATTCAACAGTATGTGATGGATAAGCCATCTAAGTGGGAGGATTAATTGCACTTGGTTGAGTTTTCCTATAATAATGGGTATCAAGATTCATTGAAAATGAGACCATTTGAAGCTTTGTATGGTAGGAAATGCAATACTCCAATGAGTTGGGACAACCCAATAGATAGAGTGGTACTTGGGCTAGAATTGCTCAAGGATATGGAAGACCAGATGGTTAGAATTAAGAAGAATTTAAGGGCATCTCAAGATAGACAGAAAATTAATGCAGATAATAATAGGACATCTATAGAATTTAAAGTGGGGGAGCATGTTATTTTAAAAGTGAATCCCCAGAAGATATCTTTAAAGTTGGGTAGTTGTACAAAGATAGCAGCCAGATTCTGTGGTCCATTTGAGATATTGGACAGAATAGGGCCAGTTGCATACATGCTTGCATCACATGCTTCCATGAATGTGCATAATGTATTTCATGTTAATTTGCTAAAAAAATATGTACATGATCCTAACCATGTTATTGATTGACATCTAATTTAGGTAGAGACAGAGGGAGAATTTCAGGTCCAGCCAATGCAGATATTGGATAGAAAAGTCAAAATGCTCTGGAATCGAGTTATAGAGCTGGTAAATGTCCAATGGACCTGATATGGTCCTGAAGATGCTACTTGGGAGAATGAAGATACCATGCAGGCAGAGTACATGCAAATTTTTGAATAAATTTTGAAATTTTGATTTATGTTTTGTATATGCACTGAGGACAGTGCCAAAATAAGGGGGAGGGGAATGTAATACCCTAGTTTTGAGCCCCATATTAAATAATGTATTTTGTGAATTTATGAAAGGACAGAGTGTCCGAACAATTAAAAGAGGGAAATGTTCCTAGGAAATGTAATGTTTTGATCCTTATTAATAATAAATACATCATTGGCTACTAGATGGATAAGGACAAGAGTTATAGAGGGATATGATTCCACAAGAGAGGGGGATTGATGGGATAAGTGTTTATTTTATATTTTTATTTACCCATTTTTGTTTTAATGGAGAATATTAGTTACATGATCTTCTTGGGGGAAGGCCACGTGGTTGTTTAATTCCAAGAAATACATAAACCCATTTTGGTTTGTTTGGGGGTTCACTCACTCACTCATTTTTCATTGTTCATTGTTCACACCTTTCATTATGTTCTCTCTTCATCCATTCTTTCACCCACTCTTCATTACTCATTCATTTTAATCTTGGCTTGGGAAAGAAAAACGAATTGTGGAGAGGAGCCATGGTTTTGTTGGCAGTAATGACTGCTAGTGTATTCCAGCCATGAATTAATTCCTACATGTCTAAGATGCATGGGAATGTGTTAATTTTTTCCCACATCTGTGAATCCCGAGAGTCCTAGATTCTTGACCAGATGCATTGGAGACCTGGAAGGAGGTGGAATTCTTGAGGGATTGTGTGGCAAAGAAGGGGGTCCATTTTCTTGGGTTGTACAGGCTGGGTAGAAGAGAGATGGTATACTTTGGATTGTTCTGTCTACTGAGAAGCCTGTGAGATATTGAGTGTTGATTGGTTTGGGAAGCTGAGTGACATTATGGAACCATCATTATGGATTCATAGCCCTAGCTCGGGGGTGACATTGTTTTTCAGACTTAGAACAATAGTGTCTAAGGTTGGGTGGAATGTCCTTGGTGTGCATCTAGTTGGTGATTCATTTCATTAAATATAAGTGATATTTTTCATGTGTTTCTCTGCTTATACATTTATTTCCGTTGTGTATCGATTAATATCTCTGAGATGTGAATTTTGATGTGCCTAATTGTTGGTTATTTCTATGCATGGCATGTTTAAACATTCCTTATGTTGTAGCATGAATCTTGATCTCTGCATGTGAATATTTCATGCTTCTTAATTAATTAAAAATTTATCGAAATTCAAAATTAGTTCATAAACGAGATTGAAGTAGCATGCCCAGGCTGTGGGTGGTTGGGTAAGTTACATCCTTCCATATCTTGATATTTGTGTACATCATTTCTTCGATGAAGGATTAATGTTTTATAAGCCTCTTCGGAAAACAAATTATCATTTTCATCCCAAAATGATGGTATTACCTTTTGAAATACAAATATGAGTTTATTTATAAATAATCGACCACCCTTAAAAAAAATCATTACACAAAGTTTGAGCATTTTGGACCAATTGCTTCTTTGCAAGTAATCTGGTGGAATCCATTGTAAATGAAATTCTGTCATTGACCCCTAATGTCTTCAACTCATCCCAAGATATTGTATTTAACAATTTAATAAGATTATCAACAATTATAGGCTTATCACCCAATTCAGTCCCAATTTTATCTATTCTTTGTTGAACTTGGCAAGCTAAAGATCCTGCATCTTGTAGCAGAGTAAAATGCTTCCCTACCTGGGATACTTTTGCAATCATCCAGTCCCATAGTATATGTTTATCTCCAATTAAATAATTCTTACCAATAAATTTACGATTAGCTTGGTCCATATCTTTCTGTAGCTTTTTCTTAGTCTTCTCAGATTCACCCATGAGAAACTCTCTTTCTTTAATCTATTCATGTAGAATATCAACTTGTTCTTCTTGTGTTGAAACGATTATCTTTAGTTGTTCTACTTCCACCTCCTCAAGATTTGATTGTGATAGAGTTTTATCCAACTGTTCTGAATAATATTTCGGTGTTACCTCTTATGACACTTGAGATGAAGGAGGAGGTTTTACTGTTATGGATTCTTGTTTCTCTTTTACCAATTACACAAACAAGGTTTCATACTGGTTGACCTTCTCATTCAATCCCATCACCCGCTCGACCATTTTTTCTTCTTCTTATTGAAATTCCATTAGCTCCTTGGTTTGTACATGTTCTTTGGTTGGAATCTTACACTTTTCTATCAACACCTATATCTCTACATTATTTTCCTTCACAAGAGATTGAACGAGTTTAGGATCATTCGTGTTTGCACCTAGAGCAATGACATTTTCTTGTAGGTTTATTATTTTAACCTGCTTTTCCTTATTTGACCATTTTTCCTGTCTCAATTGATTCACAACTTTCCTAACCATTTTCTCCAGCTTACTCTTTCTGGCAGTAGCTTTTAACAGATCACTGAAAACCACCTCTCATGTCTATCTATGTAAATCAATTTTTTCAGTAGAATGAATATTATCTAATTTTTATGTCATATGGGTAGCTTCATAATCATAAATTGATTGAATATTTTATGAGATTGGCTCAAGAACAAGAATTTTTAATAACCCCTCTTTCAAATCAACAATAGAGAGTAATTTGGGTTGTGGTTGGTCCTTTTTCCATGTTTGAGGGTAGATTTGCTTGTTTTCTTGACTAATTTGTATATTGATATCACTAAAATGTTTGAAAACATCCACTTTAGGTTGTTGTTCACCTCCAATAGATGATGTCCCTATTTTTTGAATTTCTTCTCTAGAAACCAAAGCTGAAAGAAAATGAGCTAAAGAGAAAACCTCTTTATCCATAGGCTCCTCATAGGTTTTCTCTAGTGAGACGATTTCATCTGAATTCACATCTTGCTCCATTGCCTCTTCAATTCTTGACTTTTTTATTTCTAGTTCATGTGATTATATTTGATCCGCATCCATTTCACTAGTGGCTTCATGTTCCCCTCTTTTTTTTCTATTATCCACCTTTTGTTTCTATTATCCTCCTTTGTTTCTATTATCCTAGATTCTAAAAAATCACATCAACATGGACTTCAGGACCTGAAACCATTTTTGAATTTCTATCAACTTCAATTTGTTGTTGAAGGCCTCCCTTGATTAAGTTTAAAACCTGACCTCAACTATCCATGTTTGCCAATTTTTCTAGCTCAGGAATGGGTTGATGAAAGTAGGGGCCCAAACCCAATTTAATTATCCTATTTGAAATGATTTTATGTGGATCATATTTCCAGGGTTTTCCATGAATCAGATCCAATGCATCCAACATTCTCTAAACAACATTTTGAGCTTCTCTTGATCTCACAATAAAATGACCAAAATCTTGTGGAAACTTAAAAGTGATCTTGTGATTTGTAGAAGCAAAATGATTTTGAATTGAATTGAATCTCTGGTGTATATACTCCAAAGAAACAATTATGGTAGTTAAATAGACAAGTAACTTGAAAGGTGTAAACTCTCAACCATACACCCTTATAATTTTACAATCCTTATACATGTACCAATCTCCCACTCTTGTCTATGGGTTCAATTGTAGTACAATCCTACATTCAGGGTGAATTCAAACATTAAATTACTAGATTTTATTAACAAATTGAAATAGTGTACATGATTTTATCAACAAATCTAGTAAATACCTCATTTTTAGTATGCTTCCTCATTAAAGGTGTCCATTCAGTCACAAAAGAAGGGTTACCTAGCTCATCCTATGTTTTTGTTTCAATATGCTTGAAATTGAAGGACTGAAAATACAAAATGAGGTATACCAAATATGACTGGTTTCTAAAACACCTTGTTACGTTGAAATTCTTGAACTACAAATGAATTTCATTTGCTAGGTACTTTATATAATTGAATTTCATTAAAGGAGTATCATGTGGGGGAGGGATTGCTGCCATGAACCCTAGAATTGTTTCATCAATGGTATTATCATGTTCATATCCTATGATTAAGGACATCATAGAAACGGATTCCCTTCCGGTGTCGAGAAGGATATCAACTTTATATGGTGGTGGGGATTATGGAACAAAATATCCCTTGCCCATATATCTCTATAAAAGGATCACTTTTGGGTTTTGTTCCAAAGACCTATATTTTCCTATTAAGAATTCCTCTTGTAACATCTTTAAATCAAGGTTTTCAGGTAAGGCCAACATTTGGGAATGGCTACAGGGATTATATTAAAGATGGTCGTAGACCCATCTATTGATAACACATAGTGTCGTTGAGGATTATAGCATTGGTCACAGAGGGATACTAGCTAAGGAAAATCATAGGTCTCATGTATAATATATTTGGCAATGTCTAACTCCCGGGTTCAAATTCGATCACGAGAATCCATGAACCTACCATAGGATGCTTGTCCTATCTTATAGGGAGTAGTTCGCGTCATCTTAGTTTCATAAATTTCCCCATATCTATCAGATAAATGTTGGTATTCAGAAGGGGGTTTGGCTAGACATTTTGGTTTTGCAGGCTTCTTTTGAGCATCCATTTTTGTTCACATAGGCTAATAGAATAGTAAAAGATTCAATGAGCTTTAAAATCTATGAAAAATTTACCTGGTGATGTTTCCACACAAACTTCCTGTTGGCAGAGTCGAAATACTGATGGATATTTATTTCCCAACAATCCAAAATTTGAAGCTATTTTGTTTATTATTCCTTCCAAAACTTGACATTGTACCAAGTAGGCATGGAATTTCATGTTCACCCTCCCTATCAAGTGATTTTTTTATGATGGGTAAATTTTTCAAGTACCTTTAGAATTTACAGTTTACCCAATTTTATAGAATGTAATTTGCTTTTGTTATACATCATAGTGTCTGTGAAATATAACACACACACACACACACACACATATATGTATCACTAGAACACTTCTATAAAAATTATGAACAAATTCTTATTAAATGCAACACTTATTACATAACACAATCCACATTTATCGATAATGCATATGATAATTTTATTGTACTATGTATCAATGGTACAACACTTTTAGAAATTATTCATAAATTCTTATTAAATATAATACTTATTACATGCCACGAATTACGAGATACAATATTATGAACATGTCCAACAAAATGATCAAAGAATCCTAATTGTTTTCAACAATCCAAAATTATCACTATAATCTTCCATGGAGGATTTAGAAATTACATAGAAGTAACCATAGTTGAAAAATAGAGAATGATCAATACTAGCATCATACAATCATAATGCACTTAATCAGTCCACTTGGAAACACCTCAGATATTTAATTTTTGGGCCCATATTTCATGATGTATAGCACACTAACCAGACCACTTGAGAACACCTCATTTGATATTTCTTTTTCGGGGGAGATCTATCAGTCCACTTGGCAACACTGAATTTGATAATTCATTTTCAGGGCCCATCTTTCATGGCGTCATAGCGCACTTACCATACCAAACCACGTTTGAAGTTGAGTGGTTTTACTTTTAGTAGCGCATCATTACATAAGTGGTAATACTTTACCACCTAGAGGATGCATGATAAATGAGAATCCACCATGTCAACATAGTGGTTTCTGCTATGTGGATCAATGGACCAAAATTAAGTGACACATACGTTCATGACCCACGTTAATTGAGAACCCTTGATCTTTTGCAATTTAAAAATTCAGCTCATCGCCATACCATGCTTCCAAATATTGCTTTGTGGTCACACAAGCACACTTAATTAGTCCACTTGGAAACACCTAATTTGATATTCATTTCTGGGGCCCATCTTTCATGACCTCATAGCGCATTAACCATACTAAACCACCTTTTAAGTTGACTGGTTTTACTTTTAGTTGCATGGATAATTACATAAGTGGTAATACTCTACCACCTCAATGATGCACACTAAATGAGAAGCCACCACGTCAATGTAGTGGTTTTCTCTATGCAAATCCATGGAACAAAATTAATTAATATTAATGTTTACAACCCATGTTTTATTACAACCATTGATCTATTGCAATTTAAACCGTCATATTATTTCCATACCTTGATTCCAGGGATATTTGATGATTGGATTGATTGTAGTGTGGTATTAACCAAAAATGCTACCAATACTTTTCCAAAGAGTTGTGTCTTTGCTGGGAAAACTACAAGGTTTCATCAAGTGCATCTTGAATCCTCTTCATCTTCCATATTTTCCCTTTCCTCTTCAATATCCTCTTTGTTTCCTTGTTCTTGGTAACATACTAGGGATGAATTCCCTTAAAAATATAATAATTATATAGGAAGGAGGTAACAAGCTATACCTCCTATAGTTGGATCCTCTTTCAGGTATCAAGCTACCTTGGTTCCTCTACCTATTGCTTCCTAAACTCATGGTCCGAATGTGCTTTAGGTTCACTCAATTAATCTTAAACTCTAGCAGGTGTTACATTTATGAAAATAAGATTTGACCTGACAACCTTTCTGATTTTTTATATTTCAACTACCAATCAAAGCTAAAGCCAACACCATTAGCCCCAACCCATGTTTATGCACCCAATTTTGTGTTGACTAAAAGAACCCATATGTAATTGATTTGTGGAGTTATCATTGGTGCTATGTTCACTAGGTATTACACTTATTTATGCCCACATTACCAAGGTGATGCACCTAAGGGGTTATAAGAGGTAATTTGTAATACCCCAAGGCCGAGCCCTTGATTTTTAATCATGAAGTGTAAACATGTTTCATAGGTTGGTGAGACAAGTAATGATAAGATAAGAGGCTTATGTGATATTTGGGCCAAACTTCCTAGGATGCTAAGGCCAGGAGCCTATTTTGTATACGTAAATATTCAAATCATTAATATAAAAGCATCACTGGGTGAAAAAAGACCACATTGAAAGAGTATGGAGGACTAGGCTCCACTAGGCTGGGTAAGCGATGGGGCTGAGAGGCTGGAAAAATGGGATAAGATTAAGAGATTAAATATTAGAGAATAATATATATTATTATTCTAAATGTTATGAGGAGGATATGAATTTATCCTAAGTTCCTTTGGGAAGGGGAACAACTCCCAAATGGAGAGGAACGTGCTTCATGAGCACCATGTGTCATCTCAGGCACATGCAAATATATGTGGGGATTTTGACTATTTCAGGATATTTTCCCATTCCTTCCACTCACACATGCAACCAACAGGAAATCAATAAAACCTTGAATGCCATTGTTGAACCCTCGACCATATCAAACCTCTACAATGAGCCCAAACTGATATCTTTGTTGAAAATGTACCTTGTAGGTTGCTTGTGCTTCGTTATGCCATTACCATGCCCCACATCTAGTTTTTATTGTTTCCATCACCCTTTCCCGTGTGTTGAGGAGATGGATTGAAGAAGTAGGTTGTCAAGCCTGTGATAAATTATCTCCAGGTGAGAGAGTTTGTTGAGGAAGTGAGTTCTCCTGGAGGGAGTCCAGTAACAACTACATAGCTCTAAGAAATCCTATCCAACGTGTTTTTTAAGCCCCGGAAAGCAGGTGGAGCAGCCGATGGTTTGTGTGACCGTAAAGGTCTATACTCCTGGGGTGGGACAGGCATGTGGGGAATGAGAGTCTGTGAGTGGTGGGGGTAAGTGGCTCTTTGGAGGAAATCCTTCCTGTGAACTGGTGCAACTTCTTGTTGTCCTTTCCTAGCCTAGGAATCCCTTGCCCGGTGGATTTTAGTCCCAATTCAGGGGTGACCCACTAATGTTGGCCCTCCACCAAGATTTGTGGAAACTTTGGTCGTGTTTGACCATTTTTGGGACTTCGACAGGCTAGTCGAATATAGAGTGCCTAGGCGAAGCAGAGATCATGGGATCTCTCCCCCTTTTACGGACCTTTTGGGTTTAGGTTTTATGTAATGGGTATGGGATGTCGGACCATGGGTTTACCCATGATGAGGCCTATTTTGTAATGTATAAATAGATAGCTAAGTGATGTAAGAAGTAGTAAGTACTACAATCTATGTGATTGTAGTCTGATTGTGCTAAGTGAAAATACTTGTGAATGCTTTGTGCATATTGTTGAGACTTACAGAGCTAAGTGCAAGTATTTTGTAATTTCTTTGTGTAGACAGATTTTATGAAGGATTTGTGATGTGACCTACTCGGGGAAGGAAGATCTGGAGAGGTGCGCGTAGATCTCCTGTCTTATCCAGAGTTGGCTATGAGGCTCTGTGCATGTAATATGATTATAAGAAGCTAATAAAGAAGAAGAAGAGTTGGTGTACATAGCCCCACACTGGGTTGAACCACGTATATCCTGTGTTGTTATGATTTATGTGATGTATTGATGTTGTTCATGTATTTACTTTCTTAGTGAATTGATATTGATGAATGATATATCGATCTGTTAATGCTATGTGCTTAGTATCTAAATGAATGCTAGATCTTAGTTAATGTTATGTGCTAAGTGACTAAAAGTATATGATCTTGGTTGTTATTGCATTGATATGTATTTAGGGTTTATCCTGCGATGTGAACAAGGGTTAATGAATAATGAATGTTATTGGCTAAGTTTTGTGTTAAGGTACTGTGATCACAGATCTGTGTCCTAGCGAGGTTGTAGACACTTGAGTCCTGCAACCCCCCCCCCCC
>ML777170.1:449302-460107 GCA_009831015.1 Picea engelmannii | reverse complement strand
AATCCCAGCACCCACTGGGTGGAAGCACCGACTTCCTTTTTACTTCAGCACCAACTGAGTGAAGGCACCAACCTTCAGATTCTACAAGCACCCACTTGCAGAGAAAGAGACATACATCTCCCTAGCACCACCCTACCACCCTAGTTTGTCAAAATACATATTGCTTAAAACAACTTGTTCATTTTGATATAGCTTGCTTACCCTTTCTGCTGATCTTCTCTGTATTCTTCATTGCTTCTGATCTGCTGCTTTGTCTCAGCTTCCTCTGCAACCCATTCTCAGCTTCTTCTCCTGTCATGCAGATTCTCCTCTTTTTCCACATCCATAGCGCTCTCTCTTTCTCATATCAACAACACCTGTTCATCTCCGTTCCAGTGCATTATATAGATTCACCACATGCAGAGGTTTTCCATGCGTTTCTTCAACTCCAGCTCCAGTCTTCCTTTCTTTCATACTTTCTTCTGTTTTTCGCATGCCATCCTTCTCCTTGATTTTCTGACCTGCCTCTTTGTATGCCTCCTTTACGTATGCCACCTCATGCAACGTTGTCTTAACTGCCAGTCTATTTTTAGACTAAAAGTCTTTCTGCTTTTCTTAACTCCAACTGCAGTTTCCTTTTGGGTTTATTCTTTCTTCTACTTTTCGTATGCCAGCGTTCTCCCTGATTTTCTGAACCGGCTCTTTACTTGCCTCCTCTACGCATGCCACATCATCTAACGCTGTGTTCCAACATCTGCGTTCCAGTAGTCGTGTTTCAGCATTCGTGTTCCAGCATTCATGTTCCAACAGTCGTGTTTCAGCATCTACGTTTCAGCATGTTTCACTTTTGTGTTGCAGCATCTGTGTTCGCTTCCAGCAGTCGTGTTTCAGCATTCGTGTTCCAGCATTCATGTTCCAACAGTCGTGTTTCAGCATCTACGTTTCAGCATGTTTCACTTTTGTGTTGCAGCATCTGTGTTCGCTTGGTGTTGCAGCATCTGTGTTCGTATAAATAATCTTGATCATCTGCGTCATCCTTCTGTTATAGCCATCAATGACAACCTTAACCATCTGCGTTAGCTTCTGTGTTCTAGCGTTGTTTCAGCACTGTTTTTCAGCGTCTGTGTTTGCATTTGTGTTGCAGTAGTTCGCATTTGTGTTGCGGCAGTTCACATTTGTGTTGCAGTGTGTTTCAACATCTGTTCTTCATAAACAATCGATTGCCATCAATGACAACCTTTATCTATGTCATCTTTTGCTGTAGCCATATTTCCAACAAACAATGCAGTTGAAGAAGTGTTATAGGAAGGGATGCCAAGTTTTTGCAGCTCATATGGAGGAAACACCTAAAGATAGGGTTCCAGATCTAGAATATCAAGCAGTCCTAAAAGAGTTTGAGGATGTGTTTAAGGAGATACGAGGACTACCCCCAAAGAGATTTATTGATTTCTCTATAAATTTGATGCCTGGAGAATCTCTAGTGTCAAAGACTCCCTACAAAATGAGTACTGCAAAGCTGAAGGAGTTGCAAATGAAGATTTAAGAGATATTGAAGAAGGGGTACATACTCCCAAGTGTGTCACCTTGGGGTGCCCCATTGTTATTTGTGAAGAAGAAAGATGGGACCTTGAGATTGTGTATTGATTTCAAGGAGTTAAATAAAGTAACTGTGAAGAACAAGTATCCTTTGCCAAGTATTGATGATCTCTTCGATCAGTTGAAGGATGAAAGGATATTGTCAAAGATTGATCTCAGGTCAGGATACCATGAGGTGAGGATTAAAGATGAATATATCAACAAGAATGCCTTTAAAACAAGGTATGGTCACTATGAGTTTACAACGGTGCCATTTGGGTTATCAAATGCAACAACTGTTTTCATGTGTTTGTTGAATGGTGTTTTCTGAGAGTACTTAGACAAGTTTGTCATTGTCTTTTTGGATCACATCCTTGTATATTCCAATACAGAAGAATAACATGAGCATCACTTGAGGATGGTGTTGCAAATGTTATGAGAACACCAGTTGTATGCCAAATTGAGCAAGTGCTCATTTTATCAGAACCAAATTCATTATTTAGGGCATATCATAGGCAAAGAAGGGATAGCAGTGGATCCTGAAAATATTGATGCCATTAGAGGATGGTTAGCACCCAAGAATGTGACAAAAGTCAGATCCTTCATGGGTCTAGATGGCTACTATAGAAGATTCGTTGCATGGTTTTCAAGGATTGTTCACTCAATCACTTCCTTAAAAGGGAAAGGGGTGAAGTTTCAATGGATAGTAGAATGTGAAAAGGTATTCCAGCAATTGAAGCACTTGTTAACCAGTGCATTGATTCTGAGAATTGCAGATCCTAATGATAAATTCATGGTTTTCACATATGCATGCAATGAGGGACTTGGTGGAGTCCTCAGTCAGAATGGTTTTTATTATTTTTTGAATCGAGAAAGTTTAAAGAGAATGAAAGGCTCTATGTCACTCATGATTTCGAGTTGGAAGCCATAGTACATGCCTTAAATAAGTGGAGGCACTACCTCATGGGAAAGAAATTTTAACTGAGGAAAGACCATAATGGTCTGAGGTATTTGTTTGATCAACCAACTTTAACTCCCAGGCAAAGCAAATGGTTGGAATTCCTTTGTGAGTATGACTTTGATATCAAGAACATCAAAGGAAGGGAGAACAAAGTGGTTGATGCACTCAGCATGAGAGTGCATGAGTTACATGCTACATCCATTAGCATGTACCAAACAGATCTTAAAGGTAGAGTTTCTGAAGCTACAAAAGTAGATTTGCAATACGTAGAGATGGTAACAAAATTGCAGTAAGGTAAAATGCAACAAATAGTTGAATATTATAAATTGGGAGATGATGGAATGATCTTGTACAGGAACATAATTTTTATACCCAATTCTATGGAAATGAAAGGTATGATCTTGAAGGATATGCATAATGTGCCTTATGATGGACACTCGGAATATCAGAAAACAATGGTAGCAGTCAAGAGCCAATACTATTGGCCAATTATGAATAAAGTAATTGTTGAGTACATTGACAGATGTATGGAGCGTCAAAGGGTCAAGGCTCTACATAGACACCCATATGGGTTGTTGCATCCATTACCCATTCCTTAGTGGAAGTGGGAAGTGGTGACAATGGATTTTATCACCAAATTTTCAAGGACAAGCAAGCATCGTGATTCTATCATGGTAGTGGTGGAAAGGCTTATCATGGCTGCCCATTTTATTCCATTGAAGAATACTCACAAAGAAACCAATGGTGTTGATATATATATGAGGGAAGTGGCCCAATTGCATGGTATTCCCACGACAATTGTGTCTAATAGAGACCAAAAATTCACTTCAAAATTGACGCAGGCACGTCCGCTCATAGGATATTTCCTCCTTCCTTCTTCCCGAAGAACTGAAAGGTTCTTCTATTTCCCTATCGAGAAATTATCACCCACAACACTCTCTCACGAGATCTCCCCTTCTTCTATTGGGAAATCAATGTTGGCCTTTTACTTTGTTATCGGGGTTCCTCCTACCGGGATTTTGGCACTTGAAATGTCCAAACAACTTGTTTTACCAATCCCCGATCCCCGATATGCTCCCTTGTTGCCTTAGCCCTCAGGCTAAGCCTTTAGTCCACGCGACCGCTTTCCATAAGACCAAAACCTTATATTTTTTTCTCGTCGGGGTTTCTGGCTTCAAAATCCCGATGCACTCAAATGCCCGTTAGCCCTCTAGGCCAAGCTCTTGGTCCACGTGACCTCCCCTTATATGACCTCAGTCATATCCCTCGTCGGCGCTATGGGGTTTCAAATGATGAAAAACACTTTCCCACGGGATTCCTGATGCCTCATATCCCGATTCGCCGCTATACTGACAGCTGGCTCCCACAATGGCGCTTCCCTCCTTTCCGACGTGCTGACAGCTGGCCGCACGGTGGCACCTTCCTCCTTGTTGGGGTTTCGAGGTTCACGATTCCAAAATGTATAAACACCTTGCCACCAGGATCTCCGATATCCCAATGACCCAAATACCGATAGATGAATTCCTTGTCAGGACTTTTCCTGATGGCTCCGATTGCTTCCACGCGCCCCCTCAAGAGGGATAGCCCTGATTTACTCTCGGGATTTCGAGACTTTAAAAAACAATGAACACTCACTTACCTGAACCCCGATGACCATGTCCCTGATTTAGGCAACCACATGACACATGTCCTCCTTGAGATCCTCTGGCCATGATCCTTCCACCATTTTGGGGTTCAACTAGTCACGGATTCCTGTCTTCTGAATCTCTGAAATGTCGATGGAATCTCGATCCCTGCCACCTATCCCAACAGGTGGATGGTTCTGAACTCATTGGGATTTTGAGACTTATGATGTCCCGACTCTCACGACCTCAGGAACTCCGATTTCCCGACCCCCGACGCCTCGATATCCCCCATGTCTCTTAGGGTTCTTACTCTTCTCACAAGGGTTTAAACCCTGTGCAACTCCTGTCAGATCCGACGGATGATGGTTATCTTTTCAATATCTAACAACTCATGACCCCTGGAGCTTGAACTTCGAACGTGGTCGTAACCCCCTTGCTTCATTGGCAGATCCAACGGCTGACGGGATTTCACAAATCCTCTCCTCAAGATCCTGACTGTCAATTTCTTCCCTTTGGCGATTCCTAGAGAATAACCAAGTATCCCTTTGCGGAGGTTGTCTGTCTGCGGTGCAACTGTGCAAGGCCTGTTTTAAACACTCCATGGGACAAACTTCCAGTGCTTCTCTTTGACGAGCTTGAAAGCCTTATCCCTCCTGAGCTTTCTCACAATTCTAAGTTTTCAAAAAGACTCTTGCGCGCATCCCTTGCGGAAATCCTCAAACACTTCCAAGTGTTGAGTTCTTTCGACTCTGTGCACACCTACAGCAACAGTCCTTCAATTCTTCACTCAATTTCATGACTGAGACTTTCTTTAGCCTGCGCACTTCTTGCATGGCTCGTATAACTCAATTTCACTTCTGGGTGAACGAGAACAAGAGTTAAACTATATGAGCCTGCTGTCAACGCACTCCTTGCAGATGACTTCAACTGCACTCCTTGCAGGAATCCTTGCTCAGATCGAGAAACAATTGAACCTCATTTCTTCTACTTCCTTTCTCAGATTTCAAACACTCAGCAAGAAATCATTCATACATAGCATGTACAACAAATGCATAATAGGAAGTAAATACTCATGAGCATAACATTCAACATACATACACAGAGAACAAACACAACTCCATGGATTTGAATTAAACTCTTCTATTAATCCAAATAACTATACATGGGTGTTTCTTCATAGCTCTCTACTTCTCTTCTATGCTCCAATGCTTCTAACTATTCCTGAATAATGTTACAATGCACAATGAGGGTGTCTATATCTCGTTTTCCTCTTGCGCTCTCAAACAGTCTAATCTAGAATTAAATTTCTATCTACCTGCATTAACTACTATAAATGTCTCCATCTAATTCAGACGAGAGCGGGGCACTCAAGGTATGATTACATTATACCAAGGGGCCTTCATTAAATGATCTCATTTATATTTGGCGCATCAACTTCAAGGGAAAATTCAAAAATACAGTTGGGTTCGTTCAGTTGTCCTTTGTCTTCCGCGCTGGCTTGCTTCACATGGAAGATGCTCCTGCATCAAAAATTTTGGAAGGGATTATTCAAGCGGTTCAGAACCAATCTGAACTTCAGTACAGCCTATCATCCCAAGTCTGATGGGGAGACAGAGAGGGTAAACCAAGTAATAGAATATATGTTAAGAATGTATGTGATGGACAATCCATCAAAGTGGGAAGACTATCTACACTTGGTAGAGTTTTCTTACAACAATGGGTACCAAGCATATTTGAAGATGAGCCCATTTGAAGCACTTTATGGAAGAAAGTGCAACACCCCTATAAGATGGGAAAATACAACTAATTGGGCCAGAATTTCTTAGAGAAATGGAAGAGAAAATATTGAGGATTAAACATAATTTAAAGGTTGCCCAAGATAGGAAGAAAAGCTATGTTGACAAGGGTAGGACTCACATGGAGTTTAAAGTGGGTGATCATGTATTCTTGAAGGTTAAGGCCAACAAAAGTTCAGTGAAGTTGGGAAACTGTTCCAAATTGGCAGCTAGATATTGTGAACCATTTGAAATCCTAGAGAGGATTGGTCTAGTATCTTATATGATTGCATTTCTTCCATCTATTCCTGTTCATAATTTATTCCATGTATCATTTCTCAAGAAAAGGGGCTAAGCTTAAGAGATTAAATCTCAAAGAATAATATTTATTATTATTCTAAATGATGTGAGGAGGATATGAATTTATCCTAAGTTCCTTTGGGAAGGGGAACGACTTCCAAATGTAGAGGAACGTGCTTCATGAGAGCCATGTATCATCTTAGGCACATGAAAATATATGTGGGGATTTTGATTGTTTCGGGATCGTTTTCCATTCCTTCCACTCATGCACGCAGCCAACGAGAAAGCAGTAAAACCTTGAACACCATTGTCGAACCCTCAACCATCCCGAACCTATGCAACGAGCATGAAATTATATCTTTTTTGAACATGTACCCTGCGGGTTGCCTATGTTTCATTATGCCATTACCATTCCCCACATCCAGTTTTTGTTGTTTCCATCACCCTTTCCCATGTGTTGAGGAGCTGGATTGAAGAAGCAGGTTGTCAAGCCTCTGAGAAAATCTCTCCAGGTGAGAGAGTTTGTTGAGGAAGTGAGTTCTCCTAGAGGGAGTCCAGTAATAGCTACAGAGCTCTGAAAATTCTTATCTGTCCTATTGTTGAAGCCCTGGAAGGGAGGTGTAGCATCCAATGGACTGTGTGACAGTGAAGGTGTATACTCCTGGGGTGGGATAAGCATGTGGGGAATGAGAGTCTGTGAGTGGTGGGTGTAAGTGGCTCCTTGGACGAATCCTTCTTGTGGACTGTTGCAACTTCTTGTTGTCCTTGCCTAGCCTAGGAATCCCTTTCCTGGTGGAGTTTATTCCCATATCGAGGGTAACCCACTACTGAGAGTGATGATTAGAGTGGTGTAAGTCTAGGAGGTTCGTGGAAAGTCTACACGCAGTTTGTGCACTACAATTAAGAGACAAGTATCATTTTTTGTGCTTAATGGCTAATGATGTATTTTAGTGCATGTCTATGATTCTTATAATAATATCATGTGTTTCGCTGCATGTATGCTTTCGTGTTATCTCTGTTTATTTATATTAAGTTTATATGTGATTTATTCTGCAAAGAGATATGTCTGCCATAGCCCAACAGGTCTATGTCTGGGCATGGACAATTTTAAGTATCTATAGCAGAGCTTGAGACCGTGTGTGTCTAAGGTAGCATGTTCTTTCTTGTAGGTGGCCGGGGACATTACAATATGGTATCAGAGCAGTTTGGTTTTGGAGTAGTGGCATTGTCCCCGGTGAGAGTGGACAAGGAACGTTACATAATGAGTTAGGATATTGAGTTAGGTAATGGTTTAGGCTATTTTAGGGTAAGATATGCTAGGTTAGGATAGGTGAGTCAGGTTTTGATATGTAATTCTAAGATATGTTAGGTTGGTTTATGTTAAGGTAAGCTATGGTGGGGTATGATATATTAGAGTAAGGTAGGTTATGTTAGGATAAGGTAGTGAAATATAGTTTAGGTATTGTAGGTTAGGATAAGGCATTCTAGTTTAGCATTAGATAGGTTAAGTTACTCTAGCTTAGTGGAGGAGATGGTAGGATATCTTGACAATCTTGACAACAAAAAATGTAAGTATGCATGACCTATGATAAAATATTGGTGCATATATTATAGTAGAACAACCACATCCATGACTAGGTGAAAGTCTCAAAAACACAATACTATCTAAGAGATAAGGTAAGAAAATTGTATTATTCTGCAAAAGAGTCACCACAAAAAGGTTGATGGGACTACTGAGTACAATATTGTGTAAACATCCAAAACTAGGTGAAAGAAACGATGACCTTCATAGTCCACAAATGATGGGCTAGGTTGCATCTCATAAATGACTACAAATTGTTGAGGTGATGCCGATCTCATGCAATTTGGACTATCAATATTATTTTCCATCCCCAAAAAAAAAACCCTGATCTTTGAACAACATGACAACCACTTTTGGTCACTTCGGCGTTCCCTTTCCCTCACTTTGGAGTATGATAATTACCATTATGTGTGATATGATGCTAATTGAGAACCGTTGATCTACTACAATGTAAATCGTTGGACTTGTGCTAATAAATACCACTATGTGTGATCCTCCATAATTCTAGACATGTGCCACATGATTCCAGAGATGGGTTAGTTTTGATACCCAAAAGCATATTGTTTTAGCTAGTCTTAAGTAACTATTTGACACACAAAATATAATCTTCATGAAGAGGATAAAATTTACAACTTACATAATTATTTGGAAGTGAATACACTTATAGGAAACTTCAATGGCTTGTTGAAGGTCGGTCACATCTACAAAAAATAACGATAACGATCCTTTAAAAACAATAAATAAATTAAATGTAGAAGGTAGAAAAGTTAACATACAGATTTCATACCTTGCACTTGTCCCAACTCCACCTTCAGAAACATCATATATCCTATGTTTTATACTTATCTCTTCTTATCTTATCACTCTATGAAGATCAATTATTTCTGGAATTTGGTGTTTCCTCTTAAATCCAACTATTTTGTTCCTATAAATTTCTTGACCCATTTTCACAAGAACATCTGAATGATTGGAACGCCCCTTTTTGTGTGTATCTATGGTAAATGGTACAAGCTATATTATGTGATTTATCCATACCCTGTGTACCCTAAATGACCAAGCTTCCATATTTTTCTGCAAACCATGGCCCGTGTGAAAATAATTGATGTTGCAAAAAAACATAGTTCAATTTATCTTAGATTACCGAACAAATGTACCAAATTATGTTAATTTACAATAATAATATGTAAATTAAATATAAGTACAAAGGAAAGTACTAGTGGGATGAAAATTAATATGCATACCATATAATGTGTCATATGTCTCTCTCCCCGGGATTCTTTTATTTCTCTTATGAAGTTTGTAACAACTTTTTGAAAGGTTGTTGTATCACCTTCAATGAATTTTTCCTTATCCATCAGCACAAATAAAGATGAAAGTGACCTCCAAGAACATTTATTATTTCTATATGATTCACGACCTCCACTAGTGCGATCATCTTTTGCATCAATCAATTCTTCATAAAATCTCAAACATCCATTAACCACATTCCTTTTCAAGAAAATGACGTGCCTTGACACCTAACATCGATGGCTTTGTTGGTAGATTACCTCTTGTACCTGACCTCTTAATATATTTTTCAGTTTTAACACTTCCACGATGCAAACCTTCTTTTGAAAGAACTTGTGCAATTGCCTCAATCAACTTTTTACTTTCTTCTTTTGGGATTTTGTTCGAAGCAAACAAAATAGATAAATACACCATATTATAAGAAAATTCTCACAAATGCATGCAAAGTGCACCCTAATCAAACACACAATAAGTATTGCATCTATATTTGGATCAAGCTGATCATGATCAGGAGGAAGGTCTTGAGGACAACTCAAGATACCACTATTCCAACTTTGATCTTTTTGTTTTTTTTCCATGCAATATAAGCAACTGTGTGTTTCATTTGCACCATGAGAAATGTTGTACATACACTTGAGAGTTTTTAAATCAGCTGCAAGATGTCATTCCGCAAAATATGAAACATATCCTTCCACATATAATTTTTCAATTGCATCATGTGAAGAAATAATTAATGGTAAATATGTTTTGCTGAAAACAAATTTCAAGGACTCATGGGACTCCTTGTTGACACAAAAAATTCCCAACCAAAAAAGGTGATCATCATACTAAAATTTAAAATATTTATCATTTGTCTTATCAAGGCATGTATATAATGCATGATTCATTAATGTGATTGAAACTCTTTCATATTTTTCATTGTTGACTAACTCCATCTCATCCGATTTTAGGAAAACAATCAACTTCCCACGTGTCTCCTCAATAGACATGTCGTATTACCTCACCATCAACTGTAATACCCATTCTAAATCATACCACAAGTTATTTTTTTAAACTAATGGAATAATTTCACTTCATACTTTTTTTTTACTCTTACTTGCAACTTCATGCATTGCTTCTAATTGATATGCATCTCCCAATGAATCAACGATTTTTGTGTTTTGTAGTGCACACTCTTTATTCACATGAAAAGGGAGAGGAACCAAAACCTTCTTAATGCCACCATTCAACATTTCCTCTCTTAGAACTTTAAAATATCTGCATATGCTTCCCTACTGATCCCTCTATCATCAAAAACTCCTTGAACATCCTTTACATAAATTTTTAAGTTTGCAATTAATTGGTTAACTACTTCTTTCCTCAAATCATCAAATTTTGGGTCTTTGATCATTTCTTTTGTTGATTAATTGGGTTGGTTGTCATTGATGCCAACCCTTGAAGAAAGTCTAGTAGCAAATTCTAGTAGCACAAAGGTTTGGGTAATGGACCCACATTTTTTTGATGTATAATGGTATGATTTTTGATATACTTGCAGGTAAGACTATTCTAGATGGATATTACTTGTCATGCCATTTCTGGTGGTATGTGGAACGTCACATAACTCCTCACAGTTTGAGAGTTATGGCCTTACGAAGTTGAAGGACCCTCATATGATTGGCTTGAAACCCCAAAAGGTCAAAGAAGTCAAAGTTCTTGCAAAGAAGAAATTATTTAAATAATAA